>CM062286.1:3544893-3767393 GCA_031216635.1 Dissostichus eleginoides
CTAAAATGGCATTCATTTTTTTAAATGTGTAGTAATAGATGTATTTATTTTTCTTCTCAAGAGAGTACCAGAATGTGTATTTTATGTTAGTATTTCAAAAAATCTCCTGGGGGAGAATCCCCCCAGACCCCCCTGCAGGGGTTGGGTTTTCAGCATGTCAACTCTTTCACCTGTGGGGAAATTGCAGGATTGGCTCCAGGTCGCCCTTTTTATTTACTACAAGACAAATGTGCCTTTTTATTTCATACAGTTCAATTTGGATTGAGACAGGGAAATAATCTAAACCTCACGCGTGGCGTTTCACTGTCAAGGGGGCGATATAGCGTGTATGTAATTACATTGCAAATACTGACTTGAGCCCCACCGCTGTATGGGTTAGCCCTACCATAGATTACCCAACAAAAATACTCTGGAGCCGCCACTGGATATGATGTGATATGAATGATAATGGGACACATCGACGTCTGCACTCACAGTGCCGCGGACTGTACGTAATGTTACTCTGATCCGGTTACTTATGTTGTGGCAGATATTTAAGTAAGCTTTCTTAATGCTAATGTTATAATAGTCAGATTGCTCTGAAGATGGGAGGTGATATTCTATGAATTTTCACGTTCACACAGTCAGGTGATTTTTGCCGGCCGTCTTTCCGGCAAAACTAAGGAATACTCGAATGAAAATACTTCAAATGTACTTTATTTTTCACCACTAAAACTGATATCTCTCTCTTCCTCCCCCTCAGATTGGGAGGAGCGGGGGAGAGGCAGAGGGAGAGGCAAACATCTCCCAGCAGCCCCCTCTTCTTCTTCTTCTTCTTCTGCTGTTTCCCAGGCGACGGCACCGGGCCCCATCGGGCGAGTGTTAAAGCAAAACTCATGGCCCCCGCAGGCCACCGTAGACGAGAGCAAGGCTGCAAGGTCAGTGTGTGGAGAGAGAGGGAAGAGAGGATCAGGAGTGAGTCATAAAACCCTGATATCAGTCATCATCATGAGTCTTAACAATTGGAAACGAGTCAGCATTGTAAGTCCTAAAATGCTATAATTGAACTGATAGAAATGCTGAAATGAGTCAGCATTGTAAGACATCAAACCCAGCCATGAATTACTGAAACAAGAAACAGATCAACGAGATAAAAACTTGGATAACGTAGATGATGTGAGCTTGATGCAGATTGAAGCATTCGTATTCATATTCTGTACAAACTGTCAAGTCCAGTATGAGTCCTAAAATCCTGTCATGAGTTGGTATGAGTCCTAAAACCCCGGTATGAGTCCTAAACCCTGTCATGAGTCGGTATGAGTCCTAAACCCTGACATGAGTCGGTATGAGTCCTAAAACCCTGTCATGTTTGTTTCCTGACAGGAAGTCGGTGAGCTCGCTGGAGGCGGCGTTCGGTCTGACGGAGACGCAGCGATTGGCTCGAGAGGAAGAGGAGAGGAACGTGGCGTTAGTGGAGATTCAGCTGAGAGACGAACACAGCTTCCCGGCACTGGGGGTGAGTCGGGGAGGAAAACACAGTAAAAAGCTGGTTCTCTGTTAGAAGAAAAGCGTTTTTAGTCATTATTAATCTGTAATATTGTTATTATATTATTTGCTTTCCTCCTCAGGCTCAGGTTGGGGCGTCGGCTGATGGAGGGAAGAAGAAGGGAGTCGAGAGGAAGAGATATCAGAGGAACAACACGGTACGTAAATTATTCTAGACACAAAAGCATAACTCTAGAATCAGTGTTTTCCCAAAGTTAAACTACTCATTTTAGAGTCAATAAATCCACTTATTGTTCATTTGTAGGTGTTAAGATGTGTACATTTGACCCGGGGCTATCTTGTGTTTTAAAAGCATTAAATTAATCTTGTTTGCTTCAGCGTTAAGACTCCAAAATAAACATATTTTGCTGAATTTAATTGAAGTGCACAGTTTAAAGAGAACGCTGAGAAACCTTCATCCTGATGTTGATTCGTATAAAGTCTGAAACCATTTAGAAAATCAAAGAAATGTGTATTTAATTCATAAAAACTCTAAATATTCGTTTGTGTTTTTCTAGAAGAGTCCTGTTGAAGACGTTGCTGGAGAACGACCCAAATCCTCCACTCCTCCTTTAGCATCTCCTTCTACAAATACTACTACTTCAAATACTACTACACCCTCTGCTGACCCAAACCCTCCAGCCCGGCTCGGCTCCATCAAGGCTTCAACGCCCCATTTAAAGATGGCCGCCACGGAGAAAACAACCACTTCCTGTGTTGAGAAAACAACCTCCCCCTCTCCTCCCTCCGTCCCCTCCTCTGCCACCCTCTTCCTCCCCCCTTCTCTCCCCTCCTCTGCCACCCTCTTCCTCCCCCCTTCTCTCCCTTCTGCCTCCCCCTCCATCCTTTCCTCACCTCCTAAACCCTCCTCCCTTCCTCTACCTCCTCCCACCTTCATCGCTCCCATCGCTCCCAGTCCTCCCTCCTTCTTCTCCCCCTCTCTCCCCCATCAGGCTGCTAACGATGCTCCATCAGCTTCAGCTCAAAGTAAGATTCATTTCTATTATTGATCCCAAAAAGTAAAAATTATGTTTGAAATACTTTGTTTTGATTATAATCAGAGCTGGGAGAAGTACTCAGATATTGTAGTAAAAGTAGAAGTACTCAGATATTGTATGGTAAAGACGATGCATTCAGTAACTGTATGGCCTTAAATTAAAAACGAAACCATCAGAATTGAGTGTCAACATGCCTTTAACATTTTTTACTTTTAAAATATTTGTTATACAAAGTAAATTGTACATAAATGCATGCAACAAAAAAAGTAAACCCAAATTTCACTGAAGTTGTATGTGTAAAAATACTCTCAATCTTATATTTACGTCAGAGGTCCAACTCGGTGTCGTGTAGCCATGCCCGCATCTCGGGTCCTAAGTCGAAGAGGCTGGCTTTCCAGGCCCCACTTCTTCATCGATGTTTTGAAGCGACCGACCCCAGTTCGTAGACGGTTTAGTGTGGTCCATTGCCGGCGTGGTAGGTCGTCTCCTCCTATGGCGCCATCTCCTGGGACCAAGATGTAGCGATGTATGCGGGAGGGCCCGGCTATCTCCCACTCCTGCTTCCAAGCAGCCGCCAACCATGCATCTCTGGAGAGGTCCTCAGAGGTGGAATTGAGCATCTCTTGTGCTGCCTTGTTGTAGGGGAGGCGGGACTTGAGCCTATTTAGAGGCGCTGCTGTCGTTGTAGTGTTATGCAGGATGTGCCAGTCATGCTTTTGGGTTTTCTTGGCCAGGAAGAGGGTGCCAGCCTCCCGTCGAAATCCGGCCGGAGCTATTCCCACGAGGACTGGCAAGAGGGACACAGGGGTAGGCTTCAAGCATCCAGTTATAATCCTGAGGGCGTTGTTGATGACCACGTCAATCTTACTTGCGTGAGGGCTTCTGCTCCAGGCTGGGGCGCAGTATTCCGCTGCAGAGAAGACCAGGGCTTGGGTTGATAATCGCAGCGTCTTAGCGCAGGCTCCCCAGGTTGTTCCAGCGAGGCGGCGGATCAGCGCGACCCTTGATGTTACTTTGGCCTTGACTTCTTCAAGGTGTTGTTTGAAGGACAGTGTCCGATCCAGACGCACGCCGAGGTACTTCGGGGCTTGCTGGACCTCCAGACGTTTGTTATTGACGCGCATCTCAAGTTCCCTCCTAGCTTCTCTGGTGCTAAGATGGTATGCCGCTGCTACTGTCTTTCCGATGTTGAGCTGTAGACGCCACCTTTGAAAGTATGCAACCAGGGTGCCCATGTCGTCGTTAAGGCCATCTTCCATCGCCTTCCATGTTGGTCGTCTCAGCATGATGGCTAGATCGTCTGCATTGCCGTACTTTCTGGATGATGTGTCAGGTAGGTCGTGTACATATATGTTGAACAGCATCGGCGAGAGAACCGACCCCAGGTTTATTTGGCTTCGGCAGAGCTATGACGGGTGCTTGAATTTTGACTAGAGCCGTCCCTTATAGATACTGTATTTTTACGTTAGTGAGCCGGATCATTTGGCTCGGCTCTCTTAAAGCGCCGGCTGTTTCGACTCCCAAACGGCTCTTCATGTTACCACAGTTTACCACGGAGCCTCAGTTTCGCCGCTGCGAGGCTCTGGTGCTCGCAGCTCACGCGCGTGCTCCACTAGCACCGCTCATCGCGTCCAAATCGAGCACAATCCGTGTTGTCCAGTAGCAGGCACCGCCGATGTCGGGGAAACGGTCTTTAATACTCCGAAAAGAATCCCACCAGACTCCTTTGCCCCTCCAAAAGAGGGAGGTCCTTGTCCTTTTCGTTATTTCAAGCGATAAAAACTCTCGATCTTCTCTCGAATTATTAATATTTTTGGACGCCCTCGGCTCGAGTTCAGGGCGTCCCGAGCTAAATAAGGGCGTCAAATGACGGCAAGATGCCCCCCTGGCGGAAACGCTGACTCGGATCTTGTACTTGAGTAAAAGTAGAAGTACTCGGATCTTGTACTTGAGTAAAAGTAGAAGTTCTCAGATCTTGTACTTGAGTAAAAGTAGAAGTACTCGGATCTTGTACTTGAGTCAAAGTAGAAGTACTCGGAACTTGTACTTGAGTAAAAGTAGAAGTACTCAGAACTTGTACTTGAGTCAAAGTAGAAGTACTCGGAACTTGTACTTGAGTAAAAGTAGAAGTACTCGGAACTTGTACTTGAGTCAAAATGTTCCTCAAGTAAAAGTAGAAAAGTATTATCATCAAAATACAGTTAAAGTACCAAAAGTAAAACTAGTCATCGTTTGATTGGTCCATCTCAGAATCTTAATGTTACCTCTCTTTTATTATCTTGTGTATTTATTAGATTTTATTTAATATGTATAACATTTCATTTATTGAGTCTTTCTCCTCTTTACTGTAAAGCTATTTAAATATATTTTTCATGTTTTCTGACTCTGATTTTTTCTCTTTTCAGATTGTCTTCCAAATCTCGGAGGGCTCCTGAACGCATCACAGATCCTCCCCCGAACCCAGACTTCTCTCCCCCAAAACCAGCCTTCTCTCCCCCAAACTCAGACTTCTTCTCTCCCCCAAACCCAGACTTCTTCTCTCCCCCAAACTCAGACTTCTTCTCTCCCCCAAACCCAGACTTCTCTCCCCCAAACCCAGACTTCTCTCCCCCAAACCCAGACTTCTCTCCCCCAAACCCAGACTTCTCTCCCCCAAACCCAAACTTCTCTCCCCCAAACTCAGACTTCTCTCCCCCAAACTTCTCTCCCCCAAACTCAGACTTCTCTCCCCCAAACTCAGACTTCTTCTCTCCCCCAAACTCAGACTTCTCTCCCCCAAACTCAGACTTCTCTCCCCCGAACCCAGACTTCTTCCTTCCCCCAAACCCTCCAGTATCTCCCCCAAAACCAGCCTTCTCTCCCAGAAACTTCTCTCCCCCAAACCCTCCAGTATCTCCCCCAAACCCTCCAGTATCTCCCCCAAACCCAAACTTCTCTCCCAGAAACGTATCTCCCCCAAACCCTCCAGTATCTCCCCAACTCCCAGTCTGATCTCCCCCAGTCCTCTCTCCCTCCCATTATCTCCCACACCTCACTTCCTGTCTCTTCCTCTCTCACCCATCCTCACCCCTCTCTCTCTCTCTCTACCTCCCAGAATCCACCCCATCCCTCTCACCTTCCTCACCCTTTTCCTCACCCCCAGCTTCACTCTTTTCCTCCTCAGTCTCACCCAGAGTCTCTTTCTCACCCTCCTCCCCCCTCCCATTACTCCCAGTCTCACTCTGACTCTCACCCCTCTCCTCTTGCTCCCTTTTCTCACCCAGATCTTCCTCACCCTCCCACCCAAACTCACTCTCCTTCTCCCTCTCCTCACCCCTTTCCTCACCCCTCCCAGTACTCCCAGTCTGCACCTTCTCTCCCCCTCACCCAGTCTCACCCAGAGTCTCTTTCTCATACTATCTCTCACCCTCCTCCCCCCTCGCATTACTCCCAGTCTCACTCAGACTCTCACCCTTCTCTCCCTCCCTCCCAAACTCCCTCTCAAACTCACTCTCCGTCTCCCTCTCCTCACTCCTTTCCTCCCCCCTCCCATTACTCCCAGTCTCACTCAGACTCTCACCCCTTTTCTCACCCTCAACCTTCTCTCCTTCCCTCCCAGTCTCACCCCTCTCCCCCTCCTCACCCCTCCCAGTACTTCCAGTCTCACTTAGACTCTCACCCCTCTTCTCACCCACAACCTTCTCTCCCTCCCTCCCAAACTCACTCTCCCTCTCCTCACCCACATCTTCCTCACCCCTCCCAGTATTTCCAGTCACATTCAGACTCTCCTCTTGCTCCCTTTTCTCACCCACAACCTTCTCTCCCTCTCTCCCAAACTCCCTTTCCTCACCCCCAGCTTCACTCTTTACCTCCTCATTCTCACCCAGAGTCTCCTTCTCATATTGTCTCTCACCCCTCTTCTCAAACTCCCCCTCCTCACCCTCATCTTCCTCCCCCTTCCTCCCAGTCTCACCCAGACTCCTCTCTCCCTCCCCCTCCTCACCCCTTCCAGTACTCGCATATCTACGAGGACCCTCTGTACCCCGGCTTCCCCGAGGGGGAGACGGGAGATCCGGCTCCGACTCCCCCCCTCTCCTCTAGCAGAACGGGGGAGGATCTTCCTAAAGGTGAGCAGAAGTGGATCATGTGTGTTTTGTGTAAAACAAACTTCCCTAAATCACATCTTTCACACCAGCTCCGACGCGTTAAAGATCATTTCTGATTATTTTTTTCCGCAGATGTCAACATCCTGAAGTTTTTCTTCAACCTGGGCATCAAGGTGAGACAACAGAATAAACTGTCACTCCAACAGCGTCGATATTAAAGGTCTCCTATTACACCATTTTAAGGCATATATTATGGGTCTCAGATATATATATAAAAACATGTCTATGAAGTGTTTTGCAAAAAACACCAAACAGATCACCCCTTCTAGACATCCCTCATATCCCTCTATTTCAGCCCTGTTAGAAAAGTGCTGATTCTGGTTCAGTAGCTTTAAAAAAAAAACACACAACACATACTCTCTCCAGTACAGGTTAGCTCTGAGTGTTAGCGATGCTAATGTAAACACCGACCATATTACGTCCAAAACACGTCTCATTGTTTCTGATAGCAACGTTTCTGATAGGCCCGTGGGTGTAAAGCTTTCTTTTGGTACTGAACACAGACCCTAACCCCTCCTCTCTCTCTCTCTCTCTCTCTCTGCAGGCCTACTCCCTCCCCCTGTGCCCCCCCTACTTATACCTCCTCCCCCTTCAACAAACCTACCAGCTGAACCCCAAACCTCCCTCCCCCTCCCCCTCTCCTCCCCCCCAGTTCCCCCCCTCCAGACCCCAGGAAACCTACCCTCTTCAGCCTCCCTTTCCTCCCTCTCCAGCCTCCATTCCCCCTCCCCAACAACAACAACAACAATGGCAACAACACCAGGTTCCCCTACCCAGAAACCCCAGCTTCACGCACGCTTATCCCCCCCAGAATGCATCATATCGGGGTCAGGGTTACCCCCAACCCTACCCTCCGTACCCCCCCTCCTCTCACCAGACCCCCCCATCGGAGGAGCTCCAGGGGGTCACAGAGCAGCGTCAACCCACAAACGGAGACAAAATCCAGGGCCAGGGTCCGTGCCGAGTCCCTGCTCCTCTGGAGGGTCCGGCTGCTGCTAACGTGGCTAATGCTAACCCCAACATACAAGTGGTGGTTTCTGGATATGGTACGTTTATCAGAGGTGGTACTCACATCCTTACTGAAGTAAAATTACTATTACTGCACTCTCAACATACTCTATTACAACCTCAAAATGTTACTGAAGTAAAAGTATTATTACTGCACTCTCAACATACTCTATTACAACTTCAAAATGTTACTGAAGTAAAAGTATTATTACTGCACTCTCAGCATACTCTATTACAACTTCAAAATGTTACTGAAGTAAAAGTATTATTACTGCACTCTCAACATACTCTATTACAACTTCAAAATGTTACTGAAGTAAAAGTATTATTACTGCACTCTCAACATACTCTATTACAACTTCAAAATGTTACTGAAGTAAAAGTACTATCAGCTAAATGTACTCAAGTATCCAAAGTAGAATTACTCAGATAGCTCGTGTTATATTAAAGGATATTATATTATTCTGTTCTTGGCATTAGACAACAGTCAGTTTATAGGTCTAAAAACAATGTTGAGAATCCCTTAATGTGTGGTGTTAATTATTAAGCAACAGCACAAAGGGTTTCTGGGTAATGTAGTCTTCAAACTGTTATTGTTTTGATGCTAACGTCTAGTATTTTAATGTTTCCCATCAGGCCATAAGAAGGACCGTGGGGACAGTCTGCAGCGAGCCGTGCTGCTGGTGGACCCCCCCCTCAACAACAACCCTATAGTGAGTACTCTGTTTTTATTTACCATTTCACACCTGGAATAGTTGATTTAGTGGTAAAAACGTACTTACCAGTGACTCTTCTTTGAGTCCTAATAGTGACATTTGTTGGCGTAGTTTTAGTATGATTTGTTCAAGTTGTAACATTTTACTAGAATTAATAATATTTGTTGTTTTAGTTGTTACATCCCTTTATAGTGACAGGAAGATTACTATGGACAGTTGTAATTGTAATAATTGTAGTAGTAGTCGTAGTAGCTGTAGTAGTAGTCGTAGTAGCTGTAGTCGTAGTAGTAGTAGTAGTAACAGTCTTAGTAGTAGTTGTAGTAAAATGTGTTAATACTTGTCAAAGTAGAAAAGATGTGTTCTAATAGTAAAATAATGTCTCGTAGTAGTTACATTTGTTTTTCTAGTTTTATAGCAGTAGTAGTAACATTGTAATCCTCCTCTCAGATGGCGTTGCTCTCGAACCCCGACGGCTCCAGAAACCCCGGCTCTCCGTCGCACTTTGACATCTCCAAGACGACGGTCACCAGGGACAACGGCAACACGCCCCGCAGTTACCACGGCAACAGGAAGTGGCCCTATGGAGTCATGGGGTCCGGTGGACGCCCGACGACCGCTGCCATGGCGGAGTCTCTGTCGGTTGGCTGCAGCACCGAGGACCAATGGGAGGATGCGGCATTTAAACCCCAGACCCTAAACCACAGGGGCCGAGGGAGAAGTTGGAGAGGGGGGAGAGGGAGGTGGGGCCATGACTCAGGGAGGGGGGGCCATGACTCAGGGAGGGGGGGGCAACGACGGAGACAAGGAGGCGTTGGGGGGGCGGGGTTTGACTATGTTCAGTTTAGCTCCTCCAACATGGGGCGGGGCCAACAGTAGTTCTCAGCCAATCAGAGGACAGGACACTGGACATTCTTTTTCTTTTCCCCCCGTCTTTTCAGAGCCATGCTAGCTGTTTCCACCTGTTTCAAGTCTTTGTGCTAAGCTAAGTTAGATAAGGATGCGTGGCCGGGAGAGAGGATACTAGTTCTCAGCCAACCAGAGTACAGGATACTAGTTTTCAGCCTATCAGAGGACAGGACACTGGACATTCTTCTTTTTTTTTTTTTTTTTTTTTTCTGAGCCATGCTAGCTGTTTCCAGTCTTTGTGCTAAGCTAAGCTAGATAACGATGCGTGGCGGAGGCGGGGTTTGACGATGTTCAGTTTAGCTCCTCTCACATGGGGCGGGGCTTGGATAGAGGTTACTAGTTTTCAGCCAATCAGACGACAGTACTCTGGATATTATCCTTTTTTTTTCAGGCTAGCTGTTCCCAGTCTTTGTGCTAAGCTAACCCTCTTTTCGTTATAGCTTCACAGCTTTACCTTTCTACAAACGGCTGATCGCTATCTGTTATAGTGCCTCGTACAACTTTAAAAAGAATGTAAGACATTAAACAATACTTCAGCTAAAAGCATAAACCAAGTTTAGCGTTGCACTTCTGCTGAAAGCAAAGAGAAGCTTTAAAAGGCCTCATCAAATCCCTCAGGACTCGGGTTAGTAGAGTCGGACAAATACAAGCTCTGCGGACTTTCTTTAAATGTTGTTTTAATCGTCCGTTCGTCTCGTTGTTGCGGGTTTCCATATGTGTATTTGTCTTGTTTTTGGGTTTATTTTTCTTTCTCATGATCAATTCTAAACACTCAGTAGAGATTTAGTGCCTTACGTTTGCTGCTTTTTATCGTCTGTCGTTCTTCAGTTTCAGAAGCACTGACGTACCGAACAAAAGGCTGTTGTCTGTGCTGGATTTTTCTATGCGGTTAAATAAATGATTAAAAGTTTGTAGTGTTGTCTCCTTGTTTCTTAAGAAAAGTAGTTGTTGTTTTAAACTATCATTTGCTGTAAGCACGGATATTTGTTGGACTAGAAATGTGTTTACAGTTCGTCTGTTTGTATCCTCAACAAACTGAACCTTGACTTTTTCCAGTGTTGGTCCACCCGCTAAATAAATATAGGCTTTTGCTTCGTCGTCACACTTTACCATGTCGTTTTCTATCATATTTTCGACAAACTACACTTTAGTATGTCGGAAATATGAGAAAAAAACGATATACTTATTTTTGGGAGAAAAACGAAAATATGAGAAAAAAACGTTTTAAAAAAAACAGTTTAGTTTGTGAAAAAAAAAAGTAATACTATAGTACTTTGAAAATATCAGAAAAGACGAGTGTTGTATTTAAAAAATAACTGAAAGAAACGTTTCTTCGTTTTTGTGTTACTCTTTATCAAAGCGTCTTTGAGTTTTTAGAAAAGCGCTATATAAGTCCATCCATCCATCTTCTCCCGCTTATCCGTGGTCGGGTCGCGGGGGTAGCAGTTCCAGCAGAGAGCCCCAAACTTTCTTTTCCCTGGCCACATCAAACAGCTCTGACTGGGGGATCCCAAGGCGCTCCCAGGCCAGCGAAGAGATATAATCCCTCCACCTGGTCCTAGGTCTACCCCTTGGTCTCTTCCCAGCTGGACGTGCCTGGAACACCTCCCTAGGGAGGCGCCCAGGTGGCATCCTTACTAGGTGCCCGAACCACCTCAACTGGCTCCTTTCGACGCGAAGGAGGAGCGGTTCAACTCCGAGTCCCTCCCGGATGACTGAACTTCTCACCTTATCCCTAAGGGAGACGCCAGCCACCCTGCGGAGAAAACCCATCTCGGCCGCTTGTATCCGGCCGCTTGTACAAGCGGCTATATAAGTGTCATGTATTATTATTATTATTATTAATAATTTAAAACAATGGTTCCCAACCTGTTCTCTCTTGAAGTTCAACAGACTCTGGATATCTTGAGTTAGCTTAACAAACGCTAACAAACGAGATCTTTGACCAATCACAAACATGGAGAAGCGTCATACTTCCTGAATTAAAAGTAAACTATCATGTTAGAGAAATATGAAGACGTTAAACTTTAAACATCCATTACTTAAACACTTCATCTAGGATAAAATGAATAAAGAACAGCTGGTAAAAAATAAAAACGACCGAGTGTTTGAATGCGTACATTAACAGTTTTATGATATCACTGCCACACGAGTGGATCTGACTTTAATTACATTTGACTCGAGTGTTTCGTCAACTTAATGTGTTGCTTAAAATAATACTTCTGCATGCAGTATGTGACACTGAGTGTTGCACGGCTCAAGAAGCTGACTCAGATAAGGAAATATATGATACATTATGATGTGATATGGTCAGTGGCGGCTCCAGGGTATGGCTGGGGTAGGCTACAGCCATACCAAGAAATGGCTTAGCCCCACCTTAGCCCCACCAGGAAAAATTATGTTAAAGTAGGCAAAAAAAAAGTCCGCCAACTCGCGCGGAGTAAATTGCACAGAAATGCCGAAGACTAGAAACGGTTTTGAAAACTTTTGTCACGTAGTGATCGTCTTCTCAATAAAACATCTTTGATAATGTCTTCTGGCCAATCAGAATCACGATAACGGCGTGGTGTTGTTGCAGGAAGTCCCGACGGAGAATACTTTTGCGGTAGTACTTCTCTATACACATCGATACAACATTACGTGTTGATAGAAATCAACACGTAATGAAATAAGACCCCACGGTTTGATGATTGATAGGTGTGTGGGCTGTCTTTCATTTTGACACACAGAACAATGGGGGCTATCCACCCTTATCCACAATGTAAAGTAATCCACACAGCCTCTTCCCTCTTCTCTCTGTGAGGAGCAGCAGGTTCAGCTTTCAGAACAAAGTAACAAAAAACTAAAATGGCATTCATTTTTTTAAATGTGTAGTAATAGATGTATTTATTTTTTCTTCTCAAGAGAGTACCAGAATGTGTATTTTATGTTAGTATTTCAAAAAATCTCCTGGGGGAGAATCCCCCCTGGACCCCCCTGCAGGGGTTGGGTTTGCAGCATGTCAACTCTTTCACCTGTGGGGAAATTGCAGGATTGGCTCCAGGTCGCCCTTTTTATTTACTACAAGACAAATGTGCCTTTTTATTTCATGTAGTTCAATTTGGATTGAGACAGGGAAATAATCTAAACCTCCCGCGTGGCGTTTCACTGTCAAGGGGGGCGATATAGCGTGTATGTAATTACATTGCAAATACTGACTTGAGCCCCACCACTGTATGGGTTAGCCCTACCATAGATTACCCGACAAAAATACTCTGGAGCCGCCACTGGATATGATGTGATATGAATGATAATGGGACACATAGACGTCTGCACTCACAGTGCCGCGGACTGTACGTAATTTTACTCTGATCCGGTTACTTATGTTGTGGCAGATATTTAAGTAAGCTTTCTTAATGCTAATGTTATAATAGTCAGATTGCTCTGAAGAAGGGAGGTGATATTCTATTCATTTTCACGTTCACACAGTCAGTTGATTTTTGCCGGCCGTCTTTCCTGCAACGGCAGTTTTTTTGTATTTCCTTTCTCCTGTAATATGACTTGATCACTTTAAACTCCGCACACTTAGCTCTGATTGGTCAGCACTGCAGGCGGTGCTTTCACTGAGTTGATCTCTTATCCTGGAACCTAACCTGCTCCGGACCAGGCTAGCCGTTCAGCATAAGTTACCATGGAGATCTAGCCCGCTAAGAAGTGAACCAGCGTCGTAGGACCGGACATCCAGAGTTTTCCCTGAAGTTAGCTCGCTAAGCGAAAATCCTGCTTCGTAGTACAGGCCTCTGGTAAACAGTGAGGATATCTACACTGGTGTTACTGATATTTCATATTTACAGTGTTGTTCTTGATAAATGCAGCAGGGGGCGCTCTTTACTGGCCCTCAGCTCCTCTGTTTCCAGCTGGGATTATTTAAACCTCTTTAGTCTCTGATGATCACAGATTGATTTGATCTGGGACATTTTAATAGTTTTTTACTACTATATTTAATTTCAATATATCACAGTGAGAATTTAAGTACAATTTGAGGAATCCTGTCATGTTTTTTCCTGATTAAATAAAAATAAATGTATATATTTTATAGCTGCTGCTCTCATTGGTTCAGCTGCTTCTGCATGGTCTGTTGGATTGGTTCAGAGTTAAAGAACTTTCACTTCAGGAAGCTTCTTAACTCAGAAATCAGACCCAAGACATTAAAGTGAGGTTTCCAGATTGTGTAGAACTGTTCAGATTTGGCCCGTTAAGATGGTCCAAGGGGAACTAACCCACATCTCCTCTTTTACTGCTCAACATTATGAACACAGTCCCTTTCCACAGATGTGTGCCTTAATTGTTGATGATATCTCGCACTGAAACCGCCTCTCAAAGGGTCGCTGTTGGATCTGGATGGTGTAAAAAACTTAAGGTCAATTTAAAAGTTTCCAAATGTTTAACATATTAAAGTGTAGTTCTGACTCTCCCTTTACAGGCACTAAGGAACAATTACACCTGTGAAACTTGAGTAGTTGTTCAAAGGTTAAAAATCACCTCTCCCTTGTTTTGATCCGATAACGATCATAAAAGTCAAAGTCCATTGTGTTCCGCAAACTTAAGAAGTGTTGCAGCTGTAGGTGCAGTCGTGGGTCAGCAGGTGAAGAGCAATGATCAGCTCATTTTAATGTGCACAACATTGTGATCTGAATAATCAAAGCTCAACTAACCCATATGGATCACACAATGATAAATGGATCAATCATAATATTACAAACACTGACCAATACCAAAAGAAACCGTTGCAAACCTAATAAATATGTGTCTTGCCCAGGAACACAACGACATGCTGACTGCAGCTGGGATTGAACCAGTGCCCCCATGATCTCCCCTCATCCGAAGACCAGCGCACTATTGACAGGACAATGATGGTTATCAGAGATATGACAAACCATAACTGGATCAAACTGCAACTATTCCTGTCTGATCATTATAATAATAATAATTCATTACATTTATTAGAGCGCTTTTCCAAATGCTGAAAGCGCTTTACATTACATATTACACATATCAGACATGTAACAGTGAATACTGTGTGGACAAACCACGAAACCACCCTTATCTCTCCTGTAAGACCTGTACTCCTGCAGCTCTGAAGACTTCAGACACAAAGACAGGACATGTCTCTCGTCTCCGTTTGGATTTTACTGGACTGAAGACTCAAAAAGGTATAGGCATGTCTTTTTTCATTATGATTAAATCAGATTACAATGTGGGGATCAGACAAAGTGTTACTGGATTATAATGTTGTCGGTTCACTCAGTAAAAACACAATACAACAGACATGTGACTTAAAGGTCCCATGTCATGGCCATTTCTACTGATCATAATTCCATTGTTGAGGTCTACTAGAATAGATTTACATTGTTCAATGTTCCAAACTCACATTGGTTTCTCACAGCATCTCTGTATAGTATGTGTATTCACTCTCTGTCCTAAACGGCTTGATGGAGCTCCTGCCCCCCCCCTCCCTGTGAGCCCAGTGTGCTCTGATTGGTCGGGACATTGCGGGGCTCGTTGCTGCGAGGACCGGACAGGCTTCCGGGTCGGCGATACAGCGAGAACAAGAGAAACTCATCCTGAGCACACACAAGCACTCACAGCCAAAGTAACAACAATAAGTGTGGCTTGATATTGAGAAAGAAAAAGGTTTATAACGCTGTGAGAATGGGTCTGCGGAGAGCATTTCTCCGCCATCCCAACTCGTCTATTACCAGCGTTCAGGGAGCTCTAAGTCAATGGGGACTCCCTGTTAGTTAGCCAAGGGATCCTGGTGTGTGAGGTGCTCCGCGGATTGGTCCATTTGGGCCAATCCGGTCATTTGTTGTTGATTTGGGTGTTCACACGTCACAGAACCCAGGAAGCAAACAGTGGAAAAGGAGAAATGTCCAACGAGGCGTTCTGGGGCAGCATAGACAGGTCTTCTGTGTTAGAGTTTTACTCGCTACAGGGTGTACTTTGAGGGTTTGTGACTCTGCAGACCGTTTACATGCAGAAAAACCTTCATAACACACAAGGGGACGGGTGATAACCGGAAAAGCATGACATGGGCCCTTTAACATACATTGGGATATCTGGTGTTGTCCTCCACATTTTCTAAATCATTTGAATGCAACAAAATAAAACAAATTCAAGCTGCTGATGGATTTTTAAATCAAACTCACCTCTTCCCTTCCTCAAGCAGCTTTGAGATTAGGAAATACAAACGGTCTGAGCTGCAGTAACGGGTTTCTGCCACAAGATGGTGCCAGAACACATGATATCTCATCATTAACTACTGGCACCATCTTGTGGCAGAAAGCCGTTACTGCAGCTTAGACCGTTTTTATTTTCCTATAAATGTTAAAGTCTGACCTCTGACCCTTGATGTGTGTTTCCTCTCACAGCGAGAAGATGATCTTCCTCATCCTGCTGCTCCTCTTCCTCACCTCCTGTGTCTATGGTTAGTTTGTTTCTTTAAAGCTGTTCTCAGTAAACATAGCTGCAGTTTAAAGAGTCCCTCTGTGTCTCCTCCACATGAACATAGCTGCAGTTTAAAGAGTCCCTCTGTGTCTCCTCCACAGGAACATAGCTGCAGTTTAAAGAGTCCCTCTGTGTCTCCTCCACAGGAACATAGCTGCAGTTTAAAGAGTCCCTCTGTGTCTCCTTCACAGGAACATAGCTGCAGTTTAAAGAGTCCCTCTGTGTCTCCTCCACAGGAACATAGCTGCAGTTTAAAGAGTCCCTCTGTGTCTCCTCCACAGGAACATAGCTGCAGTTTAAAGAGTCCCTCTGTGTCTCCTCCACAGGAACATAGCTGAAGTTTAAAGAGTCCCTCTGTGTCTCCTCCACAGGAACATAGCTGCAGTTTAAAGAGTCCCTCTGTGTCCTCCACATGAACATAGCTGCAGTTTAAAGAGTCCCTCTGTGTCTCCTCCACAGGAACATAGCTGCAGTTTAAAGAGTCCCTCTGTGTCTCCTCCACAGAAACATAGCTGCAGTTTAAAGAGTCCCTCTGTGTCTCCTCCACAGGAACATAGCTGCAGTTTAAAGAGTCCCTCTGTGTCTCCTCCACAGAAACATAGCTGCAGTTTAAAGAGTCCCTCTGTGTCTCCTCCACAGGAACATAGCTGCAGTTTAAAGAGTCCCTCTGTGTCTCCTTCACAGGAACATAGCTGCAGTTTAAAGAGTCCCTCTGTGTCTCCTCCACAGGAACATAGCTGCAGTTTAAAGAGTCCCTCTGTGTCTCCTCCACAGGAACATAGCTGCAGTTTAAAGAGTCCCTCTGTGTCTCCTCCACAGGAACATAGCTGAAGTTTAAAGAGTCCCTCTGTGTCTCCTCCACAGGAACATAGCTGCAGTTTAAAGAGTCCCTCTGTGTCTCCTCCACAGGAACATAGCTGCAGTTTAAAGAGTCCCTCTGTGTCTCCTCCACAGGAACATAGCTGCAGTTTAAAGAGTCCCTCTGTGTCTCCTCCACAGAAACATAGCTGCAGTTTAAAGAGTCCCTCTGTGTCTCCTCCACAGGAACATAGCTGCAGTTTAAAGAGTCCCTCTGTGTCCTCCACAGAAACATAGCTGCAGTTTAAAGAGTCCCTCTGTGTCTCCTCCACAGGAACATAGCTGCAGTTTAAAGAGTCCCTCTGTGTCTCCTCCACAGGAATATAGCTGCAGTTTAAAGAGTCCCTCTGTGTCTCCTCCACATGAACATAGCTGCAGTTTAAAGAGTCCCTCTGTGTCTCCTCCACAGGAACATAGCTGCAGTTTAAAGAGTCCCTCTGTGTCTCCTCCACAGAAACATAGCTGCAGTTTAAAGAGTCCCTCTGTGTCTCCTCCACAGGAACATAGCTGCAGTTTAAAGAGTCCCTCTGTGTCTCCTCCACAGAAACATAGCTGCAGTTTAAAGAGTCCCTCTGTGTCTCCTCCACAGGAACATAGCTGCAGTTTAAAGAGTCCCTCTGTGTCTCCTCCACAGGAAGTAGTGAATGACTCAGACCTCCTATCAGGCAGAGGAGAACCAGGACATCACCCTGGAGTGGACCTTCACCACTTAATAAACAAGACAGACTTTACATACTATCAGCAAAACAAACACAGAAAAAAGAAGAATAGAAAATAGAAACACAGCCCAAATAATATTCAAGTGTCTTCGTCCTCCATCATGTTGTATGTTGCTCCAGGAAGTCGTAAAAGGTTTTCCAGCTAGTTTGTTTTGAAGGAAAACACGTATCCTTTCAAGAGCAAGGTAAGTCATCCCTTTCAGCCATTGAGAAAGTCCACAGGTTGACGGTTCCTTCCACGTGTGATTTTTACACTCAGAGCAGAACAAAATAACATCATCCGCGCACAAAGCTATTCTGTGTTCTACACCTCGATATTTATTCCTGTTATAATGGCGTGTTTACGGATTGCCATCGCTAGTGGCTCAATGGCCGGCGTGAATAGGAGAGGAGAAAGGGGACTGCCTTGTTCCTCGCTTGAGTTTAACGGGAGATGACACAAGTCCATTTGTTAGGATTTCAGCTTGTGGGTTGGAGTATAGGAGTCGTACCCCACTCAAAAATCGACCCCCAGTACAATTCGAGTCAAAGATCGTCTAAGATAACTGTCAGAAAACTACTGATGATGAATAATATATATTTGTATGCAGAAGCTATTAGGAAGAGAAGCCCAAAGCATGATAATAGTGTTTATGGATGGATTCACTGCTTGCTGTAATCACATTACATTCTGTGAGCACTACACAAACGGGAAAGACACTTTAAAAGATCACTGGAAATGATTCTGATTTATCCACCATGTTTTAACTAATTGATCCTTGACTGGATTTATCCGTGCTTTTAGTATATTTTCAACACACATGACATTTTGTTTCTTCTATGTTAGAAGAGAAGATGCTTTGTAGGAAGAAATGAATGTAGTTACATTAGATCTAGTTTCGTGGAGTCGAAGAAATTCAAGTGCAGCTGAATTGCAGCTGAAGTTATGTAAATATATGTTAATGCTGGAACAGCTGTAGAAAAACGTTACTTTCTTTTCCCTCCGTTATCCAAAATGTGGTTTGTAAAGAGTCAGCATTTTTGTATTTGGTGCGTTATTGCTTATCTTCAAGAGACATGTTTTTGTATTTATTTTAGTGCAGTAGCAGCGATGATAAAGACTGAATTTTCTGAGAATGTGGTTGTTAAACCAAAAAAAAAAACTAAGCACTTGTTGAGTTAGTTCAGGCCTTGCATCTGATTCACTAACTATGGTATGTTCTGGCTTGAAGTGAATATATCTGCTCTTTCCTTGTTGTTTGGAGTTTGATTCTTTATGGTTTTTGCACTTATTGTAAGTCGCTTTGGAAAAAAGCATCAGCTAAATGATATGAAACGTGTGTACACATTAAGCTGTCTTTGGCTCTTTTCTGCCGTAACAATGTACTTTCCCCTCTGACTAATAAAGGGATTCTGATTCTGATAATATTCATTTTGAGTTAAAATACTAATGTTACTTTTTGCTATTTTTGTTGCAAGATGTATGCATACGTGTTTCCAAAGGTGGAGTAAAGGATGTATTACTGTGTGTGTGTGTGTGTGTGTGTGTGTGTGTGTGTGTGTGTGTGTGTGTGTGTGTGTGTGTGTGTGTGTGTGTGTGTGTGTGACGTGTGTCTCTCTAACATTTCTCCTTCTCCGTGGACATTTTCCCATCATGCCATGCTTCTCTGGTGCTCCTCAGGGCCTTCGTCCTTTTGGGGTCCACCACCACGTAGTCCACACGTGCACGCCCGCCTCGTGCACGCTCCTCACCGGACACAGACTGATCGCTGCCTCCTTCAGCCGTGCAGCGTTTCTGGTTATAATCATTAAATTAAATGTTTTAATTCTTGGTGTATTAATGTGTTGATGCAAACTGTAAAAGGATGGTTGGATATTTTCAGGGATTTTTGATATTTTTTATTTATGTAAACTGTCCCTGTTAAATAATAAATATTTAATACAAATGTAACATATGTTTTATAATATTATTTTAATTTTATATTAATTCGGAAATAAACTATTAATAACAATAAAATAAATAATAGAAAATGTAAATGAATAAAATATGAAAAGTAAATAAATACAATAAATAATATAAAAACTAACTTCCACAATTGTTACTCTTTGTACTTCATTTTACTCAAGAACGTATAAAAGGCGTCCTCTTTCCAACAATGTATCTGTGGAATCAAAGGGACTTACACATGCAGAGCTGTGAGCCTCGCAGTAACAGGAGTACCAACCAACGGCCCCATTGACTCCTATATTCATTAATAGCAGAGATTTCAGAAGTGAATTCAACTTTGATCTACTAATTAATACTCCACTCAAACCTTTAAATGTTTCACACCTTTCATACATTAGGAGTTTTATACAGCTGTAAGTTTTATATTAACAGACAGATAGAGACTAAGGTTCAAATTGAACTGGAAAACGTGTTTGTTGAGGCAGTGTCACGGTTATTTCTATGTTTTATTGGCGCATCGAAAAGACCCAAAACGTATACTTGCCAATCAGAGATAAGGAGATAAATCACGTGGTAGGACAACATGGGTGAAGGTGGTGACGGTCCATTCTCCATTTCACGAAGTTATAACGGACTTCTGATACTACGTCTGTAGGTAATAATTAACCAGAGAAAAAAAATCGGTCCAGTGACTTCTCTACAGTTTCCAAAGGTTCAAGGTAAGAAGAACACACCTTTTTCTTTAGAGAGGAAATGTTTCGCGCTGCTGATTCCTGTTACACTCGAGTTTAAACACTCACACACAACAAGCACACAACATACCTCAAGATACATGATATACAAGATATTGACTCATAACTGTTGTAACCAAGCCTGCTTTTTACTACAACTGCGCGTAGTGTCTGCTGAAAACAGTCTTATATCGTATGTGAGACAGAAGGGCAAGTGAAAGTAACACAATATTCAGTTCAACATTTCCTCACACATCAAGGTGTTTGGTTATTTCACACAAAATGGGATAACATAATTTAATAATGAAATAAATAATAACCCTCAATGTCATGCTGGAATTCTCAGTCTGGACCGATTACAATCTTCCGTTTATGAAATTCAGCTTTTTCTACAGTTCCTGTGAACGTACGGCTCAAAACTAATTAACACGTCTACACTAGATATGGGTATATGTGATCCTATATATATATATATATATTTTTTTTTTTTAAATGATAAGAGGTTTACAAAAAAGACATGCCACTTAATATTTTAGTTTGAGTTTTTATTATTTTTTCGAGATGCTGATATGAAGCTATACTGCAGACTGGACTTGGTTTGCAACTTTATTTACACCAAACACAGTGAAGAGGAACAGTGACAACATGGCTGTTAAACATGAGACGTATTGTTTATATAGAGAGGCGAAGTCCCGCCCATCTACTTCCGACACTAGACCTTATTTCGGAAAAATTATGTATTGAAGTCAATGGGGAGAGAAAACGTATTTTTCGATCCCGGTTGAATTGTGCCATGAATTACACACATGATGTTTGTCAATCTTAAAAAATCATTTCCATGTAAAAAAAGTCAAAGTTTGTCGTAAAACTTTTGAAATATAAGACTATGAAAAATACACAACTAGAAAGACTACAAATCCCAGAGTCGCGTAAGTGATGTCATAACTGATGTCATAATTGTTTTCCTTCACTAAATATAAGAGATAGCTAAGATAAGATAACTTTAACAAGATACCTGTGTGCTTTGCACCAGGTGGTAATCATACCAGCAATGGTTGTTGCTCGTTCTTTCACTTCCCGTCTGATGAAAGGACCAGGAGTGGCTGGATCAAGTTAGCTACCTAGCTAGTAGCAAGCACGTTAGTTAGCATTACAGCCTTAAGGTCTCTACACACCAACCTGAGACCAAAGAACGCGTACCGAAGGCGTCCCGACTTTTACGTCAGCTACGTCAGGCTTCGTTGGCTTCGTCGGATAAAGCCGCCCGCCTACGAACACACCGCAAATACTTCAGCCGACGAGTGGCAATAACTCTCCTTACCAGCAGGCGGCGGTAGTGTGTATTCGTCATTCAAAAGAGGCAACAACCGGAAGACAGACTGCGTTTTATACACCGAGAGAAGAAGAACAGACTTAGTAATATAAACAAACAAACACAGCCTGATCAGTTGGTCTTCACTTTCTTCATTCCATGCCGTCATGATAAAAAAGAAACTCTTGCGTCCGGGTGAGATGAAAATGAGGAAGATTAGCCGTCTGTGTATGCCTTCTTATCGTTTGTTTTGGTCCCTCACTTCCGCTTCACTTCTGATGCACTGATTCGCTAAGCTGAACAGCCAATCAGAGTGATTGATTTGTCCCGACGTTCTTTGGCCTCCCGCGGCCTCCCGCCGCCGATTCAACATGTTGAATCGGCGGCGGGAGGAGGCGGGAGGGTTGAAAATGTGCCGTAAAGAGACGACACACCAACCTGAGTAGTGCGACGCGAATGCCCGACTGCCTCTGACGGCTTCGGACGGCCTCTGACTCCCAAAGTCGGGCCGGTGTGTAGAGGCCTTTAGCCTTGTCATTTTTATTAGCCTTAACATGAAGTAACATTAAGTAACCCAAAATGTTAAACAGTAAGAGTAGTAATCATATTTCGTGAACCCTTTGAAGAGTACTGTCACACCGGTGTGATCATTCTATAATACACCGTTTAAGCCCGGATGCCCCCGGGGGAGACATGCTAATGCTAACGCTACATTAGCATCGGCGATCCTTTCTACTTCATGCTATCTGCACAAATGGTTAACATTAAAAAGATCAGGCAGTTCAGGGACAATCGAAGGAAGGCAGGCAGGAAGGCAGGCAGCTTTGCATGACATTCTTCTGGACGTGTTTCATTGTGGTGATGGTGAGGGTGAGTCAATCTCTTTTTTGGCAAGACAGTAGTGACGGCCATCTTGGTGACGTGTTTTTGTGCGAGACCAGAGATGTAGTTCATTGAGCGGTTTCACACAAAAAAAGTCTTACTTCAAAGTTTTACGGCAAAACATTTTTTTTTTGACTTGCAAAATTATCTTTTAAATTGACAAACATCATATGTGTAATTCGTGGCACAATTCAAACGGGATCGAAAGATAACTTTTCTCTCGCCATTGACTTCAATACATAATTTTTCCGAAATAAAGTTCCATGGAGGTCCACCAAGAAGGGAAGGACTTCGCCTCTCTATTGTAACTGGTCATGAGTTTTAACATTCACGGGCATTTTTGATACAGAAAAACATGATGATGTATGAAATGTTATCATAGTGCAGAAAGTGGAGACAGAAAGAAGCTCACACACACACACACAGGTGTGTGTGTGTGTGTGTGTGTGAGCTTCGAGAAGAAATGTTTGTAAATTTAAAGTAAAATACTTCAATCTGGTGCACTTTGAGCACACATTACTAGAGACTAGATCTAGGGGGTACAACTCTTAACACCCATATGAAAAAGATCGGTTTACATTTTAATAACCAAATATGTGAACATAGCCAATAACCTACCACAGCCAATAACAAATAAATGTAACTTATTTTATTTTTGTTGTTCATTCATATCTTATTTTACCTAGTTAACATTTATTTATGCATATTTTTGTATCTCTCAAGTTTTAAACGATATTTTTGGTTTACTGTCCTATAGTATACATTGAAAGGATTTCAAACCTGTTTATCCCAATAATTACAAAGGAGTGCCTTGGAAATATTTGTTTACATAAATTGCATTTATCTCTCTCGCTCGCTCCCACGCCCACTTTGGCTGTGAGCTGCGGACGCCTGATAAGCCAACACCCCCCACTTTCATCACTTACAGCGCCCATCGTACAGGGCAAATGAAAAGTGTAACCGGGGTGAAAAGGGTGTTACATTTACTTAATTATGAATGTTGTTACATCAAGGCCGAAAATTAGGATGAGCTCAAACAGTCAAAAATGTTTTTTTCCCTCCCAGAGCTGCCAGCGCAGCGCCCCCCCAGATCTGGCGCCCTAGGCGAGCGCCTATGTCGCCTATGCCAAAAACCGGCCCTGTACACCATGCTAAATGTATGTCTGCATAAAGCTGAGTTATGATCGGTCATAATAACACAGAATTTGGTGATGATTAAATAGTTTAGAGTGAGATTTACTCCCATACTTTTGGCCATACTCGCACAGCCCTACAAATGAATTGAGATTTCCACACAAATGTTCTTTAGCAAGTGTGCAGAGCAGTGTTGATTTAAAAAAGCAATTTGAAGGTTGGATATTTGTAAACCTTTTTTTGTGTATATATATTAATAATTTAAGATGTAAATGAATTCCAGTTTATTTGTAGTACTTTCTATTTTTATTGTGACATTTGGTGGCATCAATGTGTGCATGTGATACAGATAATGGAGCAGTTGCTTTAGGGCCACAGTGTATATCCCTTAAGGTCAAATCATGAGATCCTCGACCTCCGCCCCCCTCTCGCACCTCCACACAGAGCCCCCCCTCATATCAAATCCCAATTTAACCCCTGCACACAGCAATACTAAAAACTATATTATTATACTGTGCATGAATGTAAAAGCTGCCGGCTGTGCTCTCTGATCACAAAGCAGAAATATCTCCTGGTTCAGTTCAAATTAAATATAATGTTGATATCTGGCGCCACCTAGTGTCAGACATATGTTACTGCTCCTGGTGTCAGTCCTCTGTGTAATAAGTCATGTGGTAAAGACAGACTGTATGTTTTATAATGCGTGACATCTGATGTGTGTGTGTGTGTGTGTGTGTGTGTGTGTGTCCGTGTCCTCTCACAGGAAGAAGATGATCTTCCTCATCCTGCTGCTCCTCTTCCTCACCTCCTGTGTCTCTGGTTAGTTTGTCTCTTTAAAGCTGTTCTCCTCCACAGGAACATAGCTGCAGTTTAAAGAGTCCCTCTGTGTCTCCTCCACAGGAACATAGCTGCAGTTTAAAGAGTCCCTCTGTGTCTCCTCCACAGGAACATAGCTGCAGTTTAAAGAGTCCCTCTGTGTCTCCTCCACAGGATCATTTGTAGTGAATGTGACTCAGACTTCCTATCAGGCAGAGGAGAACCAGGACATCACCCTGGAGTGGACCTTCAGCACCAGAAGAGAAACTTCCCTCAGATCCATTTCTACCATCTGTCAGCTGTTTACTGAGGGCAGATCCTACGTCCTGTTTCATCTCCTTGGAGGAGTTGAATCCCCAGAGTCTCAGGATCCACAGTTTGCAGGACGAGTCCAGTGGGACAAAGACGTCCTCACAGAAGGACGACTCACACTTAATGTCTCCAGACTCAGGACCAGTGACTCTGGGTTTTATGTGTGTGCCATACTCGTCAGACCTGATGGGATTAACTCTAGGAGATGCTGGCTCAGCGTCACTGGTGAGTAACCTCCGTAGAAGTCAGGAAGTTCAATTAAAACTTCTTTAATGTGCAGATCCTAGTAGCTGTATTGTCTATTCTAAGGTTAAATAAAGATGCAAGGTCAATGCAACCTCTTATGCAGGAAAGTATTATATAAACTCTTTATTTTCACTGGAAAGAGGTTTTCTCCCCGTCAACATGATGTTACTAACTGTGTATTTTCTACAGCTGCTGCTGAGCTCCAAACTCAGAGACCAACAGAGAGTCCACAACCAGAGAGCTGGAGAAACTTCTGGATCTATGTTGGACTGCCAGTTACAGCATTTCTACTGTCTCTCTTTGCTGCTATCTTTGTCCTCAACGCTCGGCTTACTAAATCTCCTCATGTGAAAAAAGATCAAGATAGATTCCAGACGATGAGTTCCTCAGAGAAACACACCAAAAGAGTCTGAAACCCTCTTCAAATGAATCGTTGGAGCATAATGTTATAAAACAAGAAAAGTCCAAGGTTCTCCTCATCTTCTGATTTAACTGTCAGAAAACTACTGATGATGAAGAATGTATATTTGTATGCAGAAGCTATTATGAAAAGAAACACAAAGCGTGATACGTAGTGTTTATTGATGTATTCACTGCTTGCTGTAATCACATTACATTCTGTGAGCACTACACAAACGTGAAAGACACTTTAAAAGATCACTGGAAATGATTCAGATTTATCCACCATGTTTTAACTAATTGATCCTTGATTGGATTTATCCGTGCTGTTCGTATATTTTCTATACATGCTTTGTAGGAAGAAATGAATGTAGTAACATTAAATCTAGTTTAAATTAAAGTGTGGCTGAATTGCAGCTGAAGTTATGTAAATATATGTTAATGTAGAAAAACATTACTTTATTTTTCCTCCGTTATCCAAAATGCGGTTTGTAAAGTCTCTCTCAGTGCAGAGCAGAACAGGGTTTTTGTATTTGGTGCATTACTTGTTATTTTGAAGAGACATATATTTTTGTATTTTTTTTAGTACAGTAGCAGCGATGATAAAGACTGAATGTTCTGAGTGAATTTGATTGTTTTAAAAGAAACCGAAACCTAAGCACTTGTTGAGTTAATTCAGGCCTTGCATCTGATTCACTAACTATGGTATGTTCTGGCTTGAAGTGAATATATCTGCTCTTTCCTTGTTGTTCGGAGTTTGATTCTTTATGGTTTTTGCACTTATTGTAAGTCGCTTTGGAAAAAAGCGTCAGCTAAATCAGGGGGGTCAAACTCAAATACACAGTGAGACAAAATAAAAAAATGGGTACTAGTGGAGGGCCGGACTGGTTCAATGTTTATTGCAAAACTTATTGAAATGAACTTATTGCACATATTAAACGTGGAACTAACAAAGCTTAAATTATTGCCTTTAAAAACAACATTAAATAATCAGTTGCATTCATTTCCTATGGCTCTATCTGCAGCTTCTCCAGAGTCATTTCTTATGGCTCTATCTGCAGCTTTCCCAGAGTAATTTCTTATGGCTCTATCTGCAGCTTTCCCAGAGTCATTTCTTATGGCTCTATCTGCAGCTTTCCCAGAGTTCTTTCTTATGGCTCTATCTGCAGCTTTCCCAGAGTCATTTCTTATGATTACATTTTTCCACAGGCCAACACTGGCCAACTCTGGATCCTGAGACTCTGGGGATTCAACGCCTCCATGGAGATGAAACAGGACGTAGGATCTGGTCTCAGCATACAGGAAACATTGGGTAGATATAGAGCTGAGGGAAGTGTCTCTTATGGTTCTGAAGGTCCACTCCAGGGTGATGTTCTGGTTCTCTGCCTGATAGGAAGTCTGAGGCCAACAGCTTCAAAAAAACAATTTCCCTCAAAGAAAAACCAAACATGCCCTGTTGTCGTGAGAGAAAAAGTGCAGAAGGAAACGTCCATGTAAACTCAGTGTGCTGCTCTGTGATGCTAGTTCAAGCCAGATACTTGGCATCTCATCTTGGGTGCAAGTTCATCAATGTTTGGGCTCAGGCTCTGAGCTGAGGAGATCCTCAGGATTGAGTGAAGGTGTGCGTGCAATATACCGGCGGGCCAGATCTAATAGTAATTAGAAATTATCCTGCGGGCCGAAATTAAATCCACCACGGGCCGGATTTGGCCCCCGGGCCTTGAGTTTGACACATGTGAGCTAAATGATATGAAATGTATGTACATAATCATTTTGAGTTAAATACTAATGTTACTTTTTAACATTTTTTTTTTTAAATTTTATTTAATTTTTGTTGGACGATGTATGCATACGTGTTTCTAAAGGTGGAGTAAAGGATGCATTACTGTGTGTGTGTGTGTGTGTGTGTGTGTGTGTGTGTGTGTGTGTGTGTCTGGATTTCAGCCCCACTGTGTTTAATCTGTTACAACCCGTTCTGTAATAAATAAAAAGCTGTTTTTTTTTCCATTATTTTGAGATTTCTTTTTTTTCTGTGGAGGTACTAGACCACATCCCATAATATATGAAGCTTTTCTAGTCATTAATCCTGTTATATACTTTTATTTTTCAATGTAAGACTACTTTTGGACGGAATGTTCGAATTTGACTCGATTTCACCGTTTTTGATCCATCTTCAGCTGTTCTTTACTCATTCATACATTCAAGTAGAAACTCCATTCAGGCTTCAAAACGTTCCACATATATATTCCAATAATACAAATAATAAAATTCATTAACGTGCTTTAACCACTACGTGTCCCTTTCTATCAGCTGTGCACCGTTATGGTGTAAATACAGCCTATCTACCAATTGGATCAAATATAAAAGTCAGCCGAATTAGTGTTGATACTGCAAGGAGAAGTATTGTGTGAAAAGAAATGTAAGATGTTGTTTAATTGTTGATATATTTATGATCCACGTCACGTTTTCAGTTTTGGCGGCAGTTCTTCCTGTTTGTCTAGAACAAAGCCCTGATGTTTCTCATCAGGGCCCTATAAATAGAGAACTACGGCAGATATGTCATATTTAATGCAGCCGAACCGTGTATTACAATGCCGTTATGTGATGACTTTCAAAGAGAAAAGCAAGCACACTCGGAATAAAGTATTATTTTATTTTAAAAAAATGTTTTCGGATTTCACATCGCATAAACACCATGTCCCAACGTGCATTGCGGCTAAACCATCCAATCATCGAGCTGAGGATCTTGCCTACGTCTGTTTCCGGTATTGTTCAAGGTTCAAGGGTTCAAGGTTTATGTTTATGACGGATGTATTTTGTTATACACACATTCCTTCACATTTAAATTTTGATTTACATTAAAGTATTTCGTGAGGCCTTCTAAAATGTTTTTAAATATATCTAGGGTTCTAGTTGAAGAGTTTGTAAATTAACATGAACCGAAGCTGTTGCCTGGTAACGCAATCGCACAACGTCACGTCCGTTAATTCCACATCCACACACATGGATTAACATCGATTTAATACATCAATGTAGCCTTTGTTTCTGCTAAAAGAGGTGTCGACCAGCTGGGGCAACAAGAAAATCGGCGAAATCGAGTGTGACTATTAAAAAATAAATCATTATTATATTAATATTGACAATAACAACCGACCGTCGGGGTAGAGCATTTGCTTGGCATTTCCGGGTATTTCTCCACTGGTTGGGCCATGTTAACAATACCGTGTAACTGTCACGTTTGAAGGGACGAAATCGTGACATCTTCACGTCTCCCAGCATGGTAAATCGTCACATGTTCACGTCTTGCCGTGATACCGGATTGGAAATTGTATACAGATCCTTCACGGTGTTTGTGACTCTCTGCAGGAAACACAATAACATCTTTATCAGCACAGAAAGTGGAACTGTGGATTTACTAAATCAAGTTTAGTGCTTTAATAGTGCTATGTTCATCTGACTTATCTCATTAATAAATGTATTTGTTGACTTTGAAACCGTAGCCTTTCATTCTTGGACATAACAGTATATCAAACTGATATATAAACGAGGGTCTTACAGTCCACTAATCAGACAGAAAACAGCAGGTTTTTAATAAGGGACTCCAGCAGACAGACAGCTCTGAGGCCAATGAGATAGAAACATGACATCTAACAGTCACATCAGTAAATGAGACTCCATACATCCCCCATGTAACATCTGTAAAGTGTTATATCTATATTTATTTATTTCAGTCACTGTGAGTTTCATCATTTGGCTGTAAGGTCATTGATCCTTCTTCTTATTCTTTAACTAAGATACGTGTTAAACGTTATTTAAGCCACTGGTTTACAGGGTGTCTGAGGACTTTCTCTCCTGAACCGTCTCCTCCTGTTGAACCTCTTATAGAGAACAGGCACCACATTAAACCAAGATAAGAGAACCAGTTGGAAAGATGTTGAAACGTTGTTCAAGACAAACTTACTGAATCGCATGAGACACAAAAGAGAAACTAAAAACATATTTCATTAACGCTTTGTTATAAATTGAAATGCCATAAGGCCAAAAAGGACTTTACACATCAAGGGTGACCTTTTTGTTGGTGGATAAATATAAAGTTGAATGTGTGCTTCGTGAAGGAAAGAGATTTCAGAGTCATGTTGGTTTGTCAGCCTCTATATGTGGAGAGTTTAAACTCAGCAGAAAGGACACACACTATCTCTGCCAGAAACAGGACCTGTCCTAACCTTTTGACAAAGTATTATACCAGCTTATCCTTTTTTTGTAAACCTCTTTTAAAATCAGGCAATCAGTCGGCTACACACAGACACGGGTATATGTGATCCTAAGAAATGTACATAAAAATTGCATTTTTAATAGATGCTGAAATGAAACCGTGGTGGACAGATTGGAGTTTCTTTCCACTTCACATGAACAGAGATAACAATGTTGTCTGTAGAACAGCGGAACTGTGAGTATTGGAATCGGAACAGAGTTTCAACCATTTTACTCAAACCTACTTTTATCTTCAGAAAACACGTTGTATGAGTCATGTTACTGCAGAAAGTGGAGACACGTCACACTGCAATAATGAAAACTACATTCTTGTACTGTGCATAATGCAACACTATAGTGCAATGCAACAGGCTAAAAACTGCTGGGGAAGATTTCCCAACTGTATATTCTCTAACAAGTTATTTTAAAGTTAAACTTTAAAAGCGCCAAAATGTTTTTTTCTGATACATTTTCTTAATGCCTGCCACTTAAACTAAAAGGGTGACTTCACACTCCACATTCCCAAGATTTTTCTCAGCATGCTAAGTTGAAGTTTCCCTTACACCCGGCGCTAATACTCTTCTCTGCGCTTGTCTCCCAGCCTTGCAGCTTTGTTATGAATGAGAGCACTGTCCCTGGTTATGGAAACATGGATCACTGTAAGAGTTTTGTCGTGCTATAAAGTCATTCATCCTGTTCTCTGTTTCTCTGGATCGACTTCACATTGGAAATAAAGCAATGCTTCAATGTTATGTATGATCATACTAAAAGTGTTTATTTATTGAGCCACATAAATATATATATATATTTTAAAACAATATCTTTACTTACACCAACAGTGAAATCCACAAATACAGACATTGACAATAAGTGAATGAGACACCATTCTGAAGCAGCTATTCACTTTGGCTTTCAAGAACATTCAGCCATATATTAACCAAACGTCTCTCTACTTTCTACTGCAGCTGACACACGTGTTGCTTATAGATAAGTAGATTTGCTTATAATTAATCAGCATGATCAATAAACTCATGTAGGACAACTATTATGTTTACCTTTGGAAACCAGAAACCAAGCTGCAACGGCCTAATGTCAGATGGGAAAAAGTAAGAAACAGAATGACACGTCTAAAAAGAGGAAGTGCAACCAAAAGGACTTTAAGGGTATCCTACTGGTTACAACACAACACTTGGGAAACATTAAATATGTTTGGGAAAAACCTTGTAAGTGTTCCTCGTGAAATGAAAGAGATTTCAGTCATGCAAGCGTGAAGAATGTTTAAACTTTGGACCAAATGTCCAATTCCTCCCGACAGCCTCAGTCACACAGCTTCTAATGTGGAGAGTGTGAACACAGCATGAGGACACACTCTGTCTATCGTCCTGAAACAGGAACGGTCCTAACTGTGTGACCAAAGAATGCAGCTTCCTCTCTGTGGTTAACCTCTTTCAAAATGCCCCAGTTTAACCTGTTGCTTCTGCTTTATATCCTGTAAACATATTAAGTGTTATTTTTGCGGATAATAAACGATGGTCAACCGGTTTGAGTTGCTTGCCGCTTCAGTTACACCGAATAAAGATAAGGGAGGATGAGCAAGTGACTACAGGCTTTAAACATATGGTACAGTGTTTATATTGGAGTTGGGTCAGAGTTTTACTCAACTCAATTTGCTCCATTAAAACATGTTCCATGAGACGCTATCTCCGCAAATAGTGTGAGACATTCATAGAGTGATTAGTTTTTCCTATCATGAGACATTGTAGTACAGTCTTACCATCATGCCAAAGAGTTTCTTCTACATGTTCCTTAATGTCACTTCTGCTTTAATGTCAGGTCTAAGGAAGTCTAGTATGAAGCAAGTCTGTTCTCATTCAAATGCAGTCTATATTGCACACATGACTTTAATAAAGCATTCTGTAAAATAGCCACCCACGACCTTTCACTTCCTCCAGTTGTACCCAACGATACAGACGGAGGAACAGGCCTCTAATAAAGAGGGATTTGTCGTCTAAAATCTAGTGTGTATAAAGTCAGCCTTTGACAGTTAACCATGGGGTGAAAGCAAGGAGAAATGATTCCAGATGGTTCATTAAGATAGCTTTGAAGTTCTATAAGATAAGATAGGACTTGATTTCTCCCGAAGGAAATTGTTGTGCCAGAGTTACAAAAATACAATAACACATATAACACAGCAGCATAATAATGAAACTGTACAGAGTGCAGTAAAAGGAGCAATTCATTAAATAATTATAGTATGAAGCTATACGCAGAATAAACTTACATGTGGAGTCCATTAAAACACCACCGGAATAAAGTTGACTCACGTGAAGCTCCTCCATCTGTCCTCTCCTTTCTCCCCCTCCCCTTCTTCTTAGCACCTTCATGATGACCCCCAGGCCAACATGGAGTTCACAACTATACCTTAAAACATAAACATGTTGTCTTTTATAAGCAAGTAAAAGCTGTATAAATGTGTAAACACAGAGCTAGTTTTAGCATTTTGAGAGGTGTGCTATGATTAGCGCACACACACACACACACACACACACACACACACACACACACACACACACACACACACACACACACACACACACACACACACACACACCCCTAACTAGCTAGTATCTCTTTAAAGGCCAGTGTGCAGAGAAAGAATATTACCAGACAGTAATGGCTGTTCCGGTGTACATGTAGGCCCCTTTTGAGATAGATGTAAGTATTTTGTGTGGCTCTTAGACCTTAGCTAGCTAGTTTTAGCTATTGAGCTACAAGCTTAAAGTGGGAAATCTGACTAGATGGTGAAAACTCGAGATGCTCGATGGATTGGCATTACAATAAATTGTCCCTTGGTAAAGTCATGTCACTGACAAATAAAACAGTTCGAACATATCTTTTTGAATTGGCCTCAGCTGAAGTCTTTCAACAGGTGTGTAGAGAGGCAGAAATAAGAGAGGACATTCAGGCAGATTAAATCATTTCAGTGATTTATTTATAAAAACAAAGACTTGAAAGCAAAGACATGAAGCTACATTGATTATGGTGCGAACTGCAGGTGGAGGTGGGCTGCTTAAATACTGTGGGGTGATTGGATAAAGGGAAACAGGTGAGCAGGTAAAAAGATACAGACTGAGATCATCTGTTGGATGGAAGGAGAAGTGCATGTTTGGAGTGAAATGCATGTGGGAACAGGAATGTTTCCAATAAATACAGTGGAGGAAATAAGTATTTGATCCCTTGCAGATTTTTGAAGTTTGCCCACTTACAAAGAAAATAACAATCTATAATTTTAAGGTTTATTTTAATGATAGAAATAATATTCTTAGTTCTTGGTGGAGAAACCCTGGTTGGACAGACAGAGGTCAGACTCTTCTTATAGCTGGTCTCCAGGTGTGAACATCTCAGGAAGGATTGTGGTCCACTCCTCTCTGAAGATCCTCTCCAAATCCTGAAGGTTTTGAGGCTGATGCTTGGCATCTGGAAGCTTCAGCTCCCTCCACAGAGTTTCTATGGGATTAAGGTCCGGATACTGGCTCGCCCCTCCATCACCTCATTGTGCTGCTGGAAGACCCCTCCATGACCCATTTTCACTGTCCTGACTCCTGGCTGAGGGAAGGAGGCTATCGGCCAAAATTAAGACACAAAAAACACAAACACTTCTGCACATTGGTGTAACATATAAAACAAAACTGTATTAAATCATGCAATATTTTAACGATTTTAATTTGACATTCAATAAGGTATTTATTTATTTAATTTAACTAGAAATGAATTATCTTATTCTTCCGTGAGTTTCACCCCGCTCCTCGCTCCAATGACAATGTGACCATTTAGTAAGGTAAAAAGCAGAAGTAGAAACGCCTCTCAGACGCTCTTCCCTTTACTGGTTTAATAAAGAAAACAAATGATCCGAAGATACACGTACTCACAGGATTCACATAAGGACGTTTATGTCATTGGCTACTGCTCACCATCTGCCGTTGATCCCTCGTGGAAACGCCCCCTCAGCTGTGAACTACTCCTGTTGTTGTAATCGGACATATTCAGACATGAAAACCAGAAAACAGAACTGTCAGCACTGAGGTCTCTGCAGTCTCACATATTTAAAAAGGTAAGAACACGTGTTTCTACTTTTTTAAATAAATATATCTTACTGCTGCTTTCTGTTGCTCTCCTGTTGAGATGAACCTCTTATCTCTGTCTCTGCAAGAAACAGGAGATGTCCTCACTTTGTGACTAACGTATTACCAGCTTCCTTTTTTGGTTAAGCTCTTTCCAATTGCCCCAGTTAAGACTGCTTTTGCTGCAGTTTCTGTGAACAAAGTCCACAAAACTAATAAACACGTCTACACTCTGCTACACACAGAGACCGGTATATGTGATCATAAAGAAATGTACATAAAAATACTACTTCATTTTCAGGTTATTCTCATGCGACTATTTTAATTGTCTATTTTAGTTAAACAGTTTACAGTTTGAAGAATAATATGCGCATTGAATATATTCATACAAATGTAAGTAACTTAAAGGTTACATTATATTATTATTTTAATTTTTGTAACTTCGTACAAGTGTTTAGTTTGTGAAAACAGGAACGTTTTTTATTGTAGGAACCATCTGCCCTTGATATAAAAGCAGGAACCAATGCTTGTTTTCGTCTCTCTCGTCCCGCTGGAAGGGTAAGCAAATATTGGTTCTTGTTTTTATATCATGAGCACGAATAGCATTTTTAATTCAGATTTAAAATATGATGAGAGGTTTATAAAAAAGACATGCCACTTATACTATAGTATAATATTTCTCTCCCGAGAAATGATGTTACGAATCCACGGTCGACAGATTAGAGATCGGAGAGGCTTTCTCACTGTATTTGCATTTCCGTCTATTTGCATGAACAGAGAGAACAATGTTGACCGTGGCACAGAGGCAGGGTTAGTATTGGAATCGGGCCAGAGTTTCAACCGTTTTACTCAAGCTGGATTTTATCTTCAGAAAATACGTTATCTTAGTGAGTCATCTTCCTGCAGAAAGTGGAGACACCTCACCCAGCAATACTAAAAACTAAATTCTTGAACTCTGCATGAATGCAAAAGCTGTCCCTTTAACCTCACGAACCACACATTCACTATTATTATAATAATAATTATTATTGTTATTATTCCGAGAGATTCTGAAACAAAGCTCAAGGGGTTCAGTTGGTCCTCTGTTTCTGCTTTGTTCACTGATCTCAAAGCAGAAAGTATCTCCTGATTCAGTTCAAAGAAAATATAATGTTGATATCTGGCGCCACCTAGTGTCAGACATATGTTACTGCTCCTGGTGTCAGTCCTCTGTGCAATAAGTCATGTGGTAAAGACAGACTATGTTTTCTGATGTGTGACATTGGTGTGTGTGTGTGTGTGTGTGTGTGTGTGTGTGCGCGTGTGCGTGTGCGTGCGTGTCCTCTCACAGGGAGAAGATGATCTTCATCATCCTGCTGCTCCTCTTCCTCACCCCCTGTGTCTCTGGTTAGTTTACTCCTTTATTTCCCACTTAGACACATTGAATATTATTGAAAAACCTTTTGTGTCACGTTTACCTTTTCATAAAGAAGCATCTGAGACTCTTTGGTATGGAACACTATTAGTGCAAGGAGAGAGTGTCAAAACTGAGGAGGGAGATTCTGATTTTGCTTTGCTTTTTTAAAATCAAAATGTCAAGAAGTGGAGCTTTCTCTAACAAAAGTAGTTTGTTACAAGTAATTTATTCTTAAAAGTTCAATGTTTATTCTAAATAATTAAACTTTTAAAGCGCCTAACTGTTTTTTCTGCTACATTTTTCCTAATAACTGGCACTCAAATTGAAAGATTGATATTTTACTCAACATTTTGACTTTTTTCTTAACATGCTCTTACCGAAGGAGACCTCTGTCTCTGGTTAGCTTCAGTTAGTCTCTTTAAAGCTGTTCTCATTGAAGCAGCACAGAAACATAGCTGCAGTTTAAAGAGTCCCTCTGTGTCTCCTCCACAGAAACATAGCTGCAGTTTAAAGAGTCCCTCTGTGTCTCCTCCACAGTAACATAGCTGCAGTTTAAAGAGTCCCTCTGTGTCTCCTCCACAGAAACATAGCTGCAGTTTAAAGAGTACCTCTGTGCCTCCTCCACAGAAACATAGCTGCAGTTTAAAGAGTCCCTCTGTGTCTCCTCCACAGGAACATAGCTGCAGTTTAAAGAGTCCCTCTGTGTCTCCTCCACAGAAACATAGCTGCAATTTAAAGAGTCCCTCTGTGTCTCCTTCACAGAAACATAGCTGCAGTTTAAAGAGTCCCTCTGTGTCTCCTCCACAGAAACATAGCTGCAGTTTAAAGAGTCCCTCTGTGTCTCCTTCACAGAAACATAGCTGCAGTTTAAAGAGTCCCTCTGTGTCTCCTCCACAGGACCATTTGTAGTGAATGTGACTCAGACTTCCTATCAGGCAGAGGAGAACCAGGACATCACCCTGGAGTGGACCTTCAGCACCAGAAGAGACACTTCCCTCAGCTCTATATCTACCCTCTGTCAGCTGTTTACTGATCAGAACCTACGTCCTGTTTCATCTCCATCAAGGTGTTGAATCCCCAGAGTCTCAGGATCCACAGTTTGCAGGACGAGTCCAGTGGGACAAAGACGTCCTCACAGAAGGACGCCTCACACTTCATGTCTCCAGACTCAGGACCAATGACTCTGGGTTTTATGTGTGTGACATACTCGTCCGACCTGAGGGGAGTAACTCTAGGAGATGCTGGCTCAGCGTCACTGGTGAGTAACCCAGTAGAAGTCAGGAAGTTCAATTAAAACTTTGCTTCTTTAATGTGCAGATCCTAGTAGCTCTATTGTCTTTTATAAGGTTAAATAAAGATGCAAGGTCAATGCAACCTCTGATGGAGAAAAGTATTATATAAACTCTTTATTTTCACTGGAAAGAGGTTTTCTCCCCGTCAACATGATGTTACTAACTGTGTATTTTCTACAGCTGCTGCTGAGCTCCAAACTCAGAGACCAACAGAGAGTCCACAAGAGAGAAAGAGAAACTTCTGGATCTATGTTGGACTGCCAGTTACAGCATTTCTACTGCCTCTCTTTGTTGCTATCTTTGTCCTCAACGCTCGGCTTACTAAATCTCCTCATAGGAAAAAGTTCAATGTAGATTCCAGACGATGAGTTCCTCAGAGAAACACACCCAAAGAGTCTGAAACCCTCTTCAAATGAATCGTTGGAGCATAATGTTATAAAACAAGAAAAGTCCAAGGTTCTCCTCATCTTCTGATTTAACTGTCAGAAAACTACTGATGATGAAGAATATATATTTGTATGCAGAAGCTATTATGAAAAGAAGCCCAAAGCGTGATGTGTAGTGTTTATTGATGTATTCACTGTTTGCTGTAATCACATTACATTCTGTGAGCACACAAACGTGAAAGACACTTTAAAAGATCACTGGAAATGATTCTGATTTATCCACCATGTTTTAACTAATTGATCCTTGATTGGATTTATCCGTGCTGTTGTATGTTTTTAACACATGCTTTGTAGGAAGAAATGAATGTAGTAACATTAATCTAGTTTAAATTAAAGTGTGGCTGAATTGCAGCTGAAGTTATGTAAATATATGTTAATGTAGGAAAACATTACTTTATTTTTCCTCCGTTATCCAAAATGCGGTTTGTAAAGTCTCTCTCAGTGCAGAGCAGAACAGGGTTTTTGTATTTGGTGCGTTATTGCTTATTTTGAAGAGACATATATTTTTGTATTTCTTTTAGTACAGTAGCAGCGATGATAAAGACTGAATGTTCTGAGTGAATTTGATTGTTTTAAAAGAAACCAAAACCTAAGCACTTGTTGAGTTAATTCAGGTCTTGCATCTGATTCACTAACTATGGTATGTTCTGGCTTGAAGTGAATATATCTGCTCTTTCCTTGTTGTTCGGAGTTTGATTCTTTATGGTTTTTGCACTTATTGTAAGTCGCTTTGGAAAAAAGCGTCGCTAAATGATATGAAACGTGTGTAATATTCATTTTGAGTTAAATACTAATGTACTTTGCTATTTTTGTTGGACGATGTATGCATACGTGTTTCTAAAGGTGGAGTAAAGGATGCATTACTGTGTGTGTGTGTATGTGTGTGTGTGTGTCTGGATTTCAGCCCCACTGTGTTTAATCTGTTACAACCCGTTCTGTAATATATAAAAAGCAGTTTTTGTTTCCATTATTTCGAGATTTCTTTTTTTCTGTGGAGGTACTAGACCACATCCCATAATATATGAAGCTTTTCTAGTCATTAATCCTGTTATATACTTTTATTTTTCAATGTAAGACTTCATTCAAACATCTAAACATTCACTACTTTTGGACGGAATGTTCGAATTTGACTCGATTTCACCGTTTTTGATCCATCTTCAGCTGTTCTTTACTCATTCATACATTCAAGTAGAAACTCCATTCAGGCTTCAAAACGTTCCACATCTTTCATACCTTCTGACTTTTAATCAACATTCAAATCCCATTAAAGCTTCTCAAAATATTCAGCCTTGTTTGACTCTTAGTAAAAAGGCCACATTTCAGATTTTAACATTGGTGTGTATTGCGCTGAATGTTCAGAGTGGGGCGGTTGGAAAATAGCCTTAAAATGTATTTTTCATTTGCTCTAACTTCCACAGTTGTTACTCTTTGTACTTCATTTTACAAGAACGTAAAAAGGTGTCCTCTCTCCAACAATGTATCTGTGGAATCAAAGGGACGTACACATGCAGAGCTGTGAGCCTCGCAGTAACAGGAGTACCAACCAACGGCCCCATGGACTCCTATATTCATCAATAGCAGAGATTTCAGAAGTGAATTCAACTTTGATCTACTAATTAATACTCCACTCAAACCTTTAAAGGTTTCACACCTTTCATACATTAGGAGCTGTAAACAGCTTTAAGTGAGATATGAACACACAGATAGAGACTAAGGTTCAGATTGAACTGGAAACACGTGTTTGTTGAGGCAGTGTGAGTTTCACAGTAGAGACAGGTGTTATTACAAAGTGTTCAATCACTGTCTCCACTGCAGGATGTGAAATGAGGACACCTGGTGGACAGGTGCAGAATGACAACAACAGAGAAGCATCAGCAGAAACATCTACAGATCTGAAATCATACATAAATCCTTCATCCATGTCACGTGATGTTTCTACTTTTTTAAATTTTAAATGTTTGCTTCAGTGCATTCAGTTCATTTGCATCACATTCAAATGTATTTCACTTGTATATTCATGTATATCCAGTGAGAATTTAAGTAGAATTTGAGGAATCCTGTCATGTTTTCTCCTGATTAAATAAAATAAATGTACATATGTTGTAGCTGCTGCTCTCATTGATTCTGCATGGTCTGCTGGATTACTAAAAACAAACCGTTACAGGCTGCGTGTGAAAGACCAGAGACTTTACAGCATGTTTTGAAATGGAAGTTGCGTTGGTGTTTGTGTGTTGGTTGTTGACGGCAGTGTGTGCCCCCCGTGTAAATGATTGCCCCCCCATTCGATTTGTTCTAGAGCCTGATACATTAATGTAGTGGAGTAAAAGTATAAAATAGCATAATGTGAAAATACTCAAAGTAACTACATTTCTTACTTCAGTACTTGAGTATATGTAAGTTACATTACACCACTCTGTATATTTAAAAGATTTATTTTGAAATGTACAAAACAACATGACTTTCTAACATCTCACAATAAACAAATAGGCATTCAGAATAAAAAAACTTCAGGTAGGTCTGCCTGCAGGCGTCCAATAAAGCTTATTAAAAACAACATTTCTTTGTCTCTTCTACAACTACACATTGTTACTATGCAAAACATGTAACAGTGTCTAACTTCAATACAAAGTGCAAAAAAACAGAACAAATATTTGTCAGGACTGAAGCAACGTAACGGAGACCGAGAGCAACTCCGATAGGAAACATTACAGTAAACGATAAATATTAAATACAATTATAAATGCTGTTTATAGATTCTAGACCTCACAGCGACAGCGTTATACAACAATACATATGTAGGCTAAGGCTGAACAATCCAACGAAACTGCAATATGGATTTATCCAAATGACAGGAGGTGCAAGATGTGTCAGAATGCAGGAGAGATTCCCAACCTATACATCACATTAGAAAGAATGTTGGTTGGTACAGATTCTCTCAGAGATCACATTTGGTCATTTTAGTTTATCTCTCAACAAAAGAGAGATAAGATGTACAGTATACCTGAAATAAAGTGTCAGAGCGCTGCAGATTTAAAGAGTCAGTATTGTGCAGGAGTGTGAAAATGTCTATAGATGAGCATTAATGTAACAGATAGTGTCAAACAGTTTCCATTGATCCACCTGCTGAACTGTTACCTGTCCCTGAGTCTGAACCCTGTTCACTGGCTGCTTGTCGTCTGAGGTAGAAATGCACACAGCCAATCAGAGCAAGTAGAACAGAAACCAGTGCAAACACAAAGAGGCCAATCCTTCCCTGTCTTCCTGTGTTGGGAGTCTCAGGTTTGTTTCTTCCTGTGTTGGGAGTCTCAGGTTTGTTCCAATGTGTCGCTGCTGTAAAAACAACAAACAACTCTGTCAAAAACATTTCCCTGATAAAGAAAACTAAACATCTACAACATTTCTCAGGTTCTCGTGCACCCTGAGAGTTTAACATTATAACAAAGATGAATGGGGTTTACTCACTAGTGACGTTGAGCCAGCATCTCCTAGAGTTGCTCCCATAAGTTCTGACGAGTATGTCACACCAATAAAACCCAGAGTCACTGGTCCTGAGTCTGGAGACATGAAGTGTGAGGCGTCCTTCTGTGAGGACGTCTTTGTCCCACTGGACTCGTCCTGCAAACTGTGGATCCTGAGACTCTGGGGATTCAACACCTTCATTTAGATGAAACAGGACGTAGGATCTGCCCTCAGTAAACAGGAAACAGAGGGTAGAAATGGATCTGAGGGAAGTGTCTCTTCTGGTGCTGAAGGTCCACTCCAGGGTGATGTTCTGGTTCTCCTCTGCCTGATAGGAACCCTGAGTCACATTCACTACAAATGTTCCTGTGGAGGAGACACAGAGGGACTCTTTAAACTGCAGCTATGTTCCTGTGGAAGAGACACAGAGGGACTCTTTAAACTGCAGCTATGTTCCTGTGGAGGAGACAGAGGGACTCTTTAAACTGCAGCTATGTTCCTGTGGAGGAGACAGAGGGACTCTTTAAACTGCAGCTATGTTCCTGTGGAGGAGACAGAGGGACTCTTTAAACTGCAGCTATGTTCCTGTGCAGGAGACACAGCTTTAAAAAGAGACAAACTGGAACTAACCAGTAACAGTGTGTTCTTATTTATAACAGACTGCATGCTGGGAAATGAAGGTATAGAGGAGTATTAGTGCCGGCTATGAGGCAAAACAAAGAAGAAGAGGACAACTGTTGTTTTTTTAGTCAGCTTGTTGAGAGAAAATTAAAATGGTGGAGTATAATTTAAATCTTTTAAATTTAGGACATTTTAGAAAAATGTATCATAAAAAACATTGTTGTGCTTTTGAAGGTTGAATTATTGAGAATAAACATTGAACTTTTATTTAATTAAAGTTTTTCAATAAAGTTCAATTGTGTCTAAGTGGGAAATAAAGGAGTGAACTAACCAGAGACACATGGAGTGAGGAAGAGGAGCACCAGGATGATGAAGATCATCTTCTCCCTGCGAGAGCGCACACACACACACACACACACACACACACACACACACACACACACACTAGAAAACATACAGTCTTTCTTTACCACATGACTTATTGCACAGAGGACTGACACCAGGAGCAGTAACATATGTCTGACACTAGGTGGCGCCAGATATCAACATTATATTTACACAGCAGAAACAGAGGACCAACGAACTGAACCCCTTCAGTTTTGGTTCAGCGCTGTTCAGGGTGCAGCAGTGTTAATTTTGGCAGCTGTTTTTGATTTAGTCTTAGTCTTTTGACGAAATTGGTTATTAGTTTTAGTCACATTTTAGTCATTTCTATCCTTCATAGTTTTAGTCTAGTTTTAGTCAACGAAAAATTACATTTTAGTCAACTTTTAGTCAAAATGTTTTCTCTCTTTAAACCAATTCAGTTAGGCAAATACAGGTTTCTGAAATCGGAATCAATGGGACAGTACAAATGTGAGGTACTTGTACTTTACTGGAGTATTTAAATGTTTTGCTACTGTGTACTTCTACTCCACTACAGTTCAGAGCTACATGGTGTACTTTTACTCCACTACATGTATTTAATACCTTTAGTTACTTTACAGATCTGGATGAATGATGTGAAATATAATCAAGTCTTAAATCAGACTTTAGTTCCACCTGGAGTAAATTCACAAGCTACCCTGCAGTATACACAGTCATTCAAACTAGCTGCACCTTCACCAGCTTTGAGAACACTTTCATGATCAATCATTATAAAACATATCATATATATTATTCTGAAATGGACCAATCTGCACAAGGACTACTTTTACGGTCACTACTTTAACTATATTTTGATGATCATACTTTTATTTGAGGAACTCTTCCTACACTATGGTATTTTTTTACTTAACTACAAGATCTGAGTAGGCCTACTTCTCCCACCTCTGCGCACCTGATGTGATAACGTTACTCGTAATTGGGGCAACAGAGCTACGAGTTAAGGAAGTCGAAAATTGTGCATTTCTCCGACTGAATATGACGCCTTTTGGCCGGCTGTTTGGACAGACTACCCTACTCGTGTCAACACGCTAACGCTAATGGCAAGCGAGCTTGGCAGAGCTCTTTGTGCAGCTGCAGCGTGTCTGTTAGGCCCCGCCCCCCGCACACAGAGAGACACAGGGAGATCGCTCTTCTGAGTGAAGAGAGCGGAAATAATGATATTGCAAGTTAGAAAACGTAAGATGCATTTGACAGACAAGACGGACAATTGGGGGAAAAATACCCGCATTTTGAATGTCCGATAGTCCACCATTAACACCTTAGTCCCGTCTGTCTCGTCAACGAAAACTAAATATACATTTCGTCAAAGTTTTCGTTATCAAGAATCTATTTTAGCTCGTCATCGTCTCTTAGTCATGTAAAAAAGGTCGTTGACGAACATTTTTTTCATCGACGAAATTAACACTGGGGTGCAGACATCTCAATATGAAAACAGTGAAGACAAACAACCTCATGTTGTCAAACTCACAACAACCATTTTAATTAATTTAATTCCAAATTGGGAAACTTTTTCGTTGCAGCATCAAGTAAAAAAAACGACATTGCACATGACTAATAAATAACAAAAATAAAGTATATTTTATATACACACTAACAAAATAAACTTATATTTAATACAATATAAAAATTACACAACGTCCAAATATACAGAATTATTTAGAAAACACTATAATTAACAAACACACTACTAAAAACAGCATGTAAACATTATAACGTGTGCAAAGTAGCTGCCGTTTTAAATAAAAGCCTGAGTATAACATGTACACATTGTTCAGGGTTATAGAAGAGAGAACAACAGAGGGACATCTGGTTACAAAAGAAACTAAGCAACTATGGGGCTAAATACTTCAACTTTAATGTATCCATTCATTACCTTGGATGTCTTCAGTCACATTGAAAGGCATCACATTACGAGAGTTTTAGATACAGCAGCTTCCCTCAGCTCCGCTCGACTGAAGAGGGACTGACGCGGAGCCTTTTTGTATGGTTTGAATGGTCCAGCAGGGGTGGAGCCCTGAAAGGGCGGTGGTTTGTAGGTTTAGCAGAAGGGGCGGTACTCCCATGCTGGACCTACTAGTGTCTAAAGTTAGAACTTTCTATGTTGCGGGTGTGGCCACGACTATCCCCGCCCCCGGACAAAGAAACTAACCCAATCACAACTAATTTCCACCCGCGACACAGAACGCTCTAACCACGCCCACTCCTGCTGCATGACGTCAGCATTGTCACAGCCTCGGAGCCTCACCCTGTTATACCTGTTATACCCTTTATATATAAAGTGAGTCTGCAGTGGTATCCAAACTACATGTGAATCGGCCCTCGGCTAATTCTAAAGTATAATGAAATATGGCCCACAAATGAAACTTGTGCTTGTCTTGTATTGTATTGTAGGCCTACTTCTTAACTATAGGCTATATGCAGATATTACACAGTATTCATGTGTTAAGAAGCCCCACTTTTTCAAACAAATTCAGTCAATTAAAGTTGAAAACATTTTCTATCAAATCTAAGTCGATAAGAAAAAAGCCCAATAACTTATTTTCCTAACACGCTTGAAATCTACCCTTCATATTTCCTCTTATTATCAGCAATCTGAAGCTTTAAGGGATGAGCTGCCAACACAACAAATGAAACCCTCTGGAGAGCTGTGATAGGCTGTGGTTTTTCTTAAGGCATATTCAAGTATTAAGCATTTGTACCTACATCTGATTCATTTTGCTAACTTACACCTTCATTTATGAGGCAATAAACCTCTGGTGAGTGGCCCGGCCCTGGTCTATGGTCATCCCAAAGTGTATGCATCTGCAGCTACAGTCGCTTCATAGAGCATCTTTTTCAAGTAAATTAATGAAAATAGCGCTTTTTAAATATAAAGGAGATCACAGATATGCTATATGGGTTTAAGAATAATAAACCAATATGTATAATAGCCCCCTAAGTACCCTCTCTTTTTGTTTTGTTTACCTCTTCTCGTGATTTGAATTCAGTTCACTCTCATTACCGTCTAACCACAAAGAAAACGAGTAGTGTAGGATACAGTCTATGGTATCAATATAGCAAACAATATAAGAGCAGTTTTATGTTTACTATAACTTCTCCATGTTGAAATGAATATTTTTGGTTTGTTTACGATTTACCGCTGCAAATACAGTTTTTGCAGCTTATTCATTTCACGAGCTCATGTAACTTTCAGGCCAAAACTGATATTAAACTAATGTTAAATTAACAGATGTTCATGATGTTTTCCATGTCAGACATTACATTGTAGATTTGTTCATTAATATTGTACAGTAAGGTGAAAATCCTGAAATGTTTTATTTTTAACTTTATTTTACTGTTTCATAGCTAATGAAAAAGTTGTTTCATGTCTTAATTTTATATAACATACTGTATATACAATGTGTAACATATATATGTATATATCAATGTGTGTGATGTCTAGTTTATTGATGATTAAAAGACTGTTCTACTTTTGATGGATCTTGCTTTGATGTGATACCATGTATATATTCAGTCTGTAAGTTAATTAATGAAAGAACAATAAAACAGTGTTATGGTTTATGAATAAATAGGAGATCTTCTTTTGAGTTAAATTTCAATAGCTTCTGGTTAAAATTAAGGGGTCTCCTGTTTGACAGTAACTTATACTTACCAACACTTTATTTTAAAATAACATAACGATCATTAAAATACGTTTTCAAATACACTTTTGTAGTGTAGCAAGTTAGAGACCATTAATGTCTGAGGTGAGTTTGGTAGCACTCCACTGTATAATAGTGAATATATTTAAGATTATATTATATTTATTGAAGATTTTCCATTATAAATATTCACCAAAATTATTTAAAAACATATTCTTCCAAACTCTCTGTTGCAGTATGACCAACAGGAGACTATTGATGTGTGTAGTGAGTTTGGTAGAAATATACTGTATAATAGTGAAGTGATTGAATATTATTGTATTCTCTTTTGTCGGAGTTGCACTTTGCAGACGGTCCCTGAGCACTCGTTTCTTCTCCGGCTGCGGACAGAGACCAATGTAATGTGTCCATCTCGGAGGACGGCGCATATTGGCTTTTTTTGATCAACATGTGATTGTAGTTCGTTGTCAACCTTACCACGGTACTTAGGAGACGTAATTTGTGTCTGAAGAACGTTTTGTTCATGTTATTGATCCGTGAAATCCGAATCTGCCAATATCGTTCCAACTTTACTGAACTTCTTTCTCTGCTGATAACTTGATGTCCCAGACTGCAGCAGAGCTCCAATAAAGATATCGACCCACGTTGAGTTTCCCATTGCGTCAACAAAAAACACAGTACCAGTACATAAACAAACATTAGTTCCTAGGCACAAAAAACACAAACACTTGCGGTCAAAACGCATTGGTAGCCTACTGTAGTTATCTGTCTGCACATTGGTGTAACATATCAAATAAAACCGTATCAAATCATGCAATATTTTAACGATGTTAATTTTACATTAAATAAAGCATTTATTTATTGAATTTAACTATGAAATGAATTATGTTATTCTTCTTAAATAAGGCAACGTCATTTACAGACCACACGGCTTTTTCATCAGGACGTTTATAGGCTGCTGCTCAGACAAGAGGAAGAGGAAACCTCATTTGCCATTCCCGCAACAAGACAGCCTCGATGGAACTGCCCCCTTTCTGTAACTCGATACAATTATCCTGTTGTTGTAATCGGACATAGTCAGACACGATATCCAGAAAACAGAGCTGAGGTCTTTTTACAGGTAGGGAAATATATCTTACTGCTGCTTTCTGTTTCTCTCCTGTTGAACCTCTTATACAGAACAGGCACCACATTAAACCAAGATAAGAGAACGAGTTGGAAAGATGTTGAGATATTGACTCAGAAACCTTGTTCAAACACAAACTGTGCCTTTTTGTAAGAAAGAGAACGAGCTCAGCCTAATGTCTGAATCGCAAAGAGACAGAAAGAGAATCTAAAAACATATTCAATTACAGCTTTGTTATTAATTGACTTTACACATTGAGGGTGACCTTGTTCTGTTTGTGGATAAACAACTAGCAACTTGGATGTGTGCTTCGTGAGGGAAAGAGATTTCAGAGTCATGGGTGAAGGCTGTTGTCTCATATCACCAAATCCTCCCCGAGACACTCCGACCGTGTAACTACAGCAGATAGGACAACATCTGCGTCTCTGCCAGAAACAGGAACTGTCCTAAGGTTGGGACTAACGTATTACCAGCTTCCCCTTTTTTTGGTTTACTTATTTCCAAATCCCCCGGCTTACTCTGCTTCTGCTGCAGTTCCTGTAAACAAAGTGAAGTATTACTGCGGTCAACTCAGCCGTTTCCGCGTTTGATTGGTCACATCAGATATCTTCATTCTTGAGTGAGAAAAGCAAAAATGTTCTTCACAATACTGATAATGTTGGACAGAGTATTTTAAGAGGATATGGTAGACACATGACATCAACACTAGATCCACTAGATCAGTAACGTCTTTAGAGACTGTCCATAGCTGTTCACAACTTTCCTTCAGCACAGTGACAAACCCTTCTCACTCTTGTTGGCCTCTTATGATGCTGCTAAAGTCCTTCTACTGCACCTTTTTAAGACTCTAATACAAGCATTTGTACTACATGTGTTTGGAGAAATGACTAAATAAATGGCCCAGATTTGTACACCTCGAAATCTTGTAGTGCAGAAGAAATACACACAGGCTAAGCCTGCAGGTGATATAGGCTTTGTTTTGCAATTTGTATTCAAAGTTAACTTCTTATTTAAATAAATATCTGAAATATAGACATTAAATACATGAAATTGAACATACAGTACCAGTCAAAAGTTTGGACACACCTTCTCTTTCAATGGTTTTTTTTTGTTGCATTTTTTAGGAATTATTATTTTAAGAGATGGGGCTGCTGTCAGCAAACATTGGTTCCCATTTGTATATCATGAGCACCAATAGAATTTGCAATCAGATTTTAAAATATGAAAAGAGGTTTGCCACTTAAGGCTTTTTTCGGAGTTTTATAATTGTTCTCCCGAGATGCTGAAACGAAACCATGGTGGACAGATTAGAGTTTCTTTCTCTCTGTATTTCCCTCTACTTTACATCCAGAGATTACAATGTTGACTGTGGCACAGAGGCAGGGTTGGCATCGGTCCAGAGTTTCAACAGTTTTACTCAAACCGGATTTTATCTTCAGAAAACCCGTTGTACGATTCAAGTTACTTCAGAAAGTCACGTCACACAGCAACACTAAAAACTCAATTATTGAACTGTGCATGAATGCAAAAGCTGTCTCTTTAACCTCACAAAGCACACATTCACTATTATTATTATTATTATTATTATTGTTATTATTATTATTATTATTCAGAGATATTCTAAAACAAAACTGAAGGGGTTCAGTTGGTCCTCTGTTTCTGCTTTGTTCACTGATCTCAAAGCAGAAAGTATCTCCTGATTCAGTTCAAATTAAATATAATGTTGATATCTGGCGCCACCTAGTGTCAGACATATGTTACTGCTCCTGGTGTCAGTCCTCTGTGCAATAAGTAATGTGGTAAAGACAGACTATGTTTTCTGATGTGTGACATTGGTGTGTGTGTGTGTGTGTGTGTGTGTGTGTGTGTGTGTGTGCGCGTGTGCGTGTGCGTGCGTGTCCTCTCACAGGGAGAAGATGATCTTCATCATCCTGCTGCTCCTCTTCCTCACCCCCTGTGTCTCTGGTTAGTTTACTCCTTTATTTCCCACTTAGACACATTGAATATTATTGAAAAACCTTTTGTGTCACGTTTCACCTTTTCATAAAGAAGCATCTGAGAGCTCTTTGGTATGGAACACTATTAGTGCAAGGAGAGAGGGTCAAAACTGAGGAGGGAGATTCTGATTTTATTTTGCTTTTTTTTCATCAAAATGTCAAGAAGTGGAGCTTTTAGTATATTCTTTAACTAAAGTAGTTTGTTACAAGTAATTTATTCTTAAAAGTTCAATGTTTATTCTAAATAATTAAACTTTTAAAGCGCCTAACTGTTTTTTCTGATACATTTTTCCTAATAACTGCACTCAAATTGAAAAATGGATATTTTACTCGACATTTTGGCTTTTTTCTTAACATGCTAAATAAAAAAGTAAAATAGTCCCTTTCTTCTTTATTTCCCCTTATACCCTAATACTCTTCCTTACCCAAGGAGACCACTGTCTCTGGTTAGCTTCAGTTAGTCTCTTTAAAGCTGTTCTCAGTGAAGCAGCACAGAAGCTTAGCTGCAGTTTAAAGAGTCCCTCTGTGTCTCCTCCACAGAAACATAGCTGCAGTTTAAAGAGTCCCTCTGTGTCTCCACAGAAACATAGCTGCAGTTTAAAGAGTCCCTCTGTGTCTCCTCCACAGGAACATATAGCTGCAGTTTAAAGAGTCCCTCTGTGTCTCCTCCACAGAAACATATCTGCAGTTTAAAGAGTCCCTCTGTGTCTCCTCCACAGGAACATAGCTGCAGTTTAAAGAGTCCCTCTGTGTCTCCTCCACAGGAACATAGCTGCAGTTTAAAGAGTCCCTCTGTGTCTCCTCCACAGGAACATAGCTGCAGTTTAAAGAGTCCCTCTGTGTCTCCTCCACAGGAACATTTGTAGTGAATGTGACTCAGACTTCCTATCAGGCAGAGGAGAACCAGGACATCACCCTGGAGTGGACCTTCAGCACCAGAAGAGAAACTTCCCTCAGATCCATTTCTACCATCTGTCAGATGTTTACTGATGGCAGATCCTACTTCCTGTTTCATCTCCATCAAGGTGTTGAATCCCCAGAGTCTCAGGATCCACAGTTTGCAGGACGAGTCCAGTGGGACAAAGACGTCCTCAGAGAAGGACGCCTCACACTTCATGTCTCCAGACTCAGGACCAATGACTCTGGGTTTTATGTGTGTGACATACTCGTCCAATCTGAGGGGAGTAACTCTAGGAGATGCTGGCTCAACGTCACTGGTGAGTAACCTCAGTAGAAGTCAGGAAGTAAAACAACTTTAGGCTCCATAGAGCCAAAGAATTGGACAGTTAACAGTTGAAAGTTAACCTCATTGAGGCACTAGAGGAAATAACAGAAACTCAACAAAGCCATCAGAGAAGCATCCTCTGAGGACCATGAATGTCATCCTCCACAGCCAAAAGAGTTTTGCTTCTCAAATCTTAAAAACGTCCTTTTTTTGTCTAACCAACGGGTTAAAGCATCAATTACATCTTTAATGAATGAATGAGAGAAAAGCATAACATCTGCATATCATACACCGAGGCGATTCTAGAGCTGGTTGGGAGCCGGTGCCTAAATCTGTAAATCATGAACTCTAAAATGGTTAAATGCTTCCACTTCAGAGAATCATCCTAAGGTTGATTTTTGTCCTTTTCCGCAGCTGCTGAGTTTAAACCAGAGGGAACAACAGAGAGTCAACAACCAAAGAGTGGGAGAAACTACTGGATCTCCATCGCAGTCGCAGCAGCAGCAGCAGCAGCAGCTGTGATGGGTATTATTGCTACGAAAGTTTGTTTTACTAAATTTACTCACAAGAAAAGAGACGACCATTCAGGCATACAGCCAGCGAGATCCTCAGAGAAAAAACCCACCAGGACCAACACCACTCCACTTAGCTTTGCCCCTTTGGGCTTGGTTTTGAAATGTTGTTTTTCTCAATCTAAAGACAGAACAAACTACATCAATGAAGTCAAACAGCCGTTGCATTCCACAGAGAAACAACCCGTCACTTCTAACGTGATGCAGTTACAGTGATGACACACTCCAAAACAGATTCAATCAGAAAAGGGCTTGTGATGTAAAATGTATAACTACATTTAAATATATGACGTGTCTGAGGACTAACTGTAGAAATGTCAGTGCAAATAATGCTTGCAGGTGTCAAACTGCCTAATTGTGAGGGTTTTGGGAGGACAGTTAACATAGAAATAGAGCTACAAAAAACATCTGATAATGTTACTGAGTTTTATCATTCACCTGTAGGTCATTAATCGCTCTGTTTTCTGCTGACTCATGGATAATGTTACCATGCTGTATTTAATGTGCATTTATCAATGTTACATATTATAAACAAATCACTTTTTATTTTTGTATTTACTGTTTCACTGCACAATCTGCATGTATTACAGGAGGAAATATTTGGAAATGTTAAATTGGATCGAATTAAAAATATAAAAATGCTTTATTCCTTTGTATTATAATAAAAGTGTTTATTCTTTTACACTATTGTTGTTATTGAACATCAGCAGGAGAGGACTCTTTAAAGTAGAGACACTACATACTGATATACACCTGAACATCAGCAGGAGAGGACTCTTTAAAGTAGAGACACTACATACTGATATACACCTGAACATCAGCAGGAGAGGACTCTTTAAAGTAGAGACACTACATGCTGATATACACCTGAACATCAGCAGGAGAGGACTCTTTAAAGTAGAGACACTACATACTGATATACACCTGAACATCAGCAGGAGAGGACTCTTTAAAGTAGAGACACTACATGCTGATATACATGTTATACACACACACACACGACCTTGGATGTCTTCAGTCACATAGCATCACAGGACGAGAGTTTTCCGTTCAGAGACTCCCCTCAACTGAAGACGTACTGCGACTTGATCCACCTTTATATGGAGTGGAGAAGGGGAAGGATCAGGGAACAGCCAATCACAACCATGAACACTCTCCTCGAGACGATTCCCACCACGCCCACTCCTGCTGCTCTGCATGACGTCAGCAGCCTCAGAGCCTCACCCTGTGATCACACACGGTGCATTTGCAGCTACAGTCGCTTCATAGAGCATCTTTTTCAAATTCAATCGATGAAAATAGAACTTTTTAAATATATGAAATAAGATCACAGATATGCAGCTGATTTAATTTTATTCAATAGGGTCCATCTCTCTTTTTGTTTTGTTTACCTCTTCTCGTGATTTGAATTCAGTTCACTCTCATTACCATCTAACCACAAAGAAAACGAGTAGTGTAGGATACAGTCTATGGTATCAATATAGCAAACAATATGATAGCAGTTTTATGTTTACTATAACTTCTCCATGTTGATATGAATATTTTTTGTTTGTTTAACTGTTACGAACTCCCCCTGCAAATACAGTTTTTGCAGCTTATTCATTTCACGAGCTCATGTTTCAGGGTGGCCAAAACTGATATTAAACTTAGTGTTAAATGAACTGTATGGGGCTTGTTATCTAATTGTTGCTGGGATGGAGTTTCATTGTTGTTGTTGCGGTTTTAACAGAATATTAAGAGTGACAAAAATAACTTTTTCTGAGTGGAATAACCATCTCCTCTTGCTGCACCTCTTTAATAATTACTATCATTTTACAAAGTAAACATTTGCATGGTTTCACAACTGTTATTTCTATTTAGCTATTATTGGCGCATAGAAAAGACCATAAACTTAGACTTGCCAATCAGAGACAAGAGGCGCTTTCACACCGGAGTACTTTTCCCAGGAATAGTTCTGATAGTTCCTGGGATTTTGCGTTCACACCAAAAAGATCTGGAACTAGAACTTTTTGTTGTCACCCCTTTTTAGAGCCTGCTAGAGAGCAGGGACTTTCCTGGGGAGAAAAAGGTTCCAATTTCTGATTGGCTGGGCGAATTGCAAACCACGCCCCGTAAAACTCTGAAAAGTGTTTATGAAGCCGCAATTTTTTTTGCCTGCATTAGCATTATTAGCATTAGCCCAGCGCACCAGCGGAGAGGGACTAACTTATGGCAACACAAAAGAAAACATGGGAGCGGTGGAGATGAGGAGGAGGTGTCGGCGCTTCTGGCGATTTACTCGGAAGGCTTCAGTAGAAGCTGCTGGGAGTCCCAGCAGCTTCTACTGAAGCCAGTCCTCCACTCCGGGGACTTCCGGCCGGGGACTTTGGGTGGCAGTATACGCCGTGAAGTTGTTTGCGGCCTGCTGAGGTCATCAGTGTCAGTCCACTCCTACTGCTATTTATTTAAATTTGACTTTATTATTAGCCCCTCTTGTTTGTTTGTTTGTTTGTTTGTTTGTTTGTTTGTTTGTTCACAGCATGTAAAGCGGCCTTGGGTCCCTTGAAAGGCGCTATACAAATGTAATCTATTATTATTATTATTATTATTATTATTATACCTAAATGGGTGAGTGCTAATGATATTCAATGAGCACATCTGGATCTTCGTTGGATTGTTTAATTTTGTTTATAATTTTTTTAATAATTTTTTCGTTATTTCTTTTTATGTTTCTTTAAGTAGGTTTTATTCTCCTTTTTTTTCTTTGTTTGTTTCTTTGTTGGTTTATTTTATTATTATTTATTTTTTAAATGTATACATCTCTTTAATAGTTTGTATGCATGAAATGACACTTAATAAACAACAGTTTAGCTTCGGTTGCTGTTGCATAACTGCGGTCAACTCAGCCGTCTCTCGCGTTCGCTTGGTCAAATTTAACTAAGAACTTTTGGCAAAATATCATTTTATCTCTCATCAAAGATAGCTAAAAACATGCATTATTGTAATCGGGGAGGGAGTTTGACAGAGTATTACTCAAAGTACACAATAAAAGTACTTCATTGTATTTGGGGTAGTAGTCTAACAAGTACTGAGTCCAACAGTACCAATTTTATTAAGAAATTATGGATAAAAATCATTTTTATCTCATCAAATATAACAGAAGTGGCATGATTTTGTTCTCAGGAGGGGACTTTGAGAGTCTTACCCAAAAAGTACACAGTGAAAGTAGCCTACTTCATTTTATTGTAGCAGTCGAACTAGGACTGAGTCAAACAGTGTCAGTTTTATTAAGAACTTATGGATAAAAATCATTTTTATCTCATCAAATATAACAGAAGTGGCATGATTTTGTTCTCAGGAGGGGACTTTGAGAGAGTATTACCCAAAAAGTACACAGTGAAAGTAGCCTACTTCATTTTATTGTAGCAGTCAAACTAGGACTGAGTCAAACAGTGTCAGTTTTATTAAGAACTTATGGTACAAATGACTTGTATTGCAAATAAAGCAAAAAAACATGCATTATTTACTCTTGTACAGCGATTACCGTAAAGGCGCTAGCCTATTAATTGCGCACTCAAAAATGAATAGCTGCTGATTTGACCAAGCGAACGCGAGAGACGGCTGAGTTGACCGCAGTTATGCAACAGCAACCGAAGCTAAACTGACTATCTTGACTACTTGTTGATATCCTATTGTGGCATAAGCCGTTTTCTACAGGCACATTTGACCTTTTCATTATGATTGTACTTGTGATTGTCGGACATGACAACCTGTGCAGCCCATGTATTGATTCCATCTGATAACTGCTATAATACAAAACAAAACTTCTGCCTGCTCTCAACAATGATCAATGACAGTGAACGGATGGTCAAAGTAAGGTACAAATAAACAGAATCACACGAAGCCTGGTTAGTGTTGCCTGACTTTATAAAGTGTGTTATTTTTGTATAAGTGTGTGGTTGCGTTCTAGTCACTTTGCTCAGCGCTACTGCTTGTTACAACTTTCATTTTCCGTACTCGCCATAAACTGTTCTATATCGTATAAGGCTTCGCCCTCTAAGGCTATCGCTATTGGGTAATCCCCCTGCGCATGCGCAGCACTGACAGACTTAATCCACGCCCACCTATGATGTGGGCCCCACCTACCGACTCACTTCCGTATAAATAGGAAGTAGGCCCTACAATCTGCTCCCACTTTTCTTCAGCACTCCGTTGCAGAAGCACTGTCAGGCACAAGTTCTTTTCAGAGCTGTTTACTAAAAAGCAAACATTCCTCCTAAAAGCTTTGTTTTTGGTAATAAAATGGAGACTGGGCAGGTAAATCAAGGCTGCGTTAGGGATTGCCTTTCATGCGGGTCGGGCTACATTATGAGCTTTGACAGGCACTCACAGTGTGAGTCCTGCCTGGGAGTAGAGCATGCGAACGCGGCTCTCTCTCCCGGGGTGTCATGCTCACATTGTGCCCGTCTCCCTCTGGCCCTCAGAGAGCAGAGAGCAGACACTCTCGCTGCGGCCGAGGATGATTGGCGCGTCCAGGGGTCTTACTCCGTGGACGAAGCCCTTGATTTCCTGGATCCGAATGGCGGGCATGCGTTCCCTCCATTTCATGGATCACCAGGTGGTTCCCCCATCATCTCTCCCCTCCGGACGGAGGAGACAGATATGGGTTCCGACGTCGGTCCGGTGTAAGAACCAGTGGTCCCTCCTCCGCCACGGAGAGCCGAACCTCACGGCGTTCTTTGGGGCTAACCACGGTTGCCGGACGGCGACCCATGTTGGCTGCCCCCAAAGATCAGTTTGTCGCCCGACAGACCGACCGCATACACCAGTGTGCGTTCCAGGCGTCAGCGGCGGCAAACAACATAGCGTTGCTGTCCAATGCCATGGTGGAAATGTCCGAGCAGTCAAAAACCATGTCCTCAGGGAGGCTGAGGAGATTGGTAAGGCGGCCAGCACTGCACTTACCCTGTGCGCGTCAGTCGCAGTCTCGCAGACGCGGATTGCGGCGTGGGCGACGCAGGTCCACCGGTACCTCTGGCTACAGCAGGGGTCTATACCGGAAGGTGCAGGGAAAGATTTAATAGAGGCTCCAATCAGTCCGGACGGTACTGTTCGGTCCCCAGTTCCACACCATGGTGGAGGCTATGAAGTCTGCGTCAGAACAGGCAGACGACATAAGACGTCACGTCGGCTGGCTTCAGGACAAACGTCCCCAGCGCGACAGCAGCGACAGCAACGACAGCACCCGCAGCAGTCTCAGCGGGGGCAACGCGGGCAGCGGCGGGATCAGCAACGGCGTCAGAATCGCCCTTCGGCAGCTGCAGGGGCACCGTCCCGAGTCTCCGCTCCTCCGCCGCAGAGACAGGATCTGCAGGCGACGAGTCGGAGGGGAACGAAGAACCCCCGCTCCTGGTCTGCTCCTCCGAGAGAGCCTCCGAGGAAGCAGAACCGAAGATGACTTTTTGGGGGGGTTATGTGGGAAGAAAGAATAAAAAATGATTCAATTCCAACAGTGTGTCTGTAGCAACTGTTTCTCACATATCCCCCACACTAGTCAGGCCGGCTGCCGTTAATCTATCGGTTAATAGGCAGCAGGACTTGTTGCATAACCCAGCTGTTTTTAACTTGTCAGTTAACAGACAGAGGGGCTCGCCGTTTGAGCCGGCTGTTTCTAATCTGTCGGTTAGCAGGCAGCAAGGCTCGCTGTATAAGCCGGCTGTATTCAACCAGTCGGTTAATAGACAGCAGGGCTTGACGTTAAAATCGGCTGCTTCTATCCGTTCGGGTAGCAGGCAGCACGGTTTTTTCTCTGTCCCAGTTGTGCCTACACACGGCGTAATAAACCTAGCGCGGTTATTACGCACGGAGTGAATAGCACTGCACACACCTCCGCGAGCGTGAACACGCCTCAGGGTCCTGTTTATGAGCCTTCTCCTAAACAGAGACAGGATGAGAGCTGGTGTGAGATGCAGCGTGTGCAGACCCCTTCACAGCCCTTTCGGGCGGGGCCCCCCTTGGGTTGCTTCACAGGCAACAGCGGCAAGGGCTCTGGCATGGCTCGTCACCATGACTACCACAGCACACCAAGAACAGGTACGCCCGCTCTCAGAGCGGTGCTCAGAGTGGCGGCGACTATGTTTGATGGACGGATGGATGAGCAGGCTGATCAGCAGAGGGTACTCTCTGCAGTTTGCCTTACCCCCCCCGCAGTTCGAGGGGATTCAGGAAACACTCCTGTCATCCCAAGAACAGTGTCTTGCGCTCCAGTCAGAGCTGCAGGAACTCCTGTTAAAGAGAGCAATTTCCAGGGTTCCTCAAGGGGAAGAAAATCGGGGGTTTTACTCCCGTTATTTTCTTATACCGAAAAAGACCGGGGGGATGAGACCCATCCTCGATCTGTCAGCATTCAACAGGGTTATAACGAAAAGACCTTTTCATATGCTGACAATCAAACAGGTACTGGAGTGTGTTCACCAGGGAGATTGGTTCACCTCTATAGACCTGAAGGATGCTTACTTCCACATAACCATCATCCCGAAACACAGGAAATTCCTGCGTTTCTCATTCCAGGGAATATCGTACCAGTTCAATCGACTGCCGTTCGGTTATTCCCTGGCTCCACGCACTTTTTCAAAGTGGTGGAGACGGCTCTGGAGCCGCTACACAGAGGAGGGATGAGAGTGTTATTTTATCTGGACGACCTGCTGTTGCTGGCTCGCTCCAGGGAGGAAGCTGCTTTACAGACGGTACAACTCGTATTTCATCTGTCAAGCCTGGGTTTCATCATCAATTGGAAGAAGAGCTGTCCTCTTCCCTCCCAGGTTATCATTTATCTGGGAGTGGAATTCAACTCAGCCCGCATGAGAGCACGACTCTCACAGCGGAGAGTGGAGAATCTGACAGCTCTCCTCCGGCGCGTCACACCCCGCAGGGTGGTGACAGCCCTCTCCGTGATGCAGCTGTTAGGCATGATGTCAGCTGGTCACGGGGTGATCCCCCTGGGTCTCCTTCACATGAGGAGACTCCAGAGGTGGTTTATTCGCCTGCGCATCGACCCCGTGCGTCAGAAGAGACGCATGGTGTACATTCCTCCTTCGGTGGGTTTAGATTGACCTACTGGAAAAATCTCCACGTCCTGTCAGTGGGGGTTCCCCTGGGCAGAGTGACGTCACACACCTCAGTGTTCACAGACGCATCTCTCTCAGGGTGGGGAGGAACGTGCATGTCGCAGGCAGTGGGGGACAGTGGCCGCCTCACATGTCTCTCCATATAAACGTGCTGGAATTACTCTCCGTATGGAGAGTAATCCAGCACTTCGCCCCGTTACTGTGGAATCAACATGTGTTGATTCGAACAGACAACAAGGCAGCGGCAGCCTACATAAATCGCCAGGGAGGTGTACGATCAGCGCAGCTGCTGAACATAGCCAGGCGACTGTTGTGCTGGGCACGCACACACGTACTCTCGTCAGAGCAGTGTATATTCCCGGCGAGTTGAACAGAGGGGCAGACCTCATGTCCAGAGGAGGTCCTCGACAAGGGGACTGGAGCCTCCACCCCGAGCTGGTCTCCCAGGTGTGGAGCAGGTTCGGGAGAGCGGAGGTGGATCTGTTCGCTGCACGCGGGAACGCGCAATGTGCTCTCTGGTTCTCCCTGAGAACGCAGGATCACCCCCCCTGGGGGTGGACGCGTTGCACACAGACCTTGGCCCAGGGTGTTATTGTACGCTTTCCCGCCAGTCCTCTGATCCCTCGGTTCCTGGACCGAGTGCAGGAGGAGCGACTGACAGCGGTCTTAATAGCCCCGGAGCGCACGGGAGCGTCCTGGTTTCCATGCTTACAGCGGATGCTGTCAGGGAGACCGTGGGAAATTCCGTGGCGCAGGGACGCTCTCTCCCAGGTGGAGGGAGCGATCAGCGGTCACCCAGTGTTAGGCCAGCGTTTGTGGGCATGGCCCCTGAACGGGAACACTTAGAGGGGCTTGGCCTCTCTCAAGATGTTGTGAGTACCATTCAGGGATCAAGGGCCGCGTCCACCAGGGCGTCTTACACAGCCAAATGGACAGCGTTCCAGAGTTGGTGTGTAGGGAAAGGCGTGGACCCCATCACGTGCCCCCTGCCTCACGTGCTGTCATTCCTCCAGCTGTTGCTGGACAGGAATTTGACCTATAGCACGGTCAAAACATATGCTGCTGCCATTTCATCTTGCCACGTAGGTTTTGGGGTCAGCACGGTGTTTAGTCACCCGCTGACAAAACGTTTTCTACGAGGAGTACAGAGACTCAGACCTGTGTCACGCGCTTTAGCGCCTCAATGGGATTTGGCTTTAGTGCTGCGCGCACTGAGTAAAGCTCCTTTTGAACCCTTAGATCAGGTTCCCCTGAAGTTTTTGTCAGCCAAAGTAGCTCTGCTCTTGGCTCTGACATCAGCTAAAAGGGTGAGTGATTTGTCTGCTCTCTCTGTGGCTCCGTCATGTCTCCAGATCCAAGGAGATGGCAGTTCAGCTGTTTTGCGCCCTAACCCGGCTTTTATGCCAAAGGCGATCACAAGCTCGTTTAGATCAAGAGTGATAACTTTGGATGGCTTCTTTCCTCCTCCTCACACATCAGAGGAAGAAGCCACATCTCATCTCCTCTGTCCCGTGCGCGCGCTGTCATGCTATATTGCACGCACGGCTGTTTTACGCAGGTCCCGCGTCTGTTTGTGCATTACAGAGAGCGCTCATTAGGGCAGCCTCTGTCTGCACAACGCCTGTCACACTGGCTGTGTGAGGCTGTGTCACAGGCGTATGTCTCCTCTGGGTTGGATCCCCCGGAGAACATCAAAGCGCACAGCACCAGAGGAATTTCAACCTCTACGGCGTTGCACGGAGGAATGACAGTGGAAGACATTTGCACTGCTGCATCTTGGTCTTCCCCCTGTTCTTTTATTCGTTTCTATTTGAGGGATGTCTCCCATTCCTCTCTGACACACTCAGTACTAAGTGTCCTGTCAGAGTGAGTAATGTCGGGGACTCAACTACGGGCCCTCTCTCCTGCCGGTCGGCACTTAGAGAGCTGCCTTTTTCCCTCTTTGATCGTTTAACAAGTGGGACTTTGGTCTCTACTTTTTAACGACAGGTAGCCTATTTAGCCTACCTTCATTCCCGTATGGAGAATATTCATTTTTAATGCTATTTTTCCTGGGAATGTGATGCTCCATTACGCATGGCGAAATGGACATGGGTTATTAATTGAGTAGGTGTGGTTTTGGGCTTCTGGTAACGGACGGACCAGTGGGGCGTAGACTACATCCTGCTTCGCCCTTAACCCAATAGCGATAGCCTTAGAGGGCGAAGCCTTATACGATATAGAACTGGGGTTACGTACTGTAACCCAGTTTCTATGAGTATAGGCGCAGCCCTCTAAGGTTCAGGCCCCACTGGCTCCGCGAATAGCTGAAGAAAAGCTGTTTGTGTGGGAGCAGATTGTAGGGCCTACTTCCTATTTATACGGAAGTGAGTCCGTAGGTGGGGCCCACATCATAGGTGGGCGTGGATTAAGTCTGTCAGTGCTGCGCATGCGCAGGGGGATTACCCAATAGCGATAGCCTTAGAGGGCTGCGCCTATACTCAGAGAAACTGGGTTACAGTACGTAACCCCAGTTATTATGGCTCAGGTTAATCTCGCCCCCTTCGGACGTGAGCGTGGTTCTTGGTTCTTGGTTCTTGGTTCTTGGTTCTTGGTTCTTGGTTCTTGGTTCTTGCCGGGCAGCCAAGTGGGTCAGCTAAGAACCGGTTTTCGGTGTTTAGAGCCGCCGGCTCCGCTGCGGCCAAAACAGGAAGAACCAGAACTAAATCAGGCTAGCCCGGAACTGGCTCTGGAACCGGTTTGGTGGAAAAGGGGCAGAACCAGAGAAGAACCAGTTAAGCACCAGAAAAACACAAGAACGGTTCTTGACCCGGAACCGGTTTGGTTTATTGAAAGTTTGCAAACCACTTAAGAGTACTGGAGTGTGAAACAAGAGCTATTGAGTCAGTGTTGTGGTGCTGTTGCTTTGGTCTGGATCTGTGAGCTAACCACGCCCCGTTCATTTGCATATAAGGAATGGAAATGTGTCATTATGAAATACAAGTCCCCTGAAATAAATAAATGTGTCATTATGAAATACAAGTCCCCTGAAATAAATAAATGTGGCATTATGAAATACAAGTCTCTTGAAATAAATAAATGTGTCATTATGAAATAAAAGTCCCATGAAATAAATAAATGTGTATTTAAATGTACATGTATACATATTTATTGCCTCATTTATTTATTTCAGAATTTATTTCATAGGCATATTTATATATATATGTATTTATTTAATTATTTATTTATTTAATTTTGGCTTAAATGGCATTCCATAGAATTAGTGTTGATACTGCAAGGAGACGTATTGTGTGAAAATAAATGTATAGATGTTGTTTAATTGCTGATATATTTATGATCCACGTCACGTTTTCAGTTTTGGCGGCAGTTCTTCCTGTTTGTCTAGACAAATCTCTGATGTTTCTCATCAGGGCTCTATAAATAGAGAACTACGGCAGATATGTAATATTTAATGCAGACGAACCGTGTATTACAATGCCGTTATGTGATGACTTTCAAAGAGAAAAGCAAGCACACTCGGAATAAAGTATTATTTTCTTTTAAAAAAATGCTTTCGAATTTCACATCACATAAACACCATGTCCCAACGTGCATTGCGGCTAAACCATCCAATCATCGAGCTGAGGATCTTGCCTACATCTGTTTCCGGTATTGTTCAAGGTTCAAGGGTTCAAGGTTTATGTTTATGACGGATGTATTTTGTTATACACACATTCCTTCACATTTAAATTTTAATTTACATTCAAGTATTTCGTGAGGCCTTCTAAAATGTTTTTAAATATATCTAGGGTTCTAGTTGAAGAGTTTGTAAATTAACATGAACCGAAGCTGTTGCCTGGCAACGCAATCGCACAACGTCACGTCCGTTAATTCCACATCCACACACATGGATTAACATCGATTTAATACATTAATGTAGCCTTTGTTTCTGCTAAAAGAGGTGTCCACCAGCTGGGGCAACAAGAACATCGGCGAAATCGAGTGTGACTATTACAAAATAAATCATTATTATATTAATATTGACAATAAGAACCGACCGTCGTGGCAGAGCATTTGCTTGGCATTTCCGGGTATTTCTCCACTGGTTGGGCCATGTTAACAATACCGTGTAACTGTCACGTTTGAAGGGACGAAATCGTGACATCTTCACGTCTCCCAGCATGGTAAATCGTCACATGTTCACGTCTTGCCGTGATACCGGGTTGAATGTATTCTTAACCCTCCTTTATCTTCACATTTGCTTTACACCCTTTATCCTTGGTGGTCATTTTGACCCCAGGAGTATAATTTTGGCATTTAAGAAATGTACAGTATATTATCAAGGATAGTAACATTTATTGTGTTTGGGGTCAATATGGAAATATTTCCCTTCCAGTTGTCAGCATTCCAAAGGCATGCCGTTGCCTCCCTTTTTGATTTCTACACTCAATGTGGGCTTGTAAGTGGTTCCCACCCAACTCCTAACTGTCCCATGCATGCACCTCACCTTTAAATTCACAATCTCAAGTATATTGTCTATCAATCCTCTATTGATGGTGTTATGAAGAGCTCAATGCTGACTTCAGGTCTTAGACATGGCTGACAGCGTATCTTGTGGGGCCTGGAGCCATTTTCATTACATTAGCAGCACTAAACTTACCCTGTTTTTCACGTGGGGAGCGGGACCAAGATAACTTTCCATTTTTGGAAAGTAATGTTTCTGCTGTGTTTGACAGACAACAGGAACATCTGCATGGAGTATTCAGGGTGGACAATTTGACAGAGGATTTCTCTGAAAGTACAAAATAAAAGTATGTTGTAGTCTTTGCGCTATAGTCTAACTACTGAGTCCAAAATGATCAGTCTTCTTAAGAACTTTTAAAGTATTTGTATTGCTCGTCACATATAGCAGCAAGACAGGCATTGTTGTACCATGGAGGGGACTTTGACAGGAGAGTATCAAGAAGTACACACAGTAAAAGTATTTCATAGTATTTGGGATAGTTGTAACTACCACTGATTCCAACTTCATCAGTCATATGAAAAACGTATGGCCAAAAATAATGTTATCGCTTATCAAAGATAGCAAAAGCTTGTCATTTTTGCACTGTGTAAAGGCAAAGAGTTAGAACCTTTATTGTGAAGAGTACAGCGCAAGCATAGGGCAAACTAGCCAATCAGAAGCAAGGAGGCACTGGAGACACACCCACCTATGGAAACGAAACATTGAGTGGTATACTTGTTTTAACAGTAAGAACAGAAAAACGAAAAAACGAGTTGAATTGCCGTTTTTCCGTTTTGGGGCAAAATTCAAAAACAAAAAAACGACCGTTTCTGTTTTATTATTAGTTTCAATTAGAACTAAAAAACAAACGGTTAAAACGTACCTTCGTCAATAACCATCTCCTCTTGCTGCACCTATTTAATAATTACTATCATTTTACAAAGTAAACATTTGAATGGTTTCACAACTGTTATTTCTATTTATTATTGGCGCATGGAAAATACCCAAAACGTACTTGCCAATCAGAGACAAGGATATGTGTCACGTGGTAGGACTACAAGTGGGACGGTTCATTCTCCATTTCACGAAGTTATGTTCAGACTTCTGATACTACTAGATCTGTAGTTAATAATGAATAAGTCATTTTTACCAGAGGAAAATCGGACCAGTGACTTCTCTACAGTTTCCAAAGGTTCAAGGTAAGAAGAACACACCTTTTTCTTTAGAGAGGAAATGTCTCGCGCTGCTGATTCCATTTTCTGATTCCTGTTACACTCGAGTTTAAACACTCACACACAACAAGCACACAAGATACCTTAAAGATACATTCAAGATATTGACTCATAACTGTTGTAACCAAGCCTGCTTTTTACTACAACTGCGCGTAGTTTCTGCTGAAAACAGTCTTATATCGTATGTGAGACAGAAGGGCACGTCGAAAGTGAAAGTAACACAATATTCAGTTCAAAATGTCCTCACATCAAGGGAATCTTCTTGGTTATAACACACACAATGGGATAACATAATTTAATAATTAAGTAAATAATAAACTTCAAAGTCATGCGGGAATTCTCAGTCTGGACCGATTACAATCTTCCGTTTATGAAATTCAGCTTTTTCTACAGTTCCTTTGAACGTACGGCTCAAAACTACGTCTAGTCTAGACATGGGTATAATGTGATCCTATATATATATATATATATTTTTTTAAATGATAAGAGGTTTACAAAAAAGACATGCCACTTAATATTTTTGTTTGAGTTTTTATTATTTCTTCGAGAGATGCTGATATGAAGCTATACTGCAGACTGGACTTGGTTTGCCACTTTATTTACACCAAACACAGTCAAGAGGAACAGTGACAACATGACAACATGGAGACAGAAAGAAGCTCACACACACACAGCAATACTAAAAACTATATTATTATACTGTGCATGAATGCAAAAGCTGCCGGTGTTACCGTTTAACTGGTGGCGCGGCGGGGAACTCGTGATATTCTATAACGGTAGGAATGTGTCAGGTGCGTGTGCTTTGAGGAGCCATTGTCGAATAACCAGGAAATACACATTTTGATCGCTTCTTCTGTCGTTTACATTCATCTGTTGGTATATTTGGCTCCTTAGGAACACTTTGATGCACATTCAGTACCAGTGTGTGAGGTTGTGGTTGCAATGCCTATATCCGGACGCGTACAACGAGGACTACAAAATGACAACGAGGTGACTGGGGATGTCTGTTCAAAACATTGCACGCTTGAATAAATCATTTAAACCAGCTATTGTTGCCAGACTTATTACTGAATATCGTTCTTAATGTGATACCAAGTCCATCTGAGACCTGTGTACACCTTCAGACAGCCTACAAGTGAAGCACACGTAGTTTACTCACAGTTTGAAAGCAGCGTGGAGAAGTCTTCAGCTGTGGAGCTGTGATCCGCCCAGGTTAAATTGTGATAGGCTACGACTGTTCTGTGGCTATCTACCAGCGATCATGTTTAATATTAAAGACTACACACATCATGTATCCCTTATCAAAACGGTATTCTGCACTTTGCAGCACTTATCCAGATAAGATGTGACAGTTTACTTGGTTAACTTTCGTTATGCATCGATACAGCGACACAAACCGAATGACAAGGATACTCACATACGTTGAGAACTACAAACACATATATATATTAATAATTTTCACTCTGCTGTGAACATGTTTTCGTTTCTATCTTAACGTTTATGCTTTTATCTTTGTGGTCTTTTTTCTTAGATTTTGTATCTATTTCTGTGTAACTTGGTAATATTAATATGAATTCCTTGTTATTGTTGTCTTTCCATCTGTCGGTGATGATTATACTACATAACGAACAAATATGGCCTGATTTTCATATTTTATATTTATATTATATAACTTAATGTGTGCACTGGAATACATTTATATGTAAAATGACCACTTATCACAACATAATGTAGGCTCGCAGGCTGATAAACTAGGATATCTGATCTCGGTGGGTCTTAATGAGGCTTGATACAGACCTCAGTCAGTATAGCCTACTATTTAAAAGCAAATGCCTACTATAATATGTATATTATATATTATATGGCTTAAAGTGTACATAAATTCGCTCACATTATAAATGATGGTTGGGTTGCATTTTTCTGAATCTTTTGACAATGTTAATGTTTGAACTTGAGCTGTGATGAACTTAGATGTCGTATTGATTCGTGCCTCACTCACAACGCGCAGGACTTGAGTGATTTTTGCTGTTGGGACTCGGGTTTGAGTCCAGCATGAACTTTTTAGTTATTTTCATGTCGACGGACACTGAATTATATTTTTGAATAGAGGATTCATAATATTGTAATATTGTATGTCTATAAGCTTCTGCAGTGACGTGCAGTGAGGTTCATGGCTGGTGAGGCACTGGCACTGACTCTTCAGGTTTGCAAATATTATATTTTGACCTAAATCAAAATATTCTATTATTTTCAAAAGCTTTTTCAGTCTGATGCTTCGATTCATTTTAAACAGAAAATGTAATTTTATCATTTAAATATTGGATTGTTCTCTCTTAGTAAGATCCCTTTTTCAATAAAATGGTGGTCTTACCTTGACTTGAAGATGAAGTCCATGCTATCCCTCTGGACAAAAATCTCTATTACTTTTTTGTAGAAGTCCTCCTTATCTTCTTGTAGTTTCAAAAGTCGAATCATAAGTCTAATCGATAGATTTATGATTCGAAAATGATAAAAGTAGGGTAGACATGTGGATATTATCCGGCTGAACAAAACGTGCATTTATCTAACAGGTACATTTCCCACAGATCTTATTTCGAGCTATTTTCTAAAATCCTATGGAGAAATCTCATTGCTTTTTTGTCGAGGGAACCCATGCGCAGCTTACTTCCGGGCTTTAGGACGCGTCACTGCACCTCTCTCGTCTCCTCTTCACACACCACACTTTTCGCGGCACACGTACTTACAGCCAATCAGCTCTGAATTATGTGAGATGACGTATGGTGGGGATGGAAGCTCAGTGCCCCTATGGTCATTATTTTTTTGCCACACACATTAAATAGAAAAATACTCTGAGCATGCGCAGTGTAGTTTTTACAGTCACCATTCACTTAGACAGTGAGAGGGAGGGGCATGATCGGGTTTTGTCCCACATGGCTCAAAACGGCTCAATAGGCACACACTGTAAACACTAATTAGAAGAACACAGACTAAAACAGCAATGTACAGACGAATCAGATGATTAAACATGATCTTAAAATATATTTTATATATTTCTTTATTTATTTTATTTTGAATATTTTTGTAATCATTATTTGTAATACTTTCTGCTGACACTAGGTAGGGCTGTACCTGCCCCTAATGACCAGTCGCCACTGCAGATGGACTTGGTATCTCATTAAGAACGATATTCAGTAATAAGTCTGGCAAAAATTACTGGTTTAAATGATTTATTCAAGCGTGCAATGTTTTGAACAGACATCCCCAGTCACCTCATTGTCATTTTGTAGTCCTCGCTGTACGCGTCCGGATATCGGCATCGCAACCACAACCTCACACACTGGTACTGAATGTGCATCAAAGTGTTCCTATGGAGCCAAATATACCAACAGATGAATGTAAACGACAGAAGAAGCGATCGGAATGTGTATTTCCTGGTTATTCGACAATGGCTCCTCAAAGCACACGCCCCTGACACATTCCTACCGTTATAGAATATCACCAGTTCCCCGCGCCACCAGTTGAACGGTAACACCGGCTGTGTTCTCTGATCACAAAGCAGAAATATCTCCTGGTTCAGTTCAAATTAAATATAATGTTGATATCCGGCGCCACCTAGTGTCAGACATATATTACTGTTCCTGGTGTCAGTCCTCAAAAGTATTGTGATGACTAAAGACAGACTGTATGTTTTCTAATGTGTGACATCGATGTGTGTGTGTGTGTGTGTGTGTGTGTGTGTGTGCTCTCACAGGAAGAAGATGATCTTCCTCATCCTGCTGCTCCTCTTCCTCACCTCCTGTGTCTCTGGTTAGTTTGTCTCTTTAAATCTGTTCTCAGTAAAGTAGCACAGGAACATAGCTGCAGTTTAAAGAGATCCTCTGTGTCTCCACCGCAGGAACATAGCTGCAGTTTAAAGAGTCCCTCTGTGTCTCCTCCACAGGAACATAGCTGCAGTTTAAAGAGTCCCTCTGTGTCTCCTCCACAGGAACATAGCTGCAGTTTAAAGAGTCCCTCTGTGTCTCCTCCACAGGAACATAGCTGCAGTTTAAAGAGTCCCTCTGTGTCTCCTCCACAGGAACATTTGTAGTGAATGTGACTCAGGCTTCCTATCAGGCAGAGGAGAACCAGAACATCACCCTGGAGTGGACCTTCAGCTCCAGAAGAGAAACTTCCCTCAGCTCCATTTCTGCCATCTGTTTCCTTCGTACTGAGACCAGCCGCTACTTCCTGTTTCATCTCTATAGAGGTGTTGAATCCCCAGAGTCTCAGGATCCACAGTTTGCAGGACGAGTCCAGTGGGACAAAGACGTCCTCACAGAAGGACGCCTCACACTACATGTCTCCAGACTCAGGATCAATGACTCTGGAAAGTATGTGTGTGACATACTCGTCAAATCTGATGGGATTGACTCTAGGAGATGCTGGCTCAACGTCACTGGTGAGTAACCTCAGTAGAAGTCAGGAAGTTAAATGTAAAACTTCACTTCTTTAATATGCAGACTCTAGTCTAATGGTCAACAAAGATGCAAAGTCAATGCAACCTCTGATGCAGATAATGATTGTATTCAGTCTGAAAAGAGGTTTTCTCCCCGTCAACATGATGTTACTAACTGTGTATTTTCTACAGCTGCTGCTGAGCTCCAAACTCAGAGAACAACAGAGAGTCCACAATCAGAGAGATGGGAAGAGATCTTGATCTACGTTGGAGTGGCAGTTACAGCATTTCTACTGTTTCTCTTTCTTGCTATCTTTGTCCGCAAAGTTTTGCCTACGATATCTTCTAATGTGAAAAAGTACATCAATGTAGATTCCAGATGATGAGTTCCTCAGAGAATCAAACCCAAATAATCTGAAACCCTCTTCAAATGAATCATTGGATTTAATGTTATAAAACAAGAAAAGTCCAAGGTTCTCCTCATCTTCTGATTTAACTGTCAGAAAACTACTGATGATGAAGAATATATATTTGTATGCAGAAGCTATTATGAAAAGAAGCCCAAAGCGTGATGTGTAGTGTTTATTGATGTATTCACTGTTTGCTGTAATCACATTACATTCTGTGAGCACTACACAAACGTGAAAGACACTTTAAAAGATCACTGGAAATGATTCTGATTTATCCACCATGTTTTAACTAATTGATCCTTGATTGGATTTATCCGTGCTGATTTTAACACATATGACGTTTTATTTCTTCAATGTTAGAAGAGAAGATGCTTTGTAGGAAGAAATTAGTGTAGTTACATTAAATCTAGTTAGGTGGAGTCGAAGAAATTCAACTTTAGCTGAATTGCAGCTGAAGTTATGTAAATATATGTTAATGCTGGAACAGCTGTAGAAAAACGTTACTTTCTTTTCCCTCCGTTATCCAAAATGTGGTTTGTAAAGAGTCAGGATTTTTGTATTTGGTGCGTTATTGCTTATCTTCAAGAGACATGTTTTTGTATTTATTTTATACAGCAGCAGCGATGATAAAGACTGAATTCTCTGACTGAATTTGATAGTTAAAACCAAAATAAAACTAAGCACTTGTTGAGTTAATTCAGGCCTTGCATCTGATTCACTAACTATGGAATGTTCTGGCTTGAAGTGAATATATCTGCTCTTTCCTTGTTGTTTGGAGTTTGATTCTTTATGGTTTTTGCACTTATTGTGAGTCACTTTGGAAAAAAGCGTCAGCTAAATGATATGTAATGTATGTAATATTCATTTTGAGTTTAAATACTAATGTTACTTTGCTATTTTTGTTGGAAGATGTATGCATACGTGTCTACAAAGGTGACGTACTGTAAGGGATGTATAACATGTCTCCATCTCCGTGGACATCCTCCCATCATGCCATGCTTCTCTGGTGCTCCTCAGGGCCTTCGTCCTTTTGGGGTCCACCACCAAGTAGTCCACATGTGCACGCCCGCCTTGTGCACGCTCCTCACCGGACACACTGATCGCTGCCTCCTTCAGCCGTGCAGAGTTTCTGGTTATAATCATTAAAGTAAATGTTTTAATTCGTGGTGTATTAATGTGTTGATGCAAACTGTAAAAGGATGGTTGGATATTTTGCAGGGATTTAATGAAATAAAAAGCCTATCAGATATTTGTTATTTATGTAAACTGTCTCTGTTAAATAATAAATATTTAATACAAATGTAATATATTTTTTATAATATTATTTTAATTTTATATTAATTAGGAATAATTCATAAATAAAATAATATAAAATATAAAAAGTAAATAAATAAAATAAATAATATAAAAACTAGCTTCCACAATTGTTACTCTTTGTACTTCATTTGACCAAAGAACGTATAAAAAAGGTGTCCTCTTTCCAACAATGTATCTGTGGAATCAAAGGGACGTACACATGCAGAGCTGTGAGCCTCGCAGTAACAGGAGTGCCAACCAACGGCCGACTCCTATATTAATCAATAGCAGAGATTTCAGAAGTGAATTCAACTTTGATCTACTGATTAATACTCCACTCAAACCTTTAAAGGTTTCACACCTTTCATACATTAGGAGCTGTAAACAGCTTTAAGTGAGATATGAACACACAGATAGAGACTAAGGTTCAGATTGAACTGGAAACACGTGTTTGTTGAGGCAGTGTGAGTTTCACAGTAGAGAAAGGTGTTATTACAAAGTGTTCAATCACTGTCTCCACTGCAGGATGTGAAATGAGGACACCTGGTGGACCAACCCAGTCTCACATCTAAACGTGTAATAACTACGTTGTTCCACAACTTGGGACGTAGTATTTCTACAAAAACGCCTCTGAAATTGTAGGATCCCTACGTTTTTTTTCACCATTCATTTCCAATGGCTGGCGTCTATGTCACGTGATCTTCAACTTTCTCTAAGCAGAAAAAAAAACATGGCCGACCTTCGTTTTATTCTCGGTGGAAAATGCCTATTTTAAGGTTAGTTTGGCCATTAAAATGCGTTTTGATGTCATTTGATGCGAAAAATACGAGTTGTTATTTCAGATTATTTGTGCAGTGGATGTACATGGTCTTTAGTTTGCTAGTTATTACGAAGATTACTAAAGGAAATTGTACACATTCAACGTTTTCATGGTTGCTAAGGTGGTTGCCATGGACGCTGCTATCGAGTGCTGTTAAAACCTTGTCTCCTAAAAATTACGTTCCCTAAGAACTAAACTGCATTTTCAATTACGTTAGAAACGTATTTTCTCCCACGTTACACATTTGAAATCGAGAATCGGGCTCGATATATGGTTAAATTAAAATCAGTAGGCGAGGCTGTAATTTCGCCAGCTGTTACTCTCATGAGCGAGGCAAAAAATAATAGTTTTAACATGCCAAAAAGCTGCTGTGTCGTTTATTGCACCTCAAACATTAAAACAAATCCAGAGTTACGTGTTTCTGTACTTCCTCTAAGAAGAAAGGACAGTAAAAGAAGAGCTCTGTGGCTTCAGGCTGAATCGCCGTTCAAATGACAGCGTTGGTTTCCCCAAAAGTGGGCGGGGCTAACTAAGTGGCCACTAACGTGGCCACTCGGCCACGTTAGTGTCGGTGCCTCCTGGGGAGTTTCATGAACATATCGGACTTATCTTATGGATTGCTGAGCATTATACTTGTGTTGTGTAGTTTATACTTTATTCCAACTTTAAATATTTTAATACCTAAACACACTGCTGCTGTAAAATAATTTCCCAATTTGGGATCGATAAAGTGTCTGTCTGTCTATTTATTTATTTTATAGATAAAAGACACATCTATGTATTTTCAAGCTAAAGGTGATACACAATACAAACTGTATACTGTTATTTTTCAAAGACATGTTACATTTCAAAAGCATATACTGCTATGTTTAGGACAAACAATTAAAGACTGCTTTAATTTAACAAATTCTACAACATAAAAGTGGCAGATTTGCTTTTTTAAACAGACCAGACCTAGGCTGCACCAACACAATTAGGAACATGCTCACATCTTACTATGTTGGTCTGAAGAGCTGAAGCATTCATACACAATGGATCAAAACTGTGTTGTCTCATTCTATATCCTGTGAGAAAATGATATACATTTTGCATTAAAAACTCAACATACTATTCCTGAGGAAGATCTGAATAATCTACAGATTTTAATGGAATCTCTAACATTTTCATGTAGAATAAAGACAAAAGAGTGATTATACAAATTACATTTATTGAAATTTGAACCAGAAGATGAAGTCTCAAAGAATGTTTTAAATAAAAGGACATAAAACAAAAAGGTGGATAATAATAAAATCTATTAAATATATATGTAAAGACATTTGGTCAAATTAAATGACACTATTACCTCATTCACACCAACGCAACTCCGGTTCAAGCTCCGTGCTAGAGCTTTTCAGGTTCAGAACCGGTTCTTCGGTTTAGCTCCGGCTCTTTTCACACCGCTCAGAGCCCAACTGGTGCTGCGTCATTGCGTCATTGCGTCATCGTTTGCGTCATGACGTCTGCTTGTTAAGTTTCTCCATCGTTGTGTACAAACTGGATAAAACGCGGGCTTTTTGTTGTTGTTCAGGAGTTGGTCCCGCCCCTGCCCCTGTCCCCGCCTCGACGTAAGCGTGACGTATGCGGTGCTTTTGCTCTAGCCGGAGAATTTTTTGGTGCTTGAAACGAACCGGATTCCGGAGCTAAGAGGTTGCTCCGCTGCGGTGTGAACAGGAAAACCCGGTGCTTTTCAAGCTCCAGCTCCGAACCGGCCCTGAAACACCGTTGGTGTGAATGAGGTATGAGCAAGTGATAACAGCAACGCCCAGCGTGGATGAAGCTGGTGCAGGTCTTTCTTCATGCCCCCCCTCCGTGCTGTCCCCTCAGAGGAAGTGGGAAAACGGGAGAAGACCTCTGGACACCACGCTGTCTCAATGATCCACAGTGTTAATATGAGAGGAACATAAATGTTTTAGGAAATGAAAAATATGAGGTTAACAAATAAAACTCAGCTCAGGGGCATCATGGACGGTAGGTTTCCCTACAAAGAGAAGTTAACTCAGCCTCCATTGATTTTCATATCAAATTAGCGTGTTAATAAAATAAGCGATCATGGCTTATACTTGCATATCTAAACAGAATCAGGAAAGCCTGTTGGTAGAGTCAGGCACACGAGTCCGTTTGAGTGTGTGTGCCGGTGTCTGAATGCTCACTCACTGCTAGCTATGTAGCTAACTGTCCCTGCTGTAGGCTACTTAGCTTGCATTGTTATGGATCTAAAGGTAGCAAAAGCTAACTTTCATAGCACAGCTTTTCTTTACTTCTCACTTAACACAATAAAGAAACAGACCGTATAGTACAGCACAAACAACACCAATGATCAATAAATACATATATCTTCACTTGTAGTATTATAATAATTGAAATGCTGGTTCTTCTGGGGGTGTCCTATCCACGCTCACTGTACAATCGCTGGAGGACTGGGCTGTCACTCAAAAACTGAGTAGCCAATGGGGACGCACCCCTGAAAGTCCCGCCCGCCTGGGACGCTTGTGTCAGAATTGAAAACAAAAAATGAGGGAGCGCAAACGAGAGAGCAGCAGCGAGAGCAAAAGGCTACGGTGGCCCTGAAGTGCAAAACACCACAGCATTTCCCAAAACGCTGCAGCATTTCACAAAACACAACAGCATTTCACAAAACACAACAGCATTTCACAAAACAACAGCATTTCACAAAACCGCAGCATTTCAGAAAACACCACAGCACTTCACATTGGACAGAAAGGGTATTCCTTTAGGGAGAACACTTCTTGTTTGTGATTGGACAGAGCCAGCCAGAGAAGCACTGCTGTGATTGGTTGTTTTTGCTGCCAGTCAAGAAATGACGCTTCGTGATTGGTCACCACCCGACAGCGCAACATGTCCCAACACATCAGCCGTTAGCTGTTAGCACACACTCAGAGCTCACAGCTCCTCATATCTGTTCAGAAACTGGACAAAAGTTAAACATGTACAAAACACAGACTGTCTATGTCATGGCGAATACAGTCGCCGCTTTATTTACGTCTGTATGACGTTGTTGTGAGTGTGGACGGAGCAGCTACAGGTTAGTTTAGCCTGATCGATCCGATTCCGATAGGATTTACATGGAGATACGCCCCGCCCCCTCTCCAGCGCGTCTTGTTTGAATGACACAGCTGACAGCCGCGGTGAAACTCGAGCGATTAGAGCGATGCGAAAAAAACATGAATTAATGCTTTATTAATTCATGGTTTTTAAGGGACTTATCTCCATGTAAATACTACGGTAGACTACCCAATATTCGCATCGCTCTAATCGCTCGAGTTTCACCGCGGCTGTCAGCTGTGTTTGCTCCTGTCATTCAAACAAGACGCGCTGGAGAGGGGGCGGGGCGTATCTCCATGTAAATCCTATGGGAGATACCAACTACAACAAAATGAACATATTTGACCGTGATTTAATTGTAATACACGTTTCAAAGTGATGCCGAAGTAACTACATACTGATACCGGTTAGTAAAAACCATGAATTAATGCTTTGACAAGTGTGCAGACAAGACGGCAGGCGAAAAGCTTTTAAAATGCGTGTTTTCTGAATGGAATCGGATCGATCAGGCTAAACTAACCTGTAGCTGCTCCGTCCACACTCACAACAACGCCATACAGACATAAATAAAGCAGCGACTGTATTCGCCATGACATAGACAGTCTGTGTTTTGTACATGTTTAACTTTTGTCCAGTTTCTGAACAGATATGAGGAGCTGTGAGCTCTGAGTGTGTGCTAACAGCTAACAGCTGATGTGTTGGGACATATTGCGCTGTCGGGTGCTGACCAATCACGAAGCGTCATTTCTTGACTGGCAGCAAAAACAACCAATCACAGCAGTGCTTCTCTGGCTGGCTCTGTCCAATCACAAACAAGAAGTGTTCTCCCTAAAGGAATACCCTTTCCGTCCAATGTGAAATGCTGTTGTGTTTTGTGAAATGCTGCGGCGTTTTCTGAAATGCTGCGGCGTTTTCTGAAATGCTGTTGTGTTTTACGAAATGCTGTGGTGTTTTCTGAAATGCTGTTGTGTTTTGCACTTCAGGGCCACCGTAGAAGTCTGATCATTGAGAAAGAAGAAACAAGAACTGGAAACAGAAATATATGTTAAAACAAAGAAAAAAGACTTATAGTTTACATGATTACACAAATGATTTGTTTGCAACTTATAGTTTTATTTTTGAAATTACATTTATTTAGCTTGACTCCGTTTTTTTTCTCTTAAACTCTTAGTTTTGCTTGATTCTGAGAAAGTGTTCCTTTATCTTTATGAAACAAAACTAATCCCATACATATGGCCTGGGAAGGGCCAGTGGCAGAAGGGGGGACCTGACACGGAGGGTCTGGAAAGGGCCAGTGGCGGAAGGGGGGACCTGACACGGATGGCCTGGGAAGTGCCAGTGGCAGAAGGGGGGACCTGACACGGACGGCCTGGAAAGGGCCAGTGGCAGAAGGGGGGACCTGACACGGATGGCCTGGGAAGTGCCAGTGGAAGAAGGGGGGACCTGACACGGACGGCCTGGAAAGGGCCAGTGGCAGAAGGGGGGACCTGACACGGATGGCCTGGAAAGGGCCAGTGGCAGAAGGGGGGACCTGACACGGACGGCCTGGAAAGGGCCAGTGGCAGAAGGGGGGACCTGACACGGATGGCCTGGGAAGGGCCAGTGGAAGAAGGGGGGACTGACACGGACGGCCTGAGAAGGGCCAGTGGCAGAAGGGGGGACCTGACACGGATGGCCTGGGAAGTGCCAGTGGAAGAAGGGGGGACCTGACACGGACGGCCTGGAAAGGGCCAGTGGCAGAAGGGGGGACCTGACACGGATGGCCTGGAAAGGGCCAGTGGCAGAAGGGGGGACCTGACACGGACGGCCTGGAAAGGGCCAGTGGCAGAAGGGGGGACCTGACACGGATGGCCTGGGAAGGGCCAGTGGAAGAAGGGGGGACCTGACACGGACGGCCTGAGAAGGGCCAGTGGCAGAAGGGGGGACCTGACAGGGACGGCCTGGAAAGGGCCAGTGGCAGAAGGGGGGACCTGACACGGAGGGTCTGGAAAGGGCCAGTGGCGGAAGGGGGGACCTGACACGGACGGCCTGGAAAGGGCCAGTGGCAGAAGGGGGGACCTGACACGGATGGCCTGGGAAGTGCCAGTGGAAGAAGGGGGGACCTGACACGGACGGCCTGAGAAGGGCCAGTGGCAGAAGGGGGGACCTGACACGGACGGCCTGGGAAGGGCCAGTGGCTGAGCGGGCGACCTCCCCCGGGAACAAAGATGATGAACCAACACAGAACAAGGGACACACACAGGACTTATCACAGACACAAGACACACTGGGGAGGGCATGCAAACAAAACACGGGGGAAGCAGTTGAAAATAATCTGACAATAACACAAGCAGGAAACAAAGATACAGGAAGTAGAACAAGACAGGAGAAAATACATTTCAAAATAAGACAGGAAACAGAAATAACTTTAGGTTTGTGACATGTTCCTCGGTAAGCCAAACAAACACTTTGTTTGAAATGTAATTATTTAAATGTAAGGGTAATGTAGGTGTTTCAATCATTGTTGATACAGCATTGGAAGTAGGGCTTTGTGCATTCCTCTGAAAGTTGCATGAAGCCAAAATAGCCTCACTCTCGAGAACAGAAATACTTGGATCTTCCAGCAATCTTCCTCATCCATCGGGCAAATAGAACATGCAGACCTGCTTTTTCCAGTAGTTTGGGGTAAACATTGATTGTAAACTTCCAGGTCTTCCCCTGTGCTTCCGTTTTTTTTGTTTATACGGATAGAGGGCCCTAAAACACTTAGGCGCTGGGCCATAATAAGCTATATGATGGCCCATGAAACACTTAATATAATTTGGTAATAAGTCAGAGAAAACATGCTCAGTAGGTTTGTGTTGGTGTGCAAGAAAAGCACAGAGTAACATTTAGAAGTGGCTGAGCGGTGTTCAAGTGAGCCCTGACCCACTACGAGAACTGTAAGTGTCAGTCTGTAAGATTGTGCTAACTTTGTTTAAAAGTTGGTTAATGGGCATCATGTGCAGACCAATGGACTCCAAGTATTTTGTGAAAACAAGTATTAACAGGGAGAGGGAGCAGACACAAGAAAAAGAACACTTCACTTTTTAAATGTTACATATTTATTTATTTTGTTTTATTAATCATATATGGAGCACAACACATAAGAAAATAGACAACCTATTACTATTATATCATATTTTTGATTAAAAAGGGAATCATAACAATGTGAAATTATTTAGATTTTCAAAGCATTTTCCCACAAATTTCAGACTTAATACGTTGTGATATAATTGAACCCCGGTAAAAGTAATTGTAGATGTTCAAAGGTGTAGAGATAAAAATAAAGAGAATAGTATAAGACGTTGCAGGCTTTCAAGTCATGTGACTTTTTTTATGTATCTGTGTAACACAGATGACCCAAAATGCAGCCAAGTACAAAGCAATTAATGATTTTTTGACAACGAGAGCAAATGAAAACTCTGATACCTTTAACCCTGATGATTCATTATTGAGAGCCACTGCTGACTCACTCATTTCTAGTTTTGGCTAACTTGCACCTTGATGACAGGTTGGTGAATATCTGACATTGTTCCCATGATGGTTATGTGATCCCCCACATAAGTGAGACAGGAGCAATCCGCATGTTGTCTGCTAAACGTGGTTGGTGGTTCTTCATAGTACATCTGTTTATAAAGAGCCTCATCACACTGTTTGCTCCTATCAAAAACTCCCAATGCGTACAAGTTGGAGTGAAAGTCGAAATTAAAGGGCGCAGAAAACATGACAGCTATTTTCTCAGCTGTCATGTTTGTATCCTTGTTCAGGAGATCGTAGGTAACGACGCCAACAGATCCTCGAGCTATGATTGGCTTCTTCCTGAACAGTGCACTCCCAGAGGCTCCAGGGGCAAGAGTCGGTGGAAAAGGTGTAACACAGACTCCACTGAAAGTGTATATCCTGTTCAGGGGGGGGGGGGGGGCAAAAAAACTTTGATTATCAGAGAATATTTAAGGAGAACTTATTTACTTGATGAAAGATTTCAGACACCTTGGGTTGACAAATGTGTAGGTAGCACATTCATTCTCAATCTCAATGCAGCACTGTCGTCCTGAACCAGCACCCATGACTGCCGCCGCCCCGATGGCTGTGCAAGACCAGTTCAGACACACAGAGCACAAAACAGTCACATTCTGATTTCATTCTGATTTCATTTGACAGGCAGTACCCTGTAAAAGCTGACCACTTCAAAATATCCCTTTAAAAGATTTGTTGTTGTTAAACATCTCTTGATCCATACCCTTATTATTGTTATGTTAGACTCTGCACCCGTACACCATCAGCCAGATTAAGAGATGGATGTTATATTAAAACCTTTTCAGGGCCAGGAACAGATTTCATTTGAATTACACAAACGGTGAAAAAACATAGCATCATAGTAAACGGTGTATGTTGTGTTTCGTGTATCATATATCTGCCTCTGAAATAGCTTTAAATCCACCTTGGCCATGACTTTGACACATGCTTTGCCTGGATGTATAAATGCTTTGGTGCTTAGGCATGTCCATTTACAGCATGAAGTGAAGTGCCACATCACATACTTGTTTGTGGGTGTAAATATCGAAATAGCAAAAAACAACTATTCACACCCATGTGCAACTATACAAACAAAAAATGAATCCTATAATATAAACCTGATAAATAAATCAACAAACATGACAGAATGTTCCACAGAGTTCTGCTCCTGCCAGAGGAGTGTGTTTTACCTGGTCTGGTGGGTGATCAGCAGCTGTGTGCAGGAGGCAGACTGCTGCTGCTTTATAAAGAACATGGAGCCGGGACTGCCTTTGGTGGGTTGGCCTCCCTGAGAAGTGAAGTGATTTTCAGAAAGCAACGCCTGCTGCTGGTTCTATAGGAAGCCTATGTCCTTTATGCTGGGGACATGTCCCCACTACTTAAAACAAGTATATTTAGCTAAAAGTGCTCTGAAAAATAGCATGAACAAAATTAATTGTTCTCATGTAATACATACAGGGCCGGTTTTTGGCCTAGGCGACATAGGCGGTCGCCTAGGGCGCCAGATCTGGGGGGGCGCTGCGCTGGCAGCTCTGGGAGGGAAAAAAACATTTTTGACTGTTGGCGCTCATCCTAATTTTCGGCCTTGATGTAACAACATTCATAATTAAGTAAATGTAACACCCTTTTCACCCCGGTTACACTTTTCATTTGCCCTGTACGATGGGCGCTGTAAGTGATGAAAGTGGGGGGATGTTGGCTTATCAGGCGCCCGCAGCTCACAGCCAAAGTGGGCGTGGGAGCGAGCGAGGGAGATAAATGCAATTTATGTAAACAAATATTTCCAAGGCACTCCTTTATAATTATTGGGATAAACTGGTTTGAAATCTTTTCAATGTATACTATAGGACAGTAAACCAAAAATATCGTTTAAAACTTGAGAGATACAAAAATATGGATAAATAAATAAATGCTAACTAGGTAAAATAAGATATGAATGAACAACAAAAATAAAATAAGTTACATTTATTTGTTATTGGCTGTGGTAGGTTATTGGCTATGTTCACATATTTGGTTATTAAAATGTAAACCGATCTTTTTCATATGGGTGTTAAGAGTTGTACCCCCTAGATCTAGTCTCTAGTAATGTGTGCTCAAAGTGCACCAGATTGAAGCATTTCACTTTAAAATGTTCAAACATTTCTCCCCGGACCCCCATAGAGGATGTGACGTCCATCCCCCAAATTTCTACTGTACGATTTTCTGGCAGGGGGGGGGGGGGGGGGGGGCGCCAGCTAGGGGCAGCAAATTGGTTAGAACCGGGCCTGAATACATAAGAACAATTTACAGTCTCGAGAACAGTTTGTCCGTTCACACTTGGTGGGTGTATTTCTGGGAACACAAGTCCATTTGATCATTCAACATATTTAATATTAGTAAGCTTTGAATCGAAAATAGTTAAGCAAACAACACCCCCCGTTGTGCAGCAGCAGGGCCGAGGCACTGCATTAGTCAATAAAACGTACGTAAGCTAAACAGAATTCCCACCGGCCCATTGCTTCTGATTCTAGAATAAGAAAAAAGGAACGCAAATACAAAGAAGTTAAAGTTACAGGTTAATACACTATTTAAAAAATATATAAACATGAATAAATAGAAGAATGAATATGTAGATAAATGTAAAAATACAAAGATAAATAAATGAAATAATGAATTAATTAATGAAATATTTCAAAATATAAAGACAAAGAACAGAACGCAAAATGATCATTTGAGCATTTTTTTTTCATATGTATTTGTTCAGTTTTTTTCTGTGTATCTATATCATTTTTTTTTTTAAACATGTGTGGTCAGCGTCCAAATTGTCGTGTTTCAGAATTCCTCTGCAAAGCAAGGAGTCGGACCTGCAGGGTTTCAGTTGTACCTTTTATTGTCCCTCCCTTTTATTCCCTTGAACCTCATTTTAAGATGAGTCTTCTAGTACTCCAAATAATTGTTGAGGGGGTTTTGGAGATTGGCCAGAGCCCCTGGGGGTTAGTCGGTCAGGGGGATTACTCCAGGGGGTACTTGTTGTGGGTCCAGTGATTCTAAGTCTTCCTCTGGTTCACTATTATCAGCCTCTACCAACAAGGGCATTTGATAAGGGGGCGAAGCCCGGGGCTAAAGAAAGGAGCATTCTGGAAGTTAGGGAGTTAGGGAGGCAGTATCAGGGAGTTCTCAGTTCACCTGAGGTGAAGGTCACACTGTTGGTGCACATAGACTGTAACTAACAACACTGCAACAAATCTTCTTATTAAGGAATTTTCCCAAGCTTAGCTAAGAAGTGTGAGAAGTAGTAAATATAGATAAACATTAGCAAATAAGAATCACACAACGATATTATTAAAGTAAGTGAGTGAGTATAATGTCTTTCTATTACAATTCCACTCTTTTGATCATTTACTGATCACATAAGTAAAATCCAAAGATATTTCACAGGATCATCAACAGAAATGACTACATTTCAATCTGGGTCATCATTGTGTAAAATATGAGAAAGCATTTAGCTGTTTTTGTAGAACATAGACCTTCTTGTTGGTTTGTACCATCAATTATAAATGGTGTGCTTATTATTTCTTATATTAATGTTTTCTATATTAATTGTAAACCTCCTAATCGTCCAGTGCAGCTTCAGAATCTTAAATCTTGGCCTGTGCTAATGTTACAAACAAAATAAAACTCCAACATCTTTAGGTGAACTAAATAACATATTTCAATAGATCTGGATTTCTGATGAGCATCTGTGTTATTCCTAAATAAAATCCTTGAAATCCTATTTAAAATCGAAATATAGTAATGAACTACTCATGTAAATGAAACACACTGTTATGGATTCAACAACAACTAAAATCATGATACCGCCAAAGTGAATGATTTCCTGGGTGTGTCTGTCCTGTAAGGTACGTCATTCTCTGCCTGGATCGCGTGCAGAAATCCCATCAATTGCACTTGGCAATACTGCTTCTAGCTCTCAGTGCTTAGAAGTTATCAAGCTGAAATGTCCCTGGTGAAACTAGTCTTTTTTTGCTATCCCCATAATGACCTAAAAATAAAGTCTATGACTTTTACTTCTAATTATTTACCAGGCTAGAGACAGGATGTTGTCTAAATTAAACTATGTCTCATTACATTACTATGTTTTAGCTTAACTTAACTGTAATATGTTTTTTCTACATTTCAAACCCCACTTACTCTAATATCTGTTAAAAAATCCACATTACAAAATGGTTTCATTATCACAGGTCAACTTCTTTGGTATTCCTGGAATTACATCTCTCACAGTAGCCCCTTGGCCACTGCTTCTGCATCTGTGTTACCTGTTCAAAATTCAATCAACAGTTAGAAACATGTCAACATTCATCAAACAGTATCTTATCCCCAGACATGGAGCAGGTTAGTTCTAAAACTATCATGCAATGGTCAGATTGAACATCTGGGTTGGGGCGGCAGGTTTCCTTCAATCCCTAAATGAAAAATTTAAATTGTGAATTTGACAGCCATGTTGATATTATACATACTCCCCCTTTTTACACATGAACTCATGTGTAACACAATCTTGTATGGGGAGAAAACCTTTATTTAAATAATTGGACTCTTTTGTAACTTAAAGAGTTAGTTAACTGTTTTTAGAGATGCATTTTGTTCCAAGAAGCTAAAGCTGTTAAGTAAATGTATTGGAGTAGAAGTATACAGTAGCATACAATAGAAATACTCAAGTAAAGTACAAGTACGTCACATTTGTGCAGTTACTTTCCACCTCTGTGAGATCAGTCACAGCAGGAGAGTCAGTAAACAGTCTCCACTGATCTATGACTGAATGTGGGTCATTCTTATCTGTCAGTATGAGATGCTCTATGAAGAATTCTCTTACCATGACGTCCCTCATCAGGTGAAACAGAAATACTGAACCTGCATCTCTGAGATGTGCCAGAACAACAAACACAGCTTTTTATGAACAACAGGTGACTGTCTTTAGATCTGATAACAATCATAGCTGTTGTTAATCACGGTGAAATCTACACATACCAGAGGCTCGGATATACTTTAATCAAAACCCGTCTTGAGTGATGATGGTGAAGCCGTTCTGTTTTTCTATCTCTGTGGATCTAAAAGGAAAGAAGCTCCTGACAGCATTCCTGATATACAGCCAATGTTAGTTGTCAGTTGCATGTTACTGCTGTAGATGTTTTCAACTCCTTTAAATAATATTAGCAATTTTCATACACATTTTTTTGAGAAAAGCTTTCTTACTAGTTGGAAACATTTTTTAGGATGTTTTTTGATCAACTCTTCTGGTATAATTTGGGATATTTGTCAAAGAAAAGGCAGCGTATACTGCTGTCGAATTGAATATCATGTTGCATGTGACTGCTTTAGATGATTTTAACTCAATTAAATACTGATTTCTTTTTTAATCTGAAGCAATGCATCGTGTTCTATAACAGCATTTTTCAGACTGTGGGGCTCACGGAGGTTTGCGGAAGCTGTTCAATCCATAATAACAAATACAATGATAGCTGGATCTTTGTGTCTTGTTATTATTAGCGGAGAAAATGTAATGTTTGTACAACTATATACTATAAATCCTACCAATCTATGTGGGAACTGGGTTGGGGGGGGCTCAAAAATATTTCCAATTACTCAATGGGGGCCTGACAGAAAAAGTTTGGGAACCTCTAAAAGTCAATTTTTCATGAGTTTCTCAGAAAAACTGTGTTCAAATTTGTGAAGAGAATGATCCAAGAGGCTTTTTAAAGACTTCGTTTAAGGTTAACAAAGAGTGATGTTTCTCAACACATAAAGGAAATCCCCCTCTAAGCCACGAACAACTGCAGAGGAAAGGGGACTATATGGTATAAATCTCTGACTCATTCTCGCGAGTCGCGACCACAACACAAAGGAGAGTGTCTTTTTTGTTGTCTTGCTACTGAGAAACGTTTCTTTCTAAAGGGAGGGAGCAGGTGGCAATATTTACATGTTCCTCTTTAACAGATGAAGGGTAACCTCAGGTTCAGTTTCCACATGTTTCAGTGTTTCCTCACAGCAAGTAAAGGACTGAGCACAAACTGTTTGAGGTTATTCTTTTTAAATTGTATATTGTCATTGCAGTAGTGCAGCTACTGAGATAACTCAATGCAGTTCAGCATCTAAGCAGAGTAAATATAGGTTACATATGTCTATGCTATTAAGATATAGTAGACAGTAAGGCAGGGGTGCCCACACTTTTTCAGCTTGGGAGCTACTTTTAAAAGGACCAAGCCCAAATGATCTACCTACAGGGCCGCCCCTGCCCAATCTGTGTCATGAGCGGGGGGGGGGGGGGGGGGGGGGTTAGGGTTAGGGTTAGATAAACTGTGGCTAATAGTGCGCCGCATTTGCGCTTCAGATGAGGAGGTGAGGCCCCCTCATAACTGCACGAACCCGTATGGCACAATACAACTCAGACTGGCTTACCTGTACGTCAATCAAGTGGCAAATGCCATAGTAAGGATGCAGTGGCGGCTGGTGATAAAAATGTTGGGGGGGGCGCAAAAAAACAAACATTGAAACGTGATTCATGGACAATAGCACTACTTGAATATGAATTTTGCCCTCCTTTCCTTCTGGCCTGCAAATGTCTCAATGACTTTCTGATTAAAGTCAGTCATCTCTGTCACCAGACTCTTTTCCATTGACAGCATGGCCAATGCATTCAACCTCTCCTGGGTCATCATACACATCTTGTATCTTCCTCTGAACACCTGCAGTGGCACCCCTCATCACGCTGGCTCCATCATACGCCTGGCAGATGAGCTTGCTTTTCTGATCCTCAGGAAGGATGGAAGAAAGACGCTCTTTTAATGCTGTAGCAATGGACTCAGCTGTAGCTGACTGCAAAGGGATGAACTCAAAAAATCTTTCCTGCACGTTGTGTTTATCATCAATGTAGCGCAGCATAAGAACAAGTTGGCACTGTGTGGCAATATCCATTGTCTCATCTGCCTGGATTGATAAAAAATCACTGCTCTGGGCTTCTTTGATGATGTGTTCCCTAACAACAGACAACATACAGTCCAGTAGCTCGTTCTGCACGGTTTTTGAAGTTCCCTTAAATACAGTCGCGTTCTCAAGGTGCTCTTTCAACACTCCATCAAGGGAGGCAACAAAATCCACCAAGCCACGGAATATCCCGGGATTATCGGAGCCTTCACTCTCATCATGGCCACGCAAAGCCAACTCAAATGATCCACAAAATTTCACACAGTCTATTATTCGGGACAGGATGTGTCGGTTTTTTCTCACCTCTTGGTTGTGCTTCCTAACGCCGATCCTGTAGCCTTCATCTAGCTGTTCAGCAATGCTAAACCTGCCCAAAAAGTTTAGCCTCATACTGTTGTCTAGATGACCGCGGCTACTTTCGTGCCGTTTGCATTTCTCGGTAAGATGTTTTAAATCTTGTACCCCCGTCGTTGTCCACAACGCTTCGGTGCCGACACTTTGAAACAGCAAGCAGGGAAAGCAATAGAAGGCATTGCTAACAGCACATCCAGCTAACCAGCTCCGTTTATCGTAGCAAGAGCGGGTAAAGCCCCGGTTGTAAGCTCGTCCTCGATCACTTGCCTGCTGATTAATTTTTAAATCGTGTCGGTCCGGTCCAAGCTCCTTTATTATTTTTTTCTTCCAGTGGACGCCTTGTGAAAGGGTGTTTTTGTAAAGAAAAAACTAATTTTCTGCGGCCGCTGGAAGTCGCCATGACAACAATATCATCCAGAAAACTAATGACGGTGTGAACATAAAAGACAGCGTCATGGTCCAATCACATCAGGTCAAAGATCATGAAAACAATACCGATTCGCTGCCAATAAAAAGTGGGAGGGTCCGGGGCGCAGAGAGCTGCGTCCCGTGGGAGAATCTGAAGCCGCCAATCAGCGAGCAGCTTTTGGTCACCTGCTTACCAAAAGTTTAACGACTTCCATTCACTCTCATTTGGCCGGCGTCCCTCAACCAGGAAGTATGTATTCACACAAAAATACCCGAAATGCGCAACCATTTTTGACGGAATGCAGACTACCATGCTGGCGCATCGTACAAGGAAACACGTTTATTTAATAATATTTAAAATATAATAATTTGTGTTTATCATGTTTAAGTATACTTCTCGAGATATTATGAGAGGGGGCGGCGCCCCAGCGCCCCGCATTGACCAGCCGCTACTGTAAGGATGGATGATAGGCTAACTTTAAAAAAAAAAAAAAAAAAATTAAATGTTTTTTTGTTTTTTTTTTTTGTTTTTTGTTCATCTTCTTTTTTTTTATGCCATGCGATCTACCCACATTACCCTTGCGATCGACCGGTCGATCGCGATCGACGTATTGGGCACCCCTGCAGTAAGGGAAGATATCTGCAGGACAGTTTCAGCAGTACTAATGTTCCACTTCTCTCTTAATGAATAGCTTCATTATTTTATTCTAGAATGGAGCAACTGTTGAGAAATCACCTCAGGGGAAGAATATCGTTTTTCTGACAAGTCTTTGCACTTTGCATTTCATTGGCTCTGTTGATAAAATGTTACAAACATCGTAATATCTTCACAAAAACAGACCGTGGTTTTCACTACAGCGGTATTAGGATGGCAATCTGTAATCTGCAAGACTCAAACTCAAAAGCTGTCTCACAAAAGTGTCTGCAGTATCAACTTAACCAAACTAAGTGACTTTCACCTTCAATATGAAAACCACATATCTGAAAAACTGGAGTCAGTGTAAGTCACGAACACTGGATCCTCCAAAGGTGTCTTCTCTCCTCGCCACAAAACAAATATGAACTGAACGCCACCTATTAAATGCAATGTTTGAGATTCTACTTTTTAACTATATTTATATGTATTATCATTGTCAGTTTCTTCCTTTGAGTAAGTACAAGAAATCCTATTCACAGTTGGTGTATAAAAGAGGGACTCTTGCTGGATAATCACGGAGCAAAGAAGACGGGGAATTGGACATTTTGTGACATTTCATACAGATCCTTAACGGTGTTTGTGACTCTCTGCAGGTCTCTACCTGTTGCTGGCTCCTCTCTCTGCAGGTCTCTCTACCTGTTGCTGGCTCCTCTCTCTGCAGGTCTCTCTACCTGTTGCTGGCTCCTCTCTCTGCAGGTCTCTACCTGTTGCTGGCTCCTCTCTCTGCAGGTCTCTCTACCTGTTGCTGGCTCCTCTCTCTGCAGGTCTCTACCTGTTGCTGGCTCCTCTCTCTCTGCAGGTCTCTACCTGTTGCTGGCTCCTCTCTCTCTGCAGGTCTCTACCTGTTGCTGGCTCCTCTCTCTCTGCAGGAAACAGAAGATCTTTATCAGCACAGAAAGTGGAACCGTGGATTTACCAAATCAAGTTTAGTGCTTTAATAGTGCTATGTTCATCTGAGTTATCTCATTAATAAATGTATTTGTTGACTTTGAAACCGTAGCCTTTCATTCTTGGACATAACAGTATATCAAACTGATATATAAACGAGGGTCTTACAGTCCACTAATCAGACAGAAAACAGCAGGTTTTTAATAAGGGACTCCAGCAGACAGACAGCTCTGAGGCCAATGAGATAGAAACATGACATCTAACAGTCACATCAGTAAATGAGACTCCATACATCCCCCATGTAACATCTGTAAAGTGTTATATCTATATTTATTTATTTCAGTCACTGTGAGTTTCATCATTTGGCTGTAAGGTCATTGATCCTTCTTCTTATTCTTTAACTAAGATACGTGTTAAACGTTATTTAAGCCACTGGTTTACAGGGTGTCGGAGGACTTTCTCTCCTGAACCGTCTCCTCCTGTCACAGCCTGCACCACACCAAACTGCATTCTTCACACCAGGATGTTTATACTGCTCAGACAACAGAAACCACCACCCCTTTCTGCTTCTGCATCAAGACAGCACAGCCTCGTTGAAACACCAAGGTCAAACTATCCTGTTGTTTTTCATCGGACCAATTCACCATGATATCCAGAAGACAGAGCTGCCGGCACTGAGGTCTCTGCAGTCATTTACAGGTAAGAACCAGAACACATGTTTCTACTTTATTAAGGAAATGTCTCTTACTGCCGCTTTCTGTTGCTCTCCTGTTGAACCTCTTATAGAGAACAGGCACCACATTAAACTAAAATAAGAGAACGAGTTGACGTTTTTCAAACACAAACTGTGTGTTGTGCACCGCCAAAAGTGTTAGTCAGTCATGTTTCATGTTGTTATTTTTGTATTGTCTTTCACTTCCTGTTTTGTTTTGTCACTCATTTGTCACGTCTCATTTCAGGTTCCTTGACACCCTTTCCTAATGTGGTCTCCCGCGCTCATCAGCGCCAGCTGATGCCTGTTTATATTCCCCTGTTTCCCTCTGTTTTGTTGTCAGTTTGTCTTGTCCTGTCCTCATGCCAGATCTCTGCTCCTCAGCGTTTGCTTGTTTTGATCCTCGTATATTTTTGCTCCTGAAACTTATTATAAGTTTAGTTCCTCAAGTAGTGAGCGATTTTCTGTTGTTACCTTTTATTTTGTATAAATAAAGTATATTAATTATACTTTACCTTCGGCTCCCGGGTCGTGCATTTGAGTCCTTATCCTAGTCAATCCAAGTTCGTAACACTGTGCCTCTGTTTCGCTCCTTTAAGAGAACGAGCTCAGCCTAATGTCTGAATCGCATGAGAAACAAAGTATATATTTAATTAATGCTTTGTGTGGTGACTATTGCCACTCAATATCACTAGCTGCACCTTTACCAGCTTTGATAACACTTTAATGATCAATCATTATAAAACATATCATATATATTATTCTGAAATGGACCAATCTGCACAATGACTACTTTTACTGTCGCTACTTTAACTATATTTTGATGATAATACTTTTCTACTTTTACTTTTGGTACTTTAAGTATATTTTGATGATAATACTTTTCTACTTTTACTTGAGATCTGAGTACTTCTTCCACCTCTGCTTAAATATAATGTTGGATGGTTCTGATCTAAATGTGTCAACATCTAAAGTCTGATTTAAGACTTGATTATATTTCACATCATTAATCCAGATCTGTAAAGTTACTAAAGGTATTAAATACATGTAGTGGAGTAAAAATACACCATTTACCTCTGAACTGTAGTGGGTTGGAAGTACAAAGAAGCATAACATGGTACTAAGTACTTCATAATTTGGTTAAGTACAGCACTTGAGTAAATACTTATATCTGTATATTATTCTGAAATGGGCCATTGCAACACATTCTTACTCCCAACTCGTCCTATATGTCAGGATCCTTTGGCGTCACTATCAAACGCATTGGGGGCCCTTTAGCGTCAATTTCCAACTATCAGGGAGTCCCATTGACTTGCATAGAGCTCCCTGAACGTTGGTAATAGACGAGTTGGGATGGCGGAGAAATGCTCTCCGCAGACCCATTCTCACAGCGTTTATCAACCTTTTTCTTACTCAATATCAAGCCACACTTATTGTTTTTACTTCTTTATTTTAATTGTATAATGTCGGACTTTTGTTGCCGTCAGTTAGGGGGAGAGTAGGGCTCAATATACTGACATCTTTATTGTTTCATCTTTTTTCCTTCTAATTTTTTATTCTTTTCTAAACCACACACTGTTATTTACTATGAAACGAAAATCGCTACGTAAATCTAGGGTGCAGAGACGAACAAAAAAGCCTCTTGGAGGTGTTTACAGAAACTTACAGGAAGTCGGCCATTTTGAATTTGACGTTGGAAAAACACGATTTATCGCGTTTTTCGCCCTCCGTACTTTGACTAAAGGGGTTTAGTTTGTCCTCTCTTTCTGCTTTGTTCACTGATCTCAGTTTAAAGAAAATGTCATCTTGATATCTGGCGCCACCTAGTGTCAGACATATGTTACTGTTCCTGGTATTAGTCCTCTGTGTAATAAGTAATGTGGTAAAGACAGACTGTATGTTTTCTAATGTGTGACATTTGATGTGTGTGTGTGTGTGTGTGTGTATGTTTGTCCTCTCGCAGGAAGAAGATGACCTTCATCATCCTGCTGCTCCTCTTCCTCACTCAATGTGTCTCTGGTTAGTTTACTCCTTACAATTGAACTTTATTGAAAAACTTTAATTAAATAAAAGTTCAATGATTATTCTCAATAATTCAAATTACAAAGCGCCAAAAGGTTTTTTATGATATATTTTTCTAAAATGTCCTCAAATTAAAAGATTGATATTATACTCCACCACTTTTTTCTCAGCATGCTTAATAAAAAAACAACAGTTGTCCTCTTCTTCTTTGTTTTCCCTTATAGCCGGCACTAATACTCTTCTATACCTGTTATAAATAAAAACACACTGTGAAGGCTTCTCAATTCTCTAATTTCCCCTCCTCGACTCCTATCCTCGACTCCTATCCTCGACTCCTATCCTCGTGTCTTAGTCCCGCCCACAGGAGATGCGAGCGGAGGAGTCGAGGAGGGGAACCGAGGAGAGAGGAGGGGAAGCAGCAGGCGGTTAGAGAAATGAGAAATCCTCTCCTCTTTTAAAGAGACGTCCATTAATGATGACAGGAGGCACAGCCCTCTGTCTGATGGACAGAACTGTGTTCATGATGACTTATATATTTACTTTTAATTCATTGACTGCGGTATAATGAGACAATAACAGGCTACAGATGCGGACATATACACACACACATTTATATAAATATATACAATTTCAGAATCAAACAAGTATGAGAGAGCACTCTCATAATAACTCACAATCAGAGACTGGATACATTTCCGGGTCACTACCGGAGGACCGAGGAGTCGAGGAGTCGAGGAGTCGAGGAGTCGAGGAGTCGAGGAGTCGAGGAGGGGAAATTAGAGAATTGAGAAGCCTTCTGTCTCTGGTTAGTTCCAGTTTGTCTCTTTAAAGCTGTTCTCAGTAAAGCAGCACATGAACATAGCTGCTGTTTAAAGAGTCCTTCTGTGTCTCCTCCACAGAAACATAGCTGCATTTTAAAGAGTCCCTCTGTGTCTCCTCCACAGGAACATAGCTGCTGTTTAAAGAGTCCCTCTGTGTCTCCTCCACAGAAACATAGCTGCATTTTAAAGAGTCCCTCTGTGTCTCCTCCACAGGAACATAGCTGCAGTTTAAAGAGTCCCTCTGTGTCTCCTCCACATGAACATAGCTGCAGTTTAAAGAGTCCCTCTGTGTATCCTTCACAGGAACATAGCTGCAGTTTAAAGAGTCCCTCTGTCTCTCCTCCACATGAACATAGCTGCAGTTTAAAGAGTCCCTCTGTGTATCCTTCACAGGAACATAGCTGCAGTTTAAAGAGTCCCTCTAAGTTTCCTCCACAGAAACATAGCTGCAGTTTAAAGAGTCCCTCTGTGTCTCCTCCACAGGAACATAGCTGCAGTTTAAAGAGTCCCTCTGTGTCTCCTCCACAGGAACATAGCTGCAGTTTAAAGAGTCCCTCTGCGTTTCCTCCACAGAAACATAGCTGCAGTTTAAAGAGTCCCTCTTTGTCTCCTCCACAGGAACATAGCTGCAGTTTAAAGAGTCCCTCTGTGTCTCCTCCACAGGAACATAGATGCAGTTTAAAGAGTCCCTCTGTGTCTCCTCCACAGGACCATTTGTAGTGAATGTGGCTCAGACTTCCTATCAGGCAGAGGAGAACCAGAACATCACCCTGGAGTGGACCTTCAGCACCAGAAGAGACACTTCCCTCAGATCCATTTCTACCCTCTGTAAGATGTATACTGAGAGCAGACCCTACGTCCTGTTTCATCTAAATCAAGGTGTTGAATCCCCAGAGTCTCAGGATCCACAGTTTGCAGGACGAGTCCAGTGGGACAAAGACGTCCTCACAGAAGGACGCCTCACACTTCATTTCTCCAGACTCAGGACCAATGACTCTGGGTTTTATGTGTGTGACATACTCACTCCTGATGGGAGTAACTCTAGGAGATGCTGGCTCAGCGTCACTGGTGAGTAGCCTCAGTAGAAGTGCTGTATTTACTGTCCATCTTCACTTCTTTAATGTGCAGACTCTAGTAGATCTATTCTAAGGGTAAATAAAGATGCAAGGTCACTGCAACCTCTTATGCAGGAAAGTATTATATAAACTCTTTATTTTCACTGGAAATAAGTTTTCTCCCTGTCAACATGCAGCCATGACGATGGAAGAAACCCTGCCCTTCACCATACAGGTCTACTTTTCACCGATGGATGTGACCATTCTTGAGACTACTTGTTGGGTCTTATTCAGCCTTTTGTCCATCCTGAGTGTCGCTGCTGTGGCTGCAGCAGGGTACCTTTATAAATCTGGAAGGATTCGATGGAGCGGAGACAGGCAGCCGGTCCCAACGAATTCACCTCCACCTGAAGAGTGGCAAGTTTTACAAGAATCACATCTGTTGGGGATATCCACCTTTTACCCTCTGTTAACTCACCAAAAAAATAAATGACTCAAGACAAAAAAATAATATAAAGATGTAAAGCAAAATTCTGTTAGTATACTGTAAATGTGCTGCAAAATGAAAATAAATAGCAAAAGAGTGTTTTTATGTCCTGCATCTGAGTGTGCAGGGGAAAAATGTAAACAAGAAGCACACTGTTCAGGGTGTGCGGCGTGCTGTAGGTTTAAGAAGAAAATAAGATTATATTGCTTTAAGAATACATTTTAAATTATATTGCTGGTAGGTTAAGATATGTTTGTGACCTTTTTATAAACCCTATTCCCCGTCCTGCACCCTGAGACCCTCAGAGGCATCACTGCTGGTCGTAAAGACCTACCTGAGGAGATCAGGGTTGCAAAATCTGTCTGCTCTTTTAGGTCAATGTTGTATTAGTTGTTTTATTTATTCTTAAATCTATGTATTGTATGGTAATAATTAAAAAAAAACGTTATGTATTGAACAAATTCCGAAACAAAGCTGATAAGACAGAACTAGACTCAGACATAATACGAATTATTGTTGAAACATTTTGCGCTGTTGCTGCAAAATGGACACTTTGTTGATTATCTATTCCAACTAGCCACTGGAATCAGATCATTAATATAAGTTGAAGTTCAATTACAGTTTTAAATATAGTTTAACATTCTTTATTAAACTGCTTCAAATTATTTCAACCAATTTGGTCTCCATGGACATTACTAAAATTCTAATAGTTGTTAAACTACTGACAAGTTTTCTGAAACCGAGCTTATGAACAAAAGAGTAAAGGTCGCTGGTTAAGCCAGGATCAATATATTTGTTGAAGTCTTTATTGTATGCATAATAAATGTGTTAAATGAATTGAGCAGTTCTTTCAAATGTATAATGTTGCAATCTCTTTAAAATAAGTAATTACAGTTAAAAAAAATAGATGTTGTTTTCCAAGGGCCTCTCCTTCACAGCCCCACACTTTAAATCATGAGACTTCCACATCATGACAGACAGAGATCAGTATCACTTTGTGTTGCAAGCCAAATCCATGTAAAGGTTCTACTTGAGCCCAATTTAAATACCATAAAGAAAGTATTGAACCCAGCTCAAGCTAAATGTCAAATGTATTTAATTAATGTACAAGTGTTTTGATTTATTTAAAATGTTCCAGTCGAGCTTCCTTCGAGTTCAGTCTAAGCAACAAATTGTTTCTCATAACATTCTCAGTCCCAAATGTTTTAACCTTGGGCAGACAAGCTGTTCACACACACACACACACACGCACACACACACACACACACACACACACACACCACACACACCCACACACACACACCCACACCCACCCCCACACACACACCCACACACACACACCCACACCCACACCCACCCACACACACACACACCCACACACACACACACACACACACACACACACACACACACACACACCCACACACACACACACACACACTTTGGATAAGTATTCACCTTATCCACATTGTAAATTGTTGCCTTCTTTAAAGTTATTAGTAATTCAAGATGAATTATTTAATTAAATGTGGTACATAAGATAAAATAAATAAAATAACTTTGACTTGATCATTTTGTTCACAACATTAGACCTGTCCTCTAATCTCTACTAGAATAAGATACGTTTGGGTGTTTTAACACTCCTGTGATGTACCTAATCTTGATATCCTTTTCATTACAGAGCTGGGGAAATGGTGTATTGATTAGATTCTGATCCGTGCAAGTCCAATTTTGACTGACTTTAGTTCTAATGTTAATGTTAATTTGACTTCAACCCATAAGTAATTATTTAAATGAACTCTAAATTTCAAATGATGATGGATTAGTGTTCCACATTTTTTCCACTAATTAGTTTTACAATTAGGCCAAAGGTAAAGAGAGACATTGATGAGCTTGTGTCCCTTTTGTTAGTACGTGGTTCCATTTTGTCTATGGCCTTGGACGGCTTCCAGTGTTAATTTCGTCAACGAAAACTATGATGAAAAATGTTCGTCAACGACCTTTTTTACATGACTAAGACGAGACGATGACGAGCTAAAAATAGATTCTTGATAACGACAACTTTGACGAAATGTATATTTAGTTTTCGTTGACGAGACGAGACGGGACTAAGGTGTTAATGGTGGACTATCGGACATTCAAAATGCAGGGTATTTTCCCCCAATGGTCCGTCTTGTCTGTCAAAATGCATCTACGTTTCTAACTTGCAATATCATTATTTCCGCTCTCTTCACTCAGAAGAGCGATCTCCCTGTGTCTCTCTGTGTGCGGGGGGCGGGGCCTAACAGACACGCTGCAGTAGCACACAGATACCTCATTCACACCAACGCAACTCCGGTTCAAGCTCCGTGCTAGAGCTTTTCAGGTTCAGAACCGGTTCTTCGGTTTAGCTCCGGCTCTTTTCACACCGCTCAGAGCCCGACTGGTGCTGCGTCATTGCGTCATCGTTTGCGTCATGACGTAACCGTTTGCGTGCCTGCTTCATAAAGCCAAACCGACAACAACAACAATGGCCGATTGTGTTGAAGCGCTACACGTTTTGGTTTTGGTAACTGGTCTCTTCAGTGGACCACTGCTGCTTGTTAAGTTTCTCCATCGTTGTGTACAAACTGGATAAAACGCGGGCTTTTTGTTGTTGTTCAGGAGTTGATCCCGCCCCTGCCCCTGCCCCCGCCTCGACGTAAGCGTGACGTATGCGGTGCTTTTGCTCTAGCCGGAGAATTTTTTGGTGCTTGAAACGAACCGGATTCCGGAGCTAAGAGGCTGCTCCGCTGCGGTGTGAACAGGAAAACCCGGTGCTTTTCAAGCTCCAGCTCCGAACCGGCCCTGAAACACCGTAGTCATTGTGCAGATTGGTCCATTTCAGAATAATATATATGATATGTTTTATAAGGATTGATCATTAAAGTGTTCTCAAAGCTGGTAAAGGTGCAGCTAGTTTGAATGACTTTGTATACTGCAGGGTAGCTTGTGGATTTACTCCAGGTGGAACTAAAGTCTGATTTAACACTTGATTAGATTTCACATCATTCATCCAGATCTGTGAAGTAACTAAAGGTATTAAATACATGTAGTGGAGTAAAAGTACACCATGTAGCTCTGAACTGTAGTGGAGTAGAAGTACACAGTAGCAAAACATTTAAATACTGCAGTAAAGTACAAGTACCTCAACATTTGTACTGTCCCATTGATTCCGATTTCAGAAACCTGTATTTGCCTAACTGAATTGGTTTAAAGAGAGAAAACATTTTTGACTAAAAGTTGACTAAAATGTAATTTTTCATCGACTAAAACTAGACTAAAACGTTTTTGAGTTTTTGTCGACTAAAACTATGAAGGATAGAAATGACTAAAATGTGACTAAAACTAATAACCATTTTCGTCTAAAGACTAAATCAAAAACAGCTGCCAAAATTAACACTGACGCTGACCAACACCAAAATAAACCACCACAAACCTAATTAACACAATTAATTGTTGATTCATGGCTCGTTCAGGACCATTTGGGTTGGATCAGTTTTAGGGTTAATAAATGTTAGATGTTTTCTGGGCTCTATATGTTTCTGCACAGTACCTGAACTCTTTAATTCAATATGTGTAAAATATGTTGAAAGTAGCTATTTATTATTATATTATGTTAAGGTATCAACTTCCTCTTGACCCATGAATCTGAATTCATCCCAAATGTTCCACGTGACTTAGTAGATATTAAAAACCTGAAAAGGACAGAAAGCTTCTGGTAACAACTGTGATTCTGAAATAAGATCAGCATCGTGTCAGAAAAACATGAACTCTGCACTGAGGGATATCATTCAATACTTCCTTATCCTTAAGTCCCTCAGGCTTTATATTGAAATCACTTATTAAAAGCTGCAGCTTCACTGACAATGGTGCATGATGGGAAACTCCTGACACTGATCCAATTAAGTTTGTATTGGAAAATGTAAAAAAGAGTTTCAGAATGAGCTGTTCAGAAGTTAAGATGGTTAGGGTTTAACGGTAATGCCAGAAACTTTAATAACAACTTTCATTTTCCGTACTCGCCATAAACTGTTATTATGGCTCAGGTTAATCTCGCCCCCTTCGGACGTGAGCGTGGTTCTTGGTTCTTGGTTCTTGCCGGGCAGCCAAGTGGGTCAGCTAAGAACCGGTTTTCGGTGTTTAGAGCCGCCGGCTCCGCTGCGGCCGAAACAGGAAGAACCAGAGCTAAATCAGGCTAGCCCGGAACTGGCTCTGGAACCGGTTTGGTGGAAAAGGGGCAGAACCAGAGAAGAACCAGTTAAGCACCAGAAAAGCACAAGAACGGTTCTTGAACCGGAACCGGTTTGGTTTATTGGAAGTTTGCAAACCACTTAAGAGTACTGGAGTGTGAAACAAGAGCTATTGAGTCAGTGTTGTGGTGCTGTTGCTTTGGTCTGGATCTGTGAGCTAACCACGCCCCGTTCATTTGCATATAAGGAATGGAAATGTGTCATTATGAAATACAAGTCCCTGAAATAAATAAATGTGTCATTATGAAATACAAGTCTCTTGAAATAAATAAATGTGTCATTATGAAATACAAGTCCCCTGAAATAAATAAATGTGTCATTATGAAATACAAGTCCCATGAAATAAATAAATGTGTATTTAAATGTACATGTATACATATTTATTGCCTCATTTATTTATTTCAGAATTTATTTCATAGGCATATTTATATATATATGTATTTATTTAATTATTTATGTATTTATTTAATTTTGGCTTAAATGGCATTCCATACTGGACAGCGCAAAATGCGTACATGAAGCGCTACGTCATAAACGCAAGAAATGATTCCCTCTTTGAATGTACCCTCTGTAATCAGAGGCACTCCTGCCTAAACCTAACAAATCAGAGTAGGGGCGGGTCTTCACGGAAAACGCTTGGGGAAGAAAAATCAAGCATTTTCACTGTTCCTTTAAAGGTGAGTGGATGTATGGCAGGCAGTGAACCAACGATAAAAAGAACGGCTCTCACCAAGTACGACTCGGTTCCCTTCGTTCGTACCAAAGAGCCGTTCAAAAGAATTAGATCGTTCGCGAACATAACATCATTCATATCATCAGTAGATCAAAGTTGAATTCACTTCTGAAATCTCTGCTATTAATGAATATAGGAGTCAATGGGGCCGTTGGTTGGTACTCCTGTTACTGCGAGGCTCACAGCTCTGCATGTGTAAGTCCCTTTGATTCCACAGATACATTGTTGGAAAGAGGACGCCTTTTATACGTTCTTGAGTAAAATTATGTACAAAGAGTAACAATTGTGGAAGTTAGTTTTTATATTTATTTACTTTTATATTATGTGTTTTATTTTATTTATTTACTTTTTATATTTTATTTATTTACTTTTATATTATTTATTTTTTCATAATAGCTTCTGCATCTTCATCTTTTCCCCAGCATTCTTTATATAAACACAGTAGAAATACTGCCAGTCCCACTCCAACGCAGATCAAGATCTCTTCCCATCTCTCTGATTGTGGACTCTCTGTTGGTCTCTGAGTTTGGAGCTCATCAGCAGCTGTAGAAAATACACAGTTAGTAACATCATGTTGACGGGGAGAAAACCTCTTTCCAGTGAAAATAAAGAGTTTATATAATACTTTCCTGCATAAGAGGTTGCAGTGACCTTGCATCTTTATTTACCCTTAGAATAGATCTACTAGAGCCTGCATATTAAAGAAGTGAAGATGGACAGTAAATACAGCACTTCTACTGAGGTTACTCACCAGTGATGCTGAGCCAGCATCTCCTAGAGTTAGTCCCATCAGGAGTGAGTATGTCACACACATAAAACCCAGAGTCATTGGTCCTGAGTCTGGAGACATGAAGTGTGAGGCGTCCTTCTTTGAGGACGTCTTTGTCCCACTGGACTCGTCCTGCAAACTGTAGATCCTGAGACTCTGGGGATTCAACGCCTTCACGTAGTTCAAACAGAACTGAGGGTCGGTCATTAGTATGAAGGAAACAGAGGGTAGAAATGGATCTGAGGGAAGTTTCTCTTCTGGTGCTGAAGGTCCACTCCAGGGTGATGTTCTGGTTCTCCTCTGCCTGATAGGAAGCCTGAGTCACATTCACTACAACTGTTCCTGTGGAGGAGACACAGAGGGACTCTTTAAACTGCATCTATGTTCCTGTGGAGGAGACACAGAGGGACTCTTTAAACTGCAGCTATGTTTCTGTGGAGGAGACACAGAGGGACTCTTTAGAGAGAGAGATTTGGTTAAAAAGAACACTATGGTGCTCTAGGAGGAGTTTCAGGTGATAAGGTGTGGGGGGGGGGTTACCTTGGTTGCTTATTGGCTAATGGTTACACAAGCCAAAACATCATTATGACATCATAAAGTGACCAAAATCTGATCAGCTCATTTTCAGACAGGTTTTTATATAAATGGATCAGGAGAAAAAGAGAGAGAATCTTTGTCCCTGAAACTTTCAGAGTCTCTTTACACAGAGGGGACACATGTTGATGTAGAAGAGACATGAAGAAGAGGGGACACATGTTGATGTAGAAGAGACATGAAGAAGAGGGGACACATGTTGATGTAGAAGAGACATGAAGAAGAGGGGACACATGTTGATGTAGAAGAGACATGACGAAGAGGGGACACATGTTGATGTAGAAGAGACATGATGAAGAGGGACACATGTTGATGTAGAAGAGACTTGACGAAGAGGGGACACATGTTGATGTAGAAGAGACATGAAGAAGAGGGGACACATGTTGATGTAGAAGAGACATGAAGAAGAGGGGACACATGTTGATGTAGAGGAGACATGAAGAAGAGGGGACACATGTTGATGTAGAAGAGACATGAAGAAGAGGATTTTGCATAATAGGTGACCTTTAAAGAGACAAACTAACCAGAGACACAGGAGGTGAGGAAGAGGAGCTGCAGGATGATGAAGATCATCTTCTCGCTGTGAGAGGAAACACACATCAAGGGTCAGAGGTCAGACTTTAACAGTTATAGGAAAATGAAAACGGTCTAAGCTGCAGTGACGGCTTTCTGCCACAAGATGGGGCCAGTAGTTAATGATGAGATATCATGTGTTCTGGCACCATCTTGTGGCAGAAAGCCATCACTGCAGCTCAGACCGGTTGTATTTCCTAATCTCAAAGCTGCTTGTGGAAGGGAAGAGGTGAGTTTAATTTAAAAAATCCATCAGCAGCTGTTTGCTTCAGTTAGTATGTTTGGTTCCACACATCAACAGGTAACAACACAGCATTTCACTTTCATTATTTCAAAAACTATTATTTTTGTATTTTGTTGCAATCAAATTATTTAAAAATCTGGAGGACAACAACAGTTATTCCTATTTTATGTGACATCACATGTCTGTTGAATTGTGCTTTTACTGAGTGAACCCACCACATAATAATCCAGTAAGACTTTGTCTGATCCTCACATTGCAATCTGATTTAATCATAATTAAAAAAGACATTCATCTGTTACCTTTTTGAGTCTACAGTCCAGTAAAATCCAAACGGAGACGAGAGACGTGTCCTGTCTTTGTGTCTGAAGTCTTCAGAGCTGCAGGAGTACAGGTGCAGGTGCTGAGGTGAATAATGTACTGAGTCCTCTTTACAGGAAGGGTTTAAACATCTCTTGATCCATACCCTTAAAAGGAGAGATTATTGTAATGTTAGACTCTGCACAGCTCTCCCGTACACCATCAGCCAGATTAAGAGATGGATGTTATATTAAAACCTTTTCAGGGCCAGGAACAGATTTCATTTGAATTACACAAACGGTGAAAAAACATAGCATCATAGTAAACGGTGTATGTTATGTTTCGTGTATCATATATCTGCCTCTGAAATAGCTTTAAATCCACCTTGGCCATGACTTTGACACATGCTTTGCCTGGATGTATAAATGCTTTGGTGCTTAGGCATGTCCATTTACAGCCTGAAGTGAAGTGCCACATCACATACTTGTTTGTGGGTGTAAATATCGAAATAGCAAAAAACAACTATTCACACCCATGTGCAACTATACAAACAAAAAATGAATCCTATAATATAAACCTGATAAATTAATCAACAAACATGACAGGATGTTCCACAGAGTTCTGCTCCTGCCAGAGGAGTGTGTTCTTACCTGGTCTGGTGGGTGATCAGCAGCTGTGTGCAGGAGGCAGACTGCTGCAGCTTTATAAAGAACATGGAGCCGGCTGACTGCCTTTGGTGGGTTGGCCTCCCTGAGAAGTGAAGTGATTTTCAGAAAGCAACGCCTGCTGCTGGTTCTATAGGAAGCCTATGTCCTTTATGCTGGGGGACATGTCCCCACTACTTAAAACAAGTATATTTAGCTAAAAGTGCTCTGAAAAATAGCATGAACAAAATTAATTGTTCTCATGTAATACATACAGGGCCGGTTTTTGGCCTAGGCGACATAGATGTTCGCCTAGGGCGCCAGATCTGGGGGGGCGCTGCGCTGGCAGCTCTGGGAGGGAAAAAAACATTTTTGACTGTTGGCGCTCATCCTAATTTTCGGCCTTGATGTAACAACATTCATAATTAAGTAAATGTAACACCCTTTTCACCCCGGTTACACTTTTCATTTGCCCTGTACGATGGGCGCTGTAAGTGATGAAAGTGGGGGGATGTTGGCTTATCAGGCGCCCGCAGCTCAAAGCCAAAGTGGGCGTGGGAGCGAGCGAGAGAGATAAATGCAATTTATGTAAATATAACATCTCGCCTATAGGGCAGCAAATTGGTTAGAACCGGGCCTGAATACATAAGAACAATTTACAGTCTCGAGAACAGTTTGTCCGTTCACACTTGGTGGGTGTATTTCTGGGAACACAAGTCCATTTGATCATTCAACATATTTAATATTAGTAAGCTTTGAATCGAAAATAGTTAAGCAAACAACACCCCCCGTTGTGCAGCAGCAGGGCCGAGGCACTGCATTAGTCAATAAAACGTACGTAAGCTAAACAGAATTCCCACCGGCCCATTGCTTCTGATTCTAGAATAAGAAAAAAGGAACGCAAATACAAAGAAGTTAAAGTTACAGGTAAATACACTATTTAAAAAATATATAAACATGAATAAATAGAAGAATGAATATGTAGATTTGTTCAGTTTTTTTCTGTGTATCTATATCTTTTGTTTTAAATATTTGTGGTCAGCGTCCAAACTGTCGTGTTTCAGAATTCCTCTGCGAAGCAAGGAGTCGGACCAGGCAATAAAGTTATAATACAGCGGATGTATTTCAGTTGTGATAAGGAATATACTTGCTCAGCTGAGGTCTTAATAGCTTTATAGCGGTTTTCTGTGCCAAGGAGGCTCTTAACATTTCACGGCAAGTGTCATACAAATTAGACTTTGCAAGCTCTGCTGATTCCATTTTGGCTAATTTGATAAGATAAGATAAGATGGTACTTTATTGATCCCAATTTGGGAGATTGTTTTTGGTGCGGCAGCATAAAAGACAAGGCATTTTACAATAAAACCAAACTACAAATAAACAAGAATAGAAAGAAAATAGAAAATATACATGTAGATATTATATATACAAATATATATATTGAAAAATATATGACATAAGGAATATGGAATATAAAATATAAAATATTGAACAGATGTGTAAAATGTACAACGTGGTTTTATTTCAAGAGAAACTATGGAGCAGAGAGTTCTCTTCAGCCAGAGGTGATCTATTGTACAGAGTTATTGCAGTGGGCAGGAATGTTTCCTGTATCGGTCCTTGTGACAGCGGAGCTGCAGCAGTCTGTTGGAGAAGGAGCTCCGTTGACTGTCCAGCTGCAGGTGGAGAGGATGGGTGGGGTTATCCATGATGGACAACAGCCTGTTCAGTGTCCTCCTCTCCACCACAGCTTCAAAGGGGTCCAGCTTGATGCCGATGACAGACCCAGCTTTCCTGATCAGTTTATTGATCCTGCTGGTGTCACCGGCTCTTATGCTGCCCCCCCCCAGCAGACCGCAGCAGAGAAGAGTGCACTGGCCTCAACAGACTGGTAGAAGATCTACCAGAAAAATGGGCAGAAAAATGGTGGTTCTATCAGAGATATGACAAACCATCACTGTATCAAACTGCCACTATACCTGCCTGATCATAATGAAGAAGATACTATATCAATATCTGCTAATTCACAGCACCAAATGTCTGACCAGCCACAGAAACTGCACCTTTTACCCACCTTACCTCAGAATGTACATTCCCAAAGATATTGATATTGAAGTGACTGTTATTTTGTATATATTGATTGTTGTGCTTTTATCTTAATGTGTGCATGTATGCAAATGTGTCTGTTGATTGTGTATACAGGATATTCATATTTTATGCATATTTGTATACATATCTGTATATTGTATGATTGTATTTTTGTATTCGGGATTGTTGGAAAGTCATTTCGATCTCTCTGTCTGTACACACACACTGAGTAAGATTGACTTTAAAGTTGACTTTGACTTAACCCAATATAAACCCAGATTGCTGATATCAGTAAATCAGGCTGAGTTTCTTTAAGCTATCTGAATGACACCTGACTTATAATACAACAATAAACCATAACAACAGTACTGTAAAAGGTGATCAGCATGTGAAGGGATGGTCAGCAGCACCATATTGTGAAAGCACCTCTCAACTAACTCGATCGGCATGTTTACATCACACTGAAACTTTGGTAGACTTTTAAGTGGAAGAAAACAGATCCTCTGTGATTCAGTTGAACAAATAAAGTAGTAAATAGATTGTATTTATATATAACTCTGTATCCAGTCTTTAGGACCCCTCCAGCTCTTTACATTCACAACTCATCATTCACCTTTTCACCCCAGAGACTTGCTCAAGGAAGCATTCACACACATTCACACACATTCACACACATTCACACACATTCACACCGCGTTGGCAAATTGTGGTTCAGTATGTTTCCCAAGGACACGTCAACATGATGACTTATCCAACCCACAGTAATTAACTGCAATAGAAAAGGTTGTTATTAAAGTTTCTGGCATTACCGTTAAACCCTAACCATCTTAACTTCTGAACAGCTCATTCTGAAACTCTTTTTTACATTTTCCAATACAAACTTAATTGGATCAGTGTCAGGAGTTTCCCATCATGCACCATTGTCAGTGAAGCTGCAGCTTTTAATAAGTGATTTCAATATAAAGCCTGAGGGACTTAAGGATAAGGAAGTATTGAATGATATCCCTCAGTGCAGAGTTCATGTTTTATCTGACACGATCTTATTTCAGAATCACAGTTGTTACCAGAAGCTTTCTGTCCTTTTCAGGTTTTTAATATCTACTAATGCACGTGGAACATTTGGGATGAATTCAGATTCATGGGTCAAGAGGAAGTTGATACCTTAACATAATATAATAATAAATAGCTACTTTCAACATATTTTACACATCTTGAATTAAAGAGTTCAGGTACTGTGCAGAAACATATAGAGCCCAGAAAACATCTAACATTTATTAACCCTAAAACTGATCCAACCCAAATGGTCCTGAACGAGCCATGAATCAACAATTAATTGTGTTAATTAGGTTTGTGGTGGTTTATTTTGGTGTTGGTCAGCGTTTGTAATATTATAATTTATCATTGTGTGATCCATATGGGTTAGTTGAGCTGGGTCACTAATAGACAGCCCTAATAGTTAAATAATCACCTGTTGAGTTAATGAGAGGGTCTGTATTCCTGATGACCACTTAGAGCAGGGGGGTCAAACTCAAATACACAGTTGGCCAAAATTAAAAAATGGGTACTAGTGGAGGGCCGGACTGGTTCAATGTTCATTGCAGAACGTATTGAAATGAACTTATTGCACATATTAAACCCGGAACTAACAAAGCTTTAACTGTTGCCTATAAAAACCACATTACACATTAAATGATCAGTTGCATTCATTTCTTATGGCTCTATCTGCAGCTTCTCCAGAGTCATTTCTTATGGCTCTATCTGCAGCTTCTCCAGAGTCATTTCTTATGGCTCTATCTGCAGCTTTTCCAGAGTCATTTCTTAGGATTACATTTTTCCACAGGCCAACAACAGCTTAAAAAAAAACTATTTCCCTCAAAGAAAAAACCAAACATGCCCTGTTGTCATGAGAGAAAAAGTGCAGAAGGAAACATCCATTGAAACTCAGTTTGCTGCTGTGATAGTTCAAGCCAGATACTTGGCATCTCATTTCGGATGCAAGTTCATCAATGTTTGGGCTCAGGCTCTGAGCTGAGGAGATCCTCAGGATTGAGTGAAGGTGTAGGAAATTAAATCCACCACGGGCCGGATTTGGCCGCGGGCCTTGAGTTTGACATGTATGACTTAGAGCTTTGATTAATCAGATCACAATGTTGTGCACGTTAATATAAGATGATAATTTTACAGTAAATTAAGATCATTTCAAAGTATTTTGGTGGATCTGAGCAATACCTTTTTCAAAGCCAATAAAGTTTTCTGGAGTCAAACATTTACGGGTCGACAACAACGCGCCACACGCCTCTGTCTGCATAACACAACTCGACTTTGACTTTTATGATCGTTATCGGATGACCTCGAAATTGACCACGTAGAAAGTTGGCTGCCATCGAGCTTTCACATTTGTAAAGAGAAGTTAATGGTTGGATCTCAAATAGAATAGAATAGAATATATCTTTATTCTCATCATACAAAGTAAATGGTTTGCCCCCCCCATTCGATTTGTTCTAGAGCCGACCCTGACTACTGGGTAGCTCAACCTGTAATAATATAACATAAGGTCTGCTGATTTATATTTTGTATTAATTAATTAAATCTGCAAAGTAACTTAATCTGTTAAATGAATGTAGTGGAGTAAAAGTATAAAATAGCATAATGGGAAAATACCTACATTTCTTACTTAAGTACAGTACTTGAGTATATGTTCTAAGTTACATTACAACCACTCTGTATATTTAAAAGATTTATTTTTAATGTGCAAAACATGGCTTTCAAACATCTCACAATAAACAAACGTTTTGATGTCTTGTCCCCCGGTGTGTCAGGGAACTCACAAAGTGTCAGAAAACAAAACCCTCTCTCTTTTCCTCCGTACCCACATCTCTAAAAACGGGGAACAACGGAGCTGATCCAGATTTGACGTAATATCTGAAATGTGGGCCCACGGAATAAGTGAATAGAGGGGTATGAGGGATGTCTGAAATGCATGATCTGTTTGGTACTTTGAGCAAAACACAGACATGTTTTTTATATACAAATGCCTAAAAATAGCATAATAAGAGACCTTTAAATGTCTCCTATTATGCAAAATCCACTTGTTCACGTCTTTTCTACATCAACATGTGTCCCCTCTTCTTCATGTCTCCTCTACATCAACATGTGTCCCCTCTTCTTCATGTCTCTTCTACATCAACATGTGTCCCCTCTGTGGAAAGAGATTCTGAAAGTTTCAGGAACAAAGATTCTCTCTCTTTTTGTCCTGATCCATTTCTATAAAAACCTGAAAATGAGCTGATCATATTTTGGCCACTTGATGATGTCAATCTAACAGCACATGCCCTCAGTTAATAATTCTCAGAGTGAATAATGGTTTCTGTTTCAGACTCACAGGAAAGATAAGGGATACTTTCTGTTTAAGGTCTGGGCCCTTATTCTCCTCTGAAAGCTCAATAGCGGTTTCCCCGGTTGTCTGTGTCTTTTACTCCACTACCTTAATTTAACAGATTAAGTTACTTTGCAGATTTAATTAATTAATACAAAATATAAATCAACAGACATTATGTTATATTATTATAGGTTGAGCTACCCAGTAGTCAGGGTCAGCTCTAGAACAAATCGAATGGGGGGGCAATCATTTACCACGGGGGGCACACACTGCCGTCAACAACCAACACACAAACACCAACGCAACTTCCATTTCAAAACATGCAGTAAAGTCTCTGGTCTTTCACACGCAGCCTGTAACGGTTTGTTTTTAGTAATCCAGCAGACCATGCAGAATCAATGAGAGCAGCAGATACAACATATGTACATTTATTTTATTTAATCAGGACAAAACATGACAGGATTCCTCAAATTGAACTTAAATTCTCACTTGATATACATGAATATACAAGTGAAATCGTTTGAATGTGATGAAATGAACTGAATGCACTGAAGCAAACGTTTTAAATGTCCCAGATCAAATAAATCTGTGTGATCATCAGAGACTAAAGAGGTTTAAATAATCCCAGCTGGAAACAGGAAGAGCTGAGGGCCAGTAAAGAGCGCCCCCTGCTGCATTTATCAAGAACAACACTGTACATATTAAATATCAGTAACACCAGTGTAGATATCCTCACTGTTTATCTGGAGAACTGATCATGAATACAGCGAGCTGAGAGGCGTTTGGCATAAATCATAACATGTATCAACATAGAGATGAAACAGGACTGAAATTCTGGTCTCAGTAAACAGCTGACAGAGGGTAGAAATGGATCTGAGGGAAGTGTCTCTTCTGGTGCTGAAGGTCCACTCCAGGGTGATGTTCTGGTTCTCCTCTGCCTGATAGGAAGTCTGAGTCACATTCACTACAAATGTTCCTGTGGAGGAGACACAGAGGGACTCTTTAAACTGCAGCTATGTTCCTGTGGAGGAGACACAGAGGGACTCTTTAAACTGCAGCTATGTTCCTGTGGAGGAGACACAGAGGGACTCTTTAAACTGCAGCTATGTTCCTGTGGAGGAGACACAGAGGGACTCTTTAAACTGCAGCTATGTTTCTGTGGAGGAGACACAGAGGGACTCTTTAAACTACAGCTATGTTTCTGTGGAGGAGACACAGAGGGACTCTTTAAACTGCAGCTATGTTTCTATGCTGCTTTACTGAGAACAGCTTTAAAGAGACTAACTAACCACACACACACACACACACACACACACACACACCACACACACACACACACACACAACACCACAACACACACACACACACACACAAACACACATCAGAGATCCAACATTAGAAAATATTCAGTGTCTTTAGTCATCACATTACTTATTACTCAGAGTAACCAGAGGACAGTAATCTTCTGACACTAGGTGGCGCCAGATATGAACATTATATTTTCTCTGAACTGAATCAGGAGATACTTTCACTTTTACAGTCAGTAAAAAGAGAGCTGCCAGTTTAAAATCACCCCCCCCCCCCCACTGTGGATTTAACCCAACAACAAAATGAGCCAACAGAACCCAGAGTTTGTGTCGATAAAATAACACAGCGTTGTTCAGGGTGTAGCAGGGTCGGACTGGGACAATAGATCCGGGAATTATACACCCAGCCAGGCGTTTTGCTGGATGTATCGTCAATATTTACAGCGTTGCTGCCCATAGTGATAGCACTATAGTTTAAATCTACTACCCAAATAGAAACATAACTATTTAAAAAAGTGTGCAAATGTACTTGGCCTATCCATGTGAACATGATTTAAGTGTGTGTGGAACCTCAAATCCTAGGGGGGTCCGGGGGCATGCTGGGAAGATTTTATTTTTTAATTTGGAGTTAAAAGCATCAATCTGGTGCACTTTGAGGGCAAAATAAAGAGACTAGATCTATGGAAACACCCATATGAAACAGAACTGTGTACTTTTCAATAATCATAAAATCATAAGAACATGGCCCTAACCACTAACATCCCATATCCAATAGCAGAACATTGAAACATTATATTCATGCATATTTTACTAATCACTCCCCCCATGAATGAAAATATGTTTTTACCTAAAAGGTGACCACACCGTTAGAGTCCCACTGAGATCTCTCTCTCTCTCTCTCTCTCTCTCTCTCTCTCTCTCTCTCTCTCTCTCTGTATGACAGATGGCCTACATGACATCTCCCTGTGACTTTATTAATACCAAATTTGGAAACGTTGTCGTTACAGCATGACGTAAAAAAAAGACATTGCACATGACGAATACATGACAAAAATAAAGCTTATATATATACTGTATATACACATTAACAATATAAGCATATATTTACATATCTACAATATAAATTCAATGCAACCTTAAAGTTACAAGATATAATATATAAAATACACAATTCAATTAAACTCTAACACAGGATATAAAGTGTGCAGAGTAGCTCATAGCTGAACCTGACACTGAGTTGGTGGAGGGGAGGTTGGTGTAGATTAAAGGTCCACTAGCCACACTCATTGTCATTGCGCAGGTCTCTCTAAGTTCAAGTTAAAGGATTAATGAAGATAGACATTCTGGAAAATTATACAAATGTAATGACACATTTTATGTTGACACTGTAATGCATAGTCATGAATTAATCCTTTCAATTCGTTCCAACTCAACAGCTCTTACATTAAGCAATGTTTAATGCACAAGGTGATAGGTAGTTCAGTTGGCATAGTATTAATATGAAATGGAGAGACATCAACCAAAATGATTGGATACCATTTTCTTTTACATTCATTAGTGCGTACAAGTACCATCGGCCAATTCTAGGTTTGATTGTCAAACAACATAACATATTAGATTCAACTAATAGTATTGCTTTCAACCAACCTAATTCAGTTATGTGAAACTTGTTGACATACATTTCAGTTTTTTCAGTGTAAATCAAAACCTACGTGTGTAGAAGGGCTGGTTTATCAGAGGTGGCCAGACTGCAGGATGTTACACCCAAACTCAGGATCACTGCTTTTCAAACTGAGGCATCAATACAAACTTTAGCTTTCACAATCTATATCAGAAAATGGATAAATGCTTTAATTTTCAAACAAGACATATCGTTTTTGTATTAAAAAGCATGGAGACATCTTTGTTGTTATACAAACATCACAGCATGTCCTTTATGCTACATTCACCGTAGATAGGCTAGGTGTGGGTTTACATATAGTTATAGTATACAGCAAAAATATTCTGTATATCTTTTGCCTTCAGTGCAATGCTGCTAATAAAAAATAATATCTATTATTTTCTTTTTAAATTGTATTAATTAAGTTTTAGAATATATTGGCTTCTATTTTGAGTATATTTAGCACATTATATTGGCACACATCAATAGACACTACTATTTTAAATTATAATTAATTATGAGATTAGGAGCCAGAAATCCTGTCTCTCTTTGTGACAATTTCAGGAGATCTCGGGTCCCTCTGTTAGCCTATAAAGACTTCAAATATTAGGCCACCTTTGTCTGTATTAAGGCAGTGTCTGACCAAGGGGATAATATGTATTTAATATTCCATATCCGTGGCTCAATGTAAATTAAAATATCTTAAATATCATCTGGACTTTTGATATGATAAGCATAAATATGTCTTGTGTCTTTAGTGTCAAAGCTCAAAAATCTGTTATTTTGTTCAAGATACCCTAAGTAAGTCTATATTATAGAAACTTTAAGCAGATCTACTTCAAGTTCATTTCCTTAAGGCTAGTATAAGCTGACTGCATGTGGATATAATGGGAGAATGAAGGTTTGTGTAAGGAGCGAAGGAGGAAGCAGTGAAGATGAAGCGTTGTTTATTTGAAGGAGGCGCGGACCTGACGGCCCTTCAGAGGCTGGGGGGGGCGGTAGTTGTCCACCATGCAGCACGGAGCCTCTCCTTCTCCGGTGAAGAGGAGGCCGCGGAACCTGGCCATCTGATGAAGAAGGAGAGACACGGTGTTTAAATCAATGAACCTGTGTCCTGGACACGTACCCACCACGTTATGTTGGTGTAATAGAGATTGTATACACTGTTTACTATTTTCAATGTTTCTTTGAGACATACAAAAAGAAACGCCTAACACTTCAAAATCAACAATATGAAAATGTCATCCGATCTGGGACAGCCAGGCAAGAGCCAAAAAAAGGATTAATTGTGAGCTGAAATAGAAAATCTGAGATCTTTACTGCTCCACTACAATAATGTGGTGAGGTAAAGTGGAAAATAGGCTTTATGGCAGACACATGTCCATGAAACATAAATACTTTGTTCAGCAGGATAATCTCCACATATCCACACTAGTTTATGACTTTTGAAGCATAACTGCAGTCGGCTGAAGTAAAAGTCTATACTACATCATGGTCACATGTCTTTGATCACCACCACCAAGCTGAAGACCGACTCGTGTCGCCGTGATGACGTTTAGTCTCATTTAGTCACCTGGTAGCTACAGCCGTATTAATGACAGTTTCAGACACCAGTGGGGTATTTACTGACGTATTTCATGTAGTAGAACCAAACGTAAAAGTCTTGTACGATTTTCCAGACGTCTCATTCCAGTCTTCTAACCACAAACACGTTAAAAAAAACCTTGACTTGGACGAAGGAAACGGAAGTGGTAAAATGCTGTGTTTTTAGGGGTTTTATGACTCAATACTGCACAACTCTATATAGGTCAGGATTGGGGTTCACTCCAAGTCCAGATATAGGAGTGCACTGCTAATCTTTCTTGCCAGCTCACGCACCATTGTTGTATTCAAACAAATCTACTCCAAGCAATTCCGAACTAGGTTGTGCATGGTGGCGACAACATCAGAAATCAACTGTCTGTCAGTGCGGACTGTATGTTACAAACTCAATACATCATACCCGGAGAGAAACTCGCTGCTAGTGTCTCTTTATTCTAACTGAAACATATATTTTTAGAGAGTAGCTTATTGATATCTTATACTTGACTAATTAAAGAGAGTCACTATATGCCACCCACCTCAACATGTGATCCATTTACCACCTGGTGGAAAACACCTGAAAGCTTTGCTCCTGTCTTTAACAAAGTGACCACACCAATGATCACATGACTCCATGCTCCATAAGGTTTTCTCATACTGGATCACATCAAGTACCCAATGATTGAAATGGTGTTTGTTATGAAGAATCCATGACTTGCACAGATTCAAAAAACCCCTTGGTTTCAGACAGGCCAACACCTCCAGGCAGAGCCAGAAAAAACAGGTCAATATCCACGTCACCTGTCACCTGCAGTAACAGGTCCAGGAGAGGGCTTCTACTGGGGTTTGAATCTCTGTCTTCACCAACTAAGCCTTTGGAACCTCTGTTTTGGTTCATTGGAAGATTCACATATTTAAGGTTGTGTAGGGGAAGAGCCATAAGAAAATGTCCACACGATTAGTTAGCCAAGAGAGTCACGACAGAATGTATTCCTTCTAATTCAACCCTTTCTGACTAGGTGGGCATTACAAAACTTCCCGCACATACTGTATGCATGCGTTATGGTACGTGTGTGTGTATGTGTGTGTGTGTGTGTGTGTGTGTGTGTGTGTGTGTGTGTGTGTGTGTGTGTGGAAAAACTAAAGCAGCAGGCTGCAGTAAACAACATTTCCTCTGGGAGCCATTTAGCCTTTAGCTAGCTGGTGAGCTTTAGGATGATTTCTCTGCCTCAGCAGGCTCAATCTGCAATGCTGCACTTCTTCCCCATAACAAAGTAAGCGTTAAACTGTACAGTACTTGTGTATCAACATATTTATTCCTACATTAAAAATATTTCTCACTTCTTAAAGCTGACATCTATCTGTTAGGGTAGTCAAACTGTGTTAAACCTTTAGGAAAAGCCTACGGTATGTCACATGAAGGTACAGGTGGGCAGTGTTCAATATGTAGAGAGTGCAGTCTGCAGATACAGGCTGTCAGCGTACTCTGAGTGAAACACAAGGTCTTCAGGGCTCAGACACACCCTGCTCTAAAGCATGATATGACTTCTGACCCTCTTGACGTTGGCAATGTTTAAACCAACATCCAGGCTCCTTAAAGCTTGCACAAACTTAGAGGATCTAGAGGGTATTTTAAAATAAATCTAGTTATGATGAAATAGACAGCTATGTTAATTCGGCAGTTATTTATTGGATATTCTTTTGTTTTTTTCAGACTCCCTGAAGCTTAACACCTCACACCTTGTATTTTCTCATTTTGAGTGAAACACTTTAAACTTCTACTGGATAATTCAGCAGGATCCTCACCAGACTACATGATAGAAAAGCAGCATGTCCAACCCACATCTAGTATGTGGACTGCCAAGACAAATGTCTGTATTTAAGAACTGCCACAAAGCTATTTTGTGCTTGTACATAGGCACATGTGCGTATGTGCACTGAAACACCCTATGACCTTCCTAGCTATATTTAAATGATATTTAGTCTGCAATCCAGATGTGGCTTCACTTCAGTTGTTTGGCTCTCAAACTTCAAGTTGTATTTGAATACTAAAACAACAAGCTATAATTATTCTGCAATTCAAGAACAGAGATTGTACAGCGGCAGTTTTGTAACCCTACGGAGGCATTTCTTTTCCAACAACGTTAAAAACAGCACTGTGCATGTCCAAATATCTGGATGTTATATTCACAGTTTTTTGTATACATTTGCTGTATCAAGGTATATAAGGGTAAAAGTACATATCCACTTGTTGGCAGATCAGAGCAGAATCATTGTGTTTCACTGTTTATGTGGCTTTTACACAGGACACACAGGACATTCACAATAAGTCATAATCAAGGTTATCAACTCTGAAATGTGTATTAAACAGGAAGTACTCATTTTAAATCTAATATAAGTAGAGAGTGAGTACGCACCTGAGTACGGCTGACACTGATTGGCTCCTTGAGGACGATCCAGCTGACGCTCTCCAACAGAGGCGGCGTGGTCAGAGAGCCGTCATAGGTCCAGAAGTCCAGAGAACCAGGCAGGAGGGTCTTTGGGTCGAAGTTAGCAAAGACGGTCTGCTTCCCCTGCAGGTGTGAGGGCGGAGGAACAGGGAAGAGGGGGTTAGGAAAGGAAGGGAAGCAGTTGTCACTCTTTGTTAACCATTACAATTGTAGGTCTTCCAAGAATTTAAAATGTGTTTCATTGACAGAATAAGCTCATTTGTCTTCAGCAAATATGTTTTGGGATTTGCGTGGATTTGTGTGTTTTTAACATAGCGGCCTGTGAGGCTCAGGATACGGAAAGCTAATATTTGACCAACTTTCATAGATGAACACCACAGAAGACATTATTATGTTTAGCATATCATAGACCTACTGAAACACAATAACTAGCTAGAGGGGGGTGAATGTTTATACCAGGTGTACAATCATTTTGATGCTAATAATAATAATAATAATATGGTAGATTACAAGGCTACATAAAAACGAGACTCAACGATGCCGGGCTAATGTGCTACCAAATGATTTAGCGCTTCACAAAAACAATGCTAATGCAGAGACACCATCCGTTACTATGCAAAAAGACATGCAATCTGTGATGTACATCATGTAATACATCTTCTTGCTGGAAGTGTACGTTGAGTTTGTAGCAGTTTGTACGAGCCTCACTCTGCTTGTTCTGACAGTCAATCATAGTTAGTGCTCTGATAGTGAAGTTCTTAAGAGTTATCGGATTATTAATCAGAATCAGAATACCATTATTCGTCCAACAGAGGGGAAATGTACATTGTTACAGAGAAAGTAAAGAGCCAGAAAGAGTCAAATATTGACTCAGAGACATGCATACAACATTAAAGATAAAAATAGAAATTACACAAATTACAACTACAACACACATCTAGGTGGACAACATTGAAAACCAATAGCAGTATTTTTTAAAATAAGTGTATTAAGTAATGTGCTAGCAGCCAGGTAACCGTAGTGAAAGTGGAAGTATGTATTGCACAGTTAAATGTATTTGTTGACGATAAAAACCTTATATAACCTGATATTTCGAGTGGCTTATCAGAATGTCTCGTAGCAGTAGCATGTATGACTTTTAGGAAACATTGGAAAGCATAGTAGTAAATCGACCAATAATTTATGGAAGGCTAAGCTTCTCTAGCGTTTTTACCCCCCACCACTGATTTTTACCTTGGTCTTAATGCTGTCAAAGGCATCCAGAACCTTCTGAAGCCGGGGGTTGGCGGCACTGATCTGAAGGACAGAGACTAACAGTTACATTTACAGTAAACCCAGCTTTATTTATTTAGATTGTCTCTTAACCTTACACCGTCCTGTGAATGGCATGAATACTTAAAGCTACCCCCCACTCCCTGCCTCCGGTGCAGTCAGACTGAGAGCTTGTCACTGATGACTCACCTTGAGGAAGACCCCCACCACTGCAAGGCCATCAGGCTGGCTGGCTGCCTCTCCAAAGCTGGGGTACTTAGTGTTCCAGTGCACCAGGTGAAGCTAACAGGGAAAGAGGCACATTTAAGACCCAGGCTACAGAAAGTGTGTCATCATATCCAAAATATACTGTAACATGTGCAATAACCGTGGATATTTTTCAAATAATAAGACAGATCTCTAAAAAGAAGACCAATGCAAAATGTTTCAGCCAGAGTTTGAAGCGCATCTGTGATAATGTCAGATGTATCTGATAAATATAAATATACCCTTTTCTTTATTATTAGAGATAAACCACCAGTCCGATTTTTATGACACTTGGTGGAATGGTATGGCATCGGCCAAGAAAGAACCCGTTACGTTTTGAAGCAGACAGAGTCCCAGGTCAGATATATGAATTACTGTTCACTTATGGAAACGATCCATCTAGTTAGTTAATTTCTTAATAGGTTCTAAAAATAACCTAATTTGAATATATTGGAACTAAAGACACTGGAATCTATCAATTTAATACCCAATGTGTTTTTGTATTGAGTAATGTAAACTCCAGTCACCCCCAGTTCTTTCTTAAACAATTACAGAAGTAATGCCCCTTGTGTGTTTTCATACAGAACCATTAAGAACAGTGTTACTCTTAAATGTTTACTGAATTATCTTGCCAAAGACAGGACAGTTCCACCATCACAGACCGCAGGCTGTTCAGGCCCTGTTCCTGCAGGGTTAGTGAAGCAGCAGCTCCTTCAGTACCTCACAGGGGGACTTGATGCCGTTGACGGTGTGTTCGGAGCCTCTGTCATTACTCGCTCCCCAGTGGAAATGAAACTGCTTCAAACGGTACGTTCCAGAAATAGGACCTCCAGTCAGGACTGGTGAGCACAAAAGTAATTACAGATGCAAAATGTCAGTCTGAATTAAATACTGTAGTTCTACACATTCTACAGACCTTTGATGGAAACAATTATGGAGAAGTCATCATCTGATTTTTATCGCAACTGAATTAGGCCTATCATTAATTGCGATTAGATAATTTCCAGATAATTTCGTCTTTATAATGTGCAGCACGTATCTTTTTAAAGTCAGAGAAAACTACACACTGATGACGTCATCAATGAATGGTGCTACTTTTAAAGCAAGCAACGATGTTTTCAAATCTGTAATCAAAAAGCTCCCCAAAAACGCTATCGAATCAGTTCCTGCCGTTGCTACGTAGTTCAAACAGTAACAACGGACTATTTTTCTTAGCGGATGCATGTCATTTTTTAAATCAATAAAAACATTTTCTAAATCTATAAAAGCATTTCAATTAATATTGGGAGTCGTATCGTTACTTTGTTGAGAATGCGGCCGTGTAATAAGCGGGATAATGTGCAGCGACTTGGTCATTATGGGTAAAAGAACACCCGACAGGCTGATCAGGAGCCCGACGCGAAGCCCATAATGACCGCCTCGCTGCAAATTATCCCTTACATATCATATCATATTATAATATATGATTTATTTTGCAGCAGAAATCTAGTTTTGCCAACGGCTTAACATCACACGAAACAAGGACAATTAAGATTATAGATGTTTTACATTTAAAATGCATATACATAACTATATTTCTGTGGCTTAGTGTCCTAACACTGGAAGCTGAGCGGTGGAACTTACTGGAACTGTTGGCGTCGTCCTCGTAGTCCACCTGGAAGGAGTGTCCGTTGTTGAGAATGCCCTTGGCGTTGGAGGGGTCGTACTTGAGTTTCAGAGACTTCAGAGTGGAGTCGTACTGGGCCTCCTTAGGGACGATGTTGATGGGAGACTGTCTGGGCCCGTTAGCCACGGGGAAATCTTCGCCCCATTTTTCAGGCCCTACAAATACATATTTAAATATTTAATACCTCATGTTAATGTGTTATGTGTGGAGCACTTTTGCTCCAGCTTCTTTAAAGTGAGTACATACGTGGCAAAGAAAATACTTCTTCCGTTGGCGTCTTGTCTTTGATTTTTAGTGCGGAAATACATATTCAGATATGAATTAAAAATAATAAAAGTTTCCTATTCAATATTATTTTCAAGTGAACTCAGCTGCTGTGTGATATTAGGAACATTTCAATACAATAACAGCAGTGCAAAATTACTCATAACATAAAAACATCAGGAGTATTTACTTGCAGAAGGCTAATTACTAACTGTTTATTACTACTAAATTGCAATTTGAGCAGCATTTAAACACTGCTGTGTCACTAAGTTATACAATAAATGCACCTTACTTTTATCATCGTATATTGTCTATCATCTGATTCTTATAAGGTGAATAAAACAATACCTGAATCAAACATTTAATAATATCATAAAAGTAAAAGTTCCCCATTTAAATATGTTTTGTTATCATTCAAATAAACAAACAATTAAGTTAATGTTAAAGAATGTGCTGGTAATTCTGTGAGGTGGAAAGTCCACTTTCACATGCCCAGCAGATTCTGAAAAGTTATGAATATACAATCAAATTAAAAAAATCACAAGATACAAAATATTTGCTTTTTTAAATATTAAAGTTAACTATCAACCCTTCCTGATTACTGAAGTAGGCTTATGTAATAAAAGTGGTGGAGAGTAAATAAGTATATTTACTCAAGTACTGTACTTTAGTACACATTTACATGAGTATTTTGTTTTTGTGCAACTTCATGTTTCTACTTCATTACACTTCTAAGGGAAACACTTAAAGGTGGGGTAGGTATTTTTGGAGAAACCAGCTCGAGTGCGCTAGAATTTGAAAATACACAGCCGGAACAAATCTGCCACTTCCTTACAGAGCCCCTCCTCCAACACACACGAACGCGCACATGACCAATGAGGGCAAAGCACTTCAGATATTCATTGCTATCGGGATGTTAAGAGCATTCCATGGAATATAACAAAAAGTGTATCTCGAGCCGGTTTGTCAAACTTACCTACCCCACCTTAAACTTTTTACTTAGTTAGTCTATTTTTCTTACGTTTTTAGTTACTACGTAGCCTACTTTATAAGTTCAGAGTTTTACACACAACACTTAGAAAGATCTAGGAAATTATGCTTCAATATTGATTCAAAACATTACCAATGAGTGGGTTGATGAAAAATGTATTAGCAGTCATATTGCAAATAGTTTTTAGTTAAGAAACATTTCACAACGTTTCAGTTTCTCAAAAGTGAAGATTTGCTGCGTTTATTTTGGAAATATTGTAATAGTTGAGAATTGTATCTGAATACATTTGAGTTTTTATGCACTTTTCATCCTAAAAAGTTAATTACATTTCCCTATTCATACCTTAATACTTTTACTTAAGTAGTATTCTCAATGCAGTAGCCTACTTTTACCTGTCTTTTTTCCAGTATAGTATTTTTACTTTTACCTAAATTATCTGAACACTTTGTACACCACTTTGTAATAATTTGAGTAATGCAATTGTTAATGAGGAGTGGTCTGCACTGACTGCACAGCACACTGCACACAGAGTGTGCAGCACGTGTCCACCTGTTACTCCTGAACATCCCATCATACTGAGCTCACCGTTATTCGCTCCGTATCCCCATCCGTGAGACATGGCTGCTGCTCCTGATAACACACACACACACACACACACACACACACACACACACACACACACACACACACACACACACACACACACACACACACACACACCGATTAATCCGCGACAGCCTGCGGGTCACAGAGAGTGATAAGGCTGCTGACACACGGGGCTTTATGCTATCCCTCAGCCTGTCGGTCCCCAACAGCCCCCAGCAGGCCGGACTATCGGGAGGACGGAGCCTCCACCCAGAGTGGCGATGATGGCGCCTGGAGCTCTCCACCTCCCCCCCCTCTGCTCTGCCCTGCCTCCCTGATGCTTTCTTGGTGAATTCATTCAGTGGAGAGGCGGTTTGATGTCTATCCTCTGCGCTCCCTGTGGTAAATCCATGTTGCGCGCACCTCATCCACATGATATCCATCAGCTGTTCCAGGATCAGTTAGGGTGAGGAAGGTACGGTCCAGCGGATTTTGTTGCAATATCCTGAAGTGTGCAGGCTTCTTTCACCTGCTGCCAGCCTCCGTTCATCCCGGTTATCCGGTTCCTGCTTTAGGGAGGCTTCCAGCGGCATGGGACGCAGCTCTCTGCAGGGCCGGACCAAGACATGCTGGGGCCGGATGCGGACCCCTACAGACCCGCATGTCTAAGACAGAGGGGTGTCCTATGCCCCCTGAAATTGTGAATTTATGATATTTGGCCACATAAATAGACATTTCACAAGTAAAACATAACTTAAAAGTACACACACACACACGGACAAACACACACACACACACACACACACACACACACACACACATTTTCCTTAATTAATGGTTAGCTTAAAAAAGCCCCTTCTTTTCTGCATCTGAAACAGGTATTATTTTAAACACACTGCTTGGGGAATAAGTACTCACCTGTTCCAGTGATACAGTATGTTCCTCTGTAGTCTGTTGGTAATACAAAACACAACTAACCTACACAGAAATATAAATATCTAACAACAAAATATTGTTTTTCTTTAGTGCTTTGTTTCCAGGTGACTGTATCCATGGTAACAGAACAGGACCCCAGAGCAGAACCTCCAGCTTCTATCAAAGCCCCGTTGAGTTGTTTGTGAATTTCACTTCTTTGATGACATCTGGTGGAAGCATCAGAATGTCATCCTGGCCGAGGGCAACAAGAACAGGAAGAAAACCAACATTTACATCCCCAGCTTTTACAGACCCTGGAAACACAGTTTACTACAAACATGCATATATACTAAGACTACTGGCAAGGATGTGATAATCACATACAATTCTAAATGTTGTAACATGTTGTGTGCTCAGTGAGGAAGTGTAGCTGTTATTTAGTTTCTCTGTCTGGTCATAGATTTTTGGATCTTTTTCTTGAAATCATCTAGAGAGCTGATGCACATTTACCACACTTGTATTATAAAAATGTAACAAACTCCCAAAACAAAAAAGTCTGCCCCAACACTGATTTCCCTCTAATAATCCCATTTTGTTGCCACTACTTTTTCTATTTTGTCCATTTTTAATCAAATTAATTGATTGATTAGTTTTTGTATGACTGTTAGCAGAGTAAGCATAACTGCATTGCTGTTTAGCAACCAAATAAGCGGAGGAATAACGAAGCATCAGAGACAGTGGCATTTCATTCAACGGACACTCCCATTGGAGGCGTGGCTTTATTTATACCCATCATTGAACTTTAACCTGGTTGTCTATTGGCTTCCAGTCATGCACAACAAATAACAAACACAAATTGGTAACACATTTACCTGAATGTTAACAATGACATTCTATTCTTCGAATTACATTTTTACTTAAAATACATTATTGCCTTGTTTTTATGTCATATTTTGTCCTGATGACTATTCATATCTAAAATGTAGTATGTCAAGTTATTTTATTGGGGCCATTCTAATAAATGTGAATCTAAATCGTAAAGCATCATCATCCAATCTGGTATTATATATTGACATGCATGGTATGCATTTCTACCAACAATAATAACATATATTTTGGGTAAACGGCTAGTGTTCATCTTAATCTTTCTACTAAATGTACTGAATATCACAGAGTCAATACATTTGCTGCCATCTAGTGGTTGAAAAAAAAGACAGCTTTGACACCAACACTTTTGGTAATAGTTATTAAACAGCGGAATTTAATAAATCATATTTACTTATTATTGGTAAAGCTATAATTTATACTGAGTACTGATCATAATCTATTATGTTCAAAATACATACAGTTTTCCTTCAGTTTAAGTTCCCTCTCGTTTTCTCCCTTTACATTTTGTTCCCTTGAATATGTATCAATGCGCAGAGGTGGGTCTACTTCTCAGATTTGAGTAAAAGTAGAAGTGCCAGAGTAAAGAAATAATCTGTTACAAGTAAAATTCCAAAATGTTACTTAAGTAAAAGTCCAAAAGTTTTTGCAAAAATATAGTTAAAGTAGCGACAGTAAAAGTAGTCATTGTGCAGATTGGTCCATTTCAGAATAATATATATGATATGTTTTATAATGATTGATCATGAAAGTGTTATCAAAGCTGGTAAAGGTGCAGCTAGTTTGAATGACATTGTATACTATTACTATATATTTGGTGTAACTAACTGATTTAAGAGTTGATTATATTTCACATCATTCATCAAAATCTGCAAAGTAACTTAAGGTATGTCATGGAGTAAAAGCACAACATTTACCTCTGAATTGTAGTGAGGTAGAAGTACAAAGTAGCATGAAATGGAAATACTGAAGTAAAGTACAAGTACCTCCAAATTGTACTTAAGTACAGTTCTTGAGTAAATCTACTTAGTTACTTTAAACCACTATTTAGGATTCATAGGTTAGCTATCTAGCTTACAGCAGATTTGCAATTATATTGTAAGGAATTATCCTTACCTTGTGCCCATGTGTCGTCAAGTTTTTATTACTGCATTGTTTCTTAAGCTGCAGCACTTCTTCAAATAGAAGTGTTTTGGGTCGTTGTAGCACGTTTGCACATATTGGCCACCGTACTCATCTGTATAAAGAAGTTACTGCTTGCCCTGTTTGGGGTAAAAATAAAGAGAGAACGGCTGTTCTTCAGAATGGATGGTGGCATACACTGTGACTGCAGGTATTGTTTATCCTCTGTTGTCCTTTTAGCAGATCTAATAAACTGTCACACATCACGTCTGTCTCCTAAAAGCTTCTTTGACAATTTGCTCGGTAAGATTTTCCTTCACATCATGACTTGAAGACTTTTGAAGGTACAGGGTTTTCCTGAGTGGTGTCTTTCCAGGATTGAAGTCCTATCAGGAGGTACCTGATGGCCCAGAATGCACCTGGTACTGTCTCCCCCACCTCACTGAGATGATGCTAGGCTCTCTGAGCGTTGATAGGTGAAGGTTACAGTGCAGAGTGACTGCTCCATGTGGGGGGCTTTTTACATGCTCTTGTTAGCCTTCATATGAACACGTGTGTGTAGGAATGGCAGTTTACCCTCCTCAGTTTGTTCACTAGTGAACTGGATGTGTGGGACCATGTTCAGAGAAAGGCCATTTCCACTGTTCACTTAATTAAACTAGAGGAGAACAGACTGCTGCTAAGGAGGATACATATGCACACATACATATTAAGATAACATAATATGACACTGCTTTGGTTATATCTCTCACAGGCTCCGCCCTCTACTGGACTCTATGGGTACTACCTTATCATGCAAGCATTCACCTACTGAGACTTCTAGATTACATTACATGTTACATGTTAGACGCTTTTATCCAAAGCGACTTACATACTCAATACTGTGGGCAATCCCCACAGGAGCAATTTGGGGAGAAGTGTCTTGCCCAGGGACACAACGACATGCTGACTGCAGTGCGGTTTGAACCTGTGACCCCCTGGTCCCAACACCAAGGCTCTATCCAGGGAGTACCACAGCTCCATAGCTGGGGCCCCGCAGCTGAGGGCTTGTTCCCTAACACAATGTTATGGGGAATGGAAACTCAACTGTGTGTTAACAAAGTGGATGGACAGGATGCTGAAACGGGGTTATTCACTCAAGTTTTGCAGCATCCCACCTCCATTCAAAGGCATGCGAGAGGTAAATCTGTCATCCCAGGAGGAGATGGGTTTCCTCTCAGCAGAGATTCAGGCTCTGGTGCAAAACAGGCGGTGTCTGTTGTGCACCCTCAGCACCGAGAAAAGGGTCTTTATTCCATGTACTTCCTGGTTCTCAAGAAGACAGGGGAATTCAGACCTATTCTAGATCTCCGCAGCCTGAATCACCACATTGCCTGCAGAAAATTCCGCATGTTAACTATAAAACAGTTAATGAGGCTAGTGCAACCGGGCGATTGGTTCACCACCATCGACCTGAAAGACGCTTACTTTCATGTGGAAATTGCTCTGGAGCACAGAAAGTATCTGCGTTTTGCCTTCCAGGGGATAGCCAACGAGTACAACAGATTACCGTTTGGCTACTCCCTATCCCCACGCACGTTCAGCAAATGTGTGGCCACTGTGCTCCAACCGCTGCGCGTCCACGGCATGAGAGTTTTCTTTTACCTAGACGACTTCATATCCATGGCCAGGTCCAGGGAACAGGCAATACTTTGCACAGCGCAATTGATCCTACACCTAACCAAGTTGGGCTTTGCGATCAATTGGAAAAAGAGCACCCCCGTACCTCATCAACAGGCGTTGTATTTGGGAGTGGTGCTCGATGCAGTGGAGGAGCGCGCTGCGGCGCCTGAGGAAGAGCCAGCGGTAGCATGCGGCTAAACTGCGCCCTCTCCTCCTCTAGGCGGCTGAAGCGCTGGGTGACCGAGGATATCGCTCCGAAGAGGCCCTCCGTGGACATGGGGGCTCCAAGGAGATCCTCTCGGTCCTTCTTGGATAGGGCGGTGAGTCCTAGCCACACGTGACGCGACGCCACTGTGGCCAAGGACATCACCCACCCCGCTGCGGCGGCCACTCCATGGATCAGATTATTCATCTGACCGATGCAGCAGTCCGGATAATCGCTCCCGTCCTGAGGAGGGAGGGCGGGGGGAAAGGGGTAAACAGGGAGACACCCAACACACCGAGATTATTCGCCGCAGCTGCCATCTGTGCCACGAGCCTGAATATTCTATCCAAATATTCTAAGGTGTCTCGATCCCGCAGCAGCGGGGCCAGAGGTTTCTTTCCCTCCACTCAACCAGCTGCCTGCGGAAGCAGATGGGCCGCCAGACTCTCGTCGAGGGGGGGCACACCGGGACAGGCCGAGTCCGAGCGGCCCTGCACCCTGATGATACCTGCCATGGCTGTTATCGGGGCCTTCGTCCTCAATGGTTGCCGCCACGTCGCCTCCACATACTGCCAGTCATCTGGCACCGGGGGCGCCAGACCGTAAAATCCCTGTCATAGGCGGCTTACTGGCCTCGGTGGCAGCGGTGGGGGGGGGAGCGGTAGACCCACACGCTCCGCCGCCAGGGCCATCACCGCCGGGAAGTCCAGACGCGCAGACCTGCACTGGACCCTCCTGGCCGCCGGACCTGAAAGTACCAGACAACGAGGCGTCCTCGTCGTCTTCGTCGTCTACCTCCACCGTGACCGTGGCCACCCGGCCCCTCGGGATGGCGAACACGAATGGCACCTCATCATCCTGTTCACCCATCTCCACCACCTTGAGGTCCTGATCCTCCGCCTCCTCCGGCGGGCCGAACTTCACCCGGAAAAGATCCCCACGATGTTGGCGGTTTAGCCGAGGGATCATCCGGCAGGCGTTGCAGGCCGGCGACTGGCTTAGGCCGTCTTCGGTGTGGTCCGGCCCCAGGCACTGGAAGCACAGGCGGTGCGGATCAGCCCCCGCGATCAGGCCAGGGCATGTCGGGCAGGTCCGGTGCTCAAGGAGTGGTGAGTCCACTTTCTTCTCTTTCTCTATTCATGTCTTAGCTCAGTGTTCACTTCCGCTCACTGAAGAGAAAGGTATGACGGTCAGGAGGCGAGGCCTCCTTTTATACGGTGAGATACGCGCGCATTCAGGTAGGCCCGCCCCGGGGCCGGCTACTTCTATAGAAGTCTGAGTAGGTGAATGCTTGCATGATAAGGTAGTACCCATGGAGTCCAGTAGAGGGCGGAGCCTGTGAGAGATATAACGTTTTGAGTTGCTGTCGACTAAAACTAGACTAAAACTATGAAGGATAAAAAGGACTAAAATGTGATTAAAACTAATAACCATTTTCGTATAAAGACTAAGACTAAACAAAGAAGGACGCCTCACACTTCATGTTTCCAAACTCAGGACCAGTGACTCTGGGTTTTATGTGTGTGACATACTCGTCACACCTGATGGGAGCAACTCTAGGAGATGCTGGCTCAACGTCACTGGTGAGTAAACTCTACATTTTCTACAGCTGCTGCTGAGCTCCAAACTCAGAGACCAACAGAGAGTCCACAACCAGAGAGAGAGAGAAACATCTGGATCTACTTTGGAGTGGCATTTACAGCAATTTTACTGAATGTCCGTGCCGCTGTCTGTGTCTTCAAAGTTTGGCGTACTAAATCTCCTTTTAGTAAAAGATACATCAATGAGGATGTACAGACGATGAGTTCCTCAGAGAAACAAACCTAAAGAGTCTGAAACCCTTTCAAATGAATCGTTGGAGCACAATGTTATAAAACAAGAAAAGTCCAAGGTTCTCATCATCTTCTGATTTAACTTTCAGACACGACTTTTGAGGAAGAATGTATCTGTATGCAGAAGCTATTATGAAAAACAACGCAAAACATAATATGTAGTGTTTATTGATTTATTCACTGTTTGCTGTAATCACATTACATTCTGTGAGCACTACACAAAAGTGAAAGACAATTTAAAAGATCACTGGAAATGATTCTGATTTATCCACCATGTTTTAATAATTGATCCTTGATTGGATTTATCCGTGCTGATCGTACATATGACATTTATTTCTTTATTTTCAAAGAAAAGATGCTTTGTAGGAAGAAATTAATGTAGTTGCATTAAATCTAGTTAGGTGGAGTCGATGAAATTCAAGTGTTGCTGAATTGGAGCTGAAGTTATGTAAATATATGTTAATGTAGGAACATGTTACTTTATTTGACCTCCATTATCCAAAATGTGATTTGTAGAGTCTCTCTATAGCGCAGAGCAGAACAGGTTTTTGTATTCGGTGCATTTCCCCTCTGTGGGACTAATAAAGGTATTCTGATTCTGATTCTGATAATATTCCTTTTGAGTTAAAATACTAATGTTACGTTTGCTATTTTTGTTGGAAGATATGCATAAGTGCCTCCTCAATTCCTTCCCTCTTTTTCCTTTTCACCTTTTCCTTTCATATGTTTACTTTCCCTCTTTCTTTCCTTCCTTCCTTCCTTCCTTCCTTCCTTCCTTCCTTCCTTAATTCTTCCAGGGTGTTTTATCTCCTTTTATCTAACCTTACTTCCTGCGCTTGTTTTTGTTCCTCCTCTCACCTTTAATATTGTCTCCTTTATGCTTAACAAAACTGTGTGTGTGTGTGTGTGTGTGTGTGTGTGTGTGTGTGTGTGTGTGTGTGTGTGTGTGTCAACATTTCTCCTTCTCCGTGGACATCCTCCCATCATGCCATGCTTCTCTGGTGCTCCTCAGGGCCTTCGTCCTTTTGGGGTCCACCACCACGTAGTCCACACGTGCACGCCCGCCTTGTGCACACCCGCCTCGTGCACGCTCCTCACCGGACACAGACTGATCGCTGCCTCCTTCAGCCGTGCAGCGTTTCTGGTTATAATCATTAAATTAAATGTGTTGATGCAAACTGTTAAAACATGGAAGGATATTTGCAGGGATTTTAGAAAAAAAACCTTTTAGCTAACTGTCCCTGATGAATAAACTAATAATAAATACAAATTAAATACATTTTAAATAATATTATTTTATTTAATATTAATTAGGAAATAAACTATTAATACAAAATAAATATTAAAAGTAAATCAATCAAATAATATAAAAAGTTAATAAATAACAGATATTATAAAAATAATAATAATATAAAAGTAATAAAATAAAATAGTAATTTAATTGAATAAATAATATTTTATTTAATATTGATATTTATTAAAAAAAATAAACAATTAATAGAAACATTTAAAATGAATAAATATAATTTTTTTAATTATATTTTAATTAATATAAATGTTGGTCCCACAGCAGGGATATGTTTTGCAGTGTTGCTGCAGTAATTAAAACATTCATAGCAGACACACTTAATGGTTAAATACACCAATAAAAACAATTATAAAGTAAATAACATAAAGAAAGTGTTTTGTTTTTAAGAGCGTATTGACATGGCGCCCCCTGGTGGTTAAACTCCACTACACCAGATGATAATAACTTACTTTATTCACTGATAACTAAATAAAGAAAAACAAAGCATTAACTATGATATTGCTGCTCAGTATAATAACTGATTATAATTTAAACATTATTTAGGTGTTTATTCCCCACCTGCCGGGCTGCGCAGGCTCTGCCGGTGTTCAGGTCCAGGTCGAGATATTCCACCTGTTTGTCTCCTCCGGCTCTCCGTAGGACCGAACTGTTGCTCACCCCCACCTCAGAGGAGCGGTGCAGCATCAGCCTCAGAGTCTACACACACACACACACACACACACACACACACACACACACACACACACACACACACACACACACACACACACACACACACACACACACACACACACACACACACACACACACACACACACACAGTTTTGTTAAGCATAAAGGAGACAATATTAAAGGTGAGAGGAGGAACAAAAACAAGCACAGGAAGTAAGGTTAGATAAAAGGAGATAAAACACATAGGAAGAATTAAGGAAGGAAGGAAGGAAGGAAAGAGGGAAAGTAAACTTATGAAAAAGAGGGAAGGAATTGAGGAGGGTTTAATAGATAGCAAGAAGGAAGGAAGGACTGAAGGCAAGAAAGGAGGAAGAAAAGTAAATATGGCGGAAAGGATAGATGAAGGATAGGAATAAGGACGAAAGTAGGAAGGAAGGAAGGAAGTAAAGGAATGAAGGAAAGGACGGAAGGAGAGGAAGTGTGTGTTTTTGTTACCGTCTCTCCGGTGCTGGAGCTGAGGCTGGAGGTCGTCGTCATGGCGACGTAGTTTTCGTCGGGCTCGTCAGAGTCGGAGGAGGGGGGGGAGGAGCTGTGAGCCGAGGGGGGTCTGAGGGGGGGGAGAGTGGAGGGACTATACACACACACACACACACACACACACACACACACACACACACACACACACACACACACACACACACACACACACACACACACACACACAGTTAAATATTATTGTTTAAAAAATATTTTGCAAAAATATTATTATAAATATTATTAATAATATAAGAATAAGAAAAATACTATTACAATAATTTTTGAAATATAATTATTATTGTTGTTATTTATTTATTTGTGTTATCATAATTTTGTTTTTTATTACTATTAACTAGTATTCATAAACTGAAATGTTTACTATTTCTACTTTTATTTGTACAACTCCTAATACTTGCTAAACTTACTACTTTATACCCTAATAAATCCACATGTATTCATAACAGTGTAGTACCAGTCAGCTCCACAGGGGGGCAGCAGAGAGCAGCTCACACACACACACACACACACACACACACACACACACACACACGCCATGATTCCATCACTTCAGGGGACATTACATTGGCTTACATGCATTTCCTGGAGACTTATCCTAACCTTAACATAACCAAGTCTTCACCCTAAAATGAATGATTCCCCTTATGGGTACCTCCCTTATGTCCCCATAAGGGAGGCCAGTCCCCACACGTGACTGTGTAAACAGATGTAGGTCCCCACAAGGATAGTAATGCTAGGTCACACACACACACACACACACACACACACACACACACACACACACACACACACACACACACACACACACACACACACACACACACACACACACACACACACACACACACACACACACACACACACACACACTATTACTTTTATATCATTATAATTATTAATGATTTATTTATTTGTATTATTATAATGTTTTATTATTATATTAACTAGTGGTATTTAAATGAACATTTTGCAAGTTCCAAGTCTAAAACCTTGACTAGATTTTTTAATATTTATAACTTATTTTTGCAACTCCTAACGAGACTTTTACTCTGTAGTTTTTCTACTTTAATCCCTAATAAATTCACATGTATTATGAACCCCCTGTAGTACCAGTCATCTCCACAGGGGGGCATCAGAGAGCAGCTCAGATATTCACTGCCTCTGTGAAACACACTAAAGATTGCAGTACTTTGTATTTATTGTTGACGCTGCAATAAACACACACACACACACACACACACAAACAGACACACACACTTACTCTCGTGTGAAGGTTCGAGTGACAGGTGAGCGGACGGGGGGCGGGACTTCCTGCCAGTCCTGCTGCAGAGGGAGGTCCAGAGGAGCCGGCTTCACTGGAAATTACAGGCGTAAACGGGTCAAAGAGTTCTCAAAATAAGACATGAATGAACCTTTATAATAAGTCATCTGCTCTGCTCTTTGTATGACTGTTCTGAAAAGTTATCTGTTAAAAAAAGCATAGAAGACGTGAGCTAATTAAATACTAATGAGGCGTTTTTAGAAAATAAAACCTCTTTAAACAAAGTGCAATCTGCAGTGAAGCTGTTCCTAATATGTAATGCACATCTAATAAACTACAGCACTGTGTATGTGTGTGAGAGTGTGTGAAAGTGTGTGAGAGTGTGTGAAAGTGTGTGAGAGTTTGTGACAGTGTGTGAGAGTGTGTGACAGTGTGTGAGAGTGTGTGAAAGTGTGTGAGAGTTTGTGACAGTGTGTGAGAGTGTGTGACAGTGTGTGAGAGTGTGTGAGAGTGTGTGAGAGTGTGTGAGTGTGTGAGAGTGTGTGAGAGTGTGTGAGAGTTTGTGACAGTGTATGAGAGTTTGTGACAGTGTGTGAGAGTGTGTGACAGTGTGTGACAGTGTGTGAGAGCGTGTGAGAGTGTGTGAGTGTGTGAGAGTGTGTGAGAGTTTGTGACAGTGTGTGAGAGTGTGTGAGAGTGTGTGAAAGTGTGTGAGAGTTTGTGACAGTGTGTGAGAGTATGTGACAGTGTGTGAGAGTGTGTGACAGTGTGTGAGAGTGTGTGAGAGTGTGTGAGTGTGTGAGAGTGTGTGAGAGTTTGTGACAGTGTGTGAGAGTGTGTGAGAGTGTGTGAAAGTGTATGAGAGTTTGTGACAGTGTGTGAAAGTGTGTGAGAGTGTGTGAAAGTGTATGAGAGTTTGTGACAGTGTGTGAGAGTGTGTGAGAGTGTGTGAAAGTGTATGAGAGTTTGTGACAGTGTGTGAAAGTGTGTGAGATTGTGTGAAAGTGTATGAGAGTTTGTGACAGTGTGTGAGAGTGTGTGAGAGTGTGAAAGTGTATGAGAGTTTGTGACAGTGTGTGAGTGTGTGTGAGTGTGTGAAAGTGTATGAGAGTTTGTGACAGTGTGTGAGAGTATGTGAGAGTGTGTGTGACTGTGTGAGAGTGTATGAGAGTTTGTGACAGTGTGTGAGTGTGTGAGAGTGTGTGAGAGTGTGTGAGTGTGTGAGAGTGTGTGAGAGTGTATGAGAGTTTGTGACAGTGTGTGAAAGTGTGTGAGAGTGTGTGAAAGTGTATGAGAGTTTGTGACAGTGTGTGAAAGTGTGTGAGAGTGTGTGAGAGTGTATGAGAGTTTGTGACAGTGTGTGAGAGTGTGTGAGAGTTTGTGACAGTGTATGAGAGTTTGTGACAGTGTGTGAGAGTGTGTGACAGTGTGTGACAGTGTGTGAGAGTTTGTGAGTGTGTGAGAGTGTGTGAGAGTGTGTGACAGTGTGTGAGAGTGTGTGAGAGTGTGTGAAAGTGTGTGAGAGTTTGTGACAGTGTGTGAGAGTGTGTGACAGTGTGTGAGAGTGTGTGAGAGTGTGTGACAGTGTGTGAGAGTGTGTGAGTGTGTGAGAGTGTGTGAGAGTGTGTGAGAGTTTGTGACAGTGTGTGAGAGTGTGTGAGAGTTTGTGACAGTGTGTGAAAGTGTGTGAGAGTGTGTGAAAGTGTGTGAGAGTTTGTGACAGTGTGTGAGAGTGTGTGAGAGTGTGTGAAAGTGTATGAGAGTTTGTGACAGTGTGTGAAAGTGTGTGAGAGTGTGTGAAAGTGTATGAGAGTTTGTGACAGTGTGTGAGAGTGTGAGAGTGTGTGAAAGTGTATGAGAGTTTGTGACAGTGTGTGAGAGTGTGTGAGAGTGTGTGTGACTGTGTGAGAGTGTGTGAGAGTGTGTGAGAGTGTGTGAGTGTGTGAGAGTGTGTGAGTGTGTGAGAGTGTGTGAGAGTGTATGAGAGTTTGTGACAGTGTGTGAAAGTGTGTGAGAGTGTGTGAAAGTGTATGAGAGTTTGTGACAGTGTGTGAGAGTGTGTGAGAGTGTGTGTGACTGTGTGAGAGTGTGTGAGAGTGTGTGAGAGTGTGTGAAAGTGTATGAGAGTTTGTGACAGTGTGTGAGAGTGTGTGAGAGTGTGTTTGACTGTGTGAGAGTGTGTGAGTGTGTGTGAGAGTGTGTGTGACTGTGTGAGAGTGTGACAGTCCGTGAGTGAGAGCGTGTGGGAGTGTGTGTGTGTGTGAGTGCGTGTGACAGTCCGTGAGTGAGAGTGTGTGAGAGTCACTGAGAGTGTGTGTGAGTGTGTGTGACCAACCCACTCTCTTCAGTCTGCGTACAAATGACACGACTCTACACATTGGAAATGCGTGCAATAGATACGCAGAAGTCTGATTTTTCGTGCATATGATACGCCACGTTTTGTCCGGTCGGGTCTTGGTAGACCGGAAGCTGTGGTTCATAAAAACATGTTCTTACTCAATACCAAGCCACGATTATGTTTTTATTTCAAATCGTAATTAAACGAATAAATAAAAACAAGGATAATTGTGTGTTATTGTTGAGTAAATAACGGTGTGTTATTTAGAAAAGAATAACAAATTAGAAGGAAAAAAGGATTAAAAAAAATACAGATTTCAGTATTCTGAAGCTCTGAGCCATTTCTTTTCCTCACAGACGGCAAAAAGAGTCCGACATTATACGATTTGAAATAAAAACAATACTCGTGGCTTGGTATTGAGTAAGAACATGTTTTTATGAACCACACAGCTTCCGGTCTACCAAGACCCGACCGGACAAAAACAAGTGCTCTAGGCAAGAAACGTGGCGAATAATATGCACGCAAAACTCGGCCTCAGATCTTAATGGGAATGGTTAGCGTATCATATGCACGCAACATCGGACTTCTGCGTATCTATTGCACGCATTTCCAATGTGTAAAGTCGTGTCATTTGTACGCAGACTGAAGAGAGTGGGTTGGTGTGAGAGTGTGTGAGAGTCTCTGATAGTGTGACAGTGTGGGTGAGTGTGTGAGTGTGTGAGAGTGTGACAGTGTGTGTGAGAGTGTGTGAGAGTGTGACAGTGTGTGTGAGAGTGTGTGAGAGTGTGACAGTGTGTGTGAGAGTGTGTGAGAGTGTGACAGTGTGTGTGAGAGTGTATGAGAGTGTGACAGTGTGTGTGAGAGTGTGTGTTTGTGAGAGTGTGCTGCAGCCGTGTTGAGCAAAGTGGAAGCAGGTAAATAATTCAACTAAAAGAGGCCGGAGAGACGTGGGAAATGTTTGATAATTCTAGAATAAAATCTCATAATAAAGATGTTTCTGTACCTCTGGTTTTGTGTCGGGGCTCTGCAGCTGACTGACTGTCCGTCTTCTCTGCAGACTGACTCACTCCTGCAGGGGTTCACAGAATAAAGAAGCAGAAAAACATCAAACAGGATGCACTATAGAGCAAATACATGAATGGGAAGGCTGCGTTTACGTGCCTTTGCATGCAACAACAGTCTCTCCGTAAAGTGGTGATGAACCATAATAAAATACTCACCTCTGCGCTGTGGTTTCAGGTTGCGGTGGACGGGGGGGGGCGCGGCCTCTCCTCCCGCGGTGGTGTTCCTCCGGAGGGGGGGAGTGAGGGGGGTGAGGGGGGAGAGCGGGGAGAGGGGGGAATTTCTGAAGCCCAGGTGAGCCGGGGGGGGCACCTGTCGGCCCAGAGACGCCAGCTCACCTGAGGCAGGAGGGGGAGAAAGAGGGAGGGACGGGGGGAGGGGGGTCATCGGGACGTAGTTAGTGTCCTGGAGGGGGGGGGAGTCGGAGCGAGGAGGGGGAGGCGCCCTGCAACAGGAGGAGAGGAGGTGAGACATCAGAGGGAGTTTTTATCATTTTTCTTTGCTTTTTTGGGACTTTTTTCAGATTTTTGGGGGATTTTTCAGATTCTTACAAATATTATAGAATGTTATTTATTTACTTTTTACATTCATTTTTTATGATTTTCTTCCACATACTTTCGAAATTATTGACATAGTTTTGGGTTATTTTTCTGAATTATTCAAATATTTAGGGATTCGTTTTTCAGACTTTTTTCACATGTTATCAGAAATTAATTTTGGGAAATGTTTTTAACACATTTTTTGGGCAATTTTTCTTATTTATTCAAACATTTTAAGGATATTTTTAATGGACTTTTACATTCATTTTTATGATTTATTTTCCAGACATTGTCCACATCTTTCTTCAAATTATTCACATCTTTTGGGGTATTTTTTAAATTTATTTTGTATGGACTTTTTATATTTATTTTTAAGATTTATTTTCCAGATATCTTCCGCATATATTTAAAAATGATCCACATATTTTTGGGACTTTTTTAATACAATTTATCGGGTATCTTTCTGAATGTATTCACATATTTTAGAATACCCATTACACTGTATTTTACTGCACAAATACACACATTTTGCAGAGCCTTATCCTTTTCTAATATGTTTTTCAGTCTTTTTCCACATATTTTCTGAATTCTTTTTACACATTTTTGGGGTATTTCTTTACACTTTTTTGACTTTTTATGATCATATTTGTCCCTCATATTTTTCTACTTATTTTACCAATATGTTTTGAATATTCTTCTAACATTTTTAGACGTATCTCTGCCTCACCTCGGTGCTACAGGAGGCTCAGTGGGGGCGGCGCTCATTGGAACATAATTCTCATCCACATCGTTGTCTTCAGAGCCCAGAGGCACCAGGCCTTTATTCATCTGAGGGATAGATAACATGATTAAATATAAAATAATGACAACAGAACTCATATTTCATTTTATTCTGGAGGTTTCCACTCACGAAGTAGCTGTTGAAGCTCTCGCTGAACTCGAACATGCTCGCTCTGTCCGACAGAGACCCAGAGATCAGGTCTGAAACACAGAAAACTGGTCAATATTTAGGGGAAAACACCTTTATTTATTTACCCAAAATACCAAATAATTCCTCTAAATGTTGCATGATTAAAAATGCAAAATGATTTCTATATACAAGAACCATTCATGCATTTAAAATATCATTATCAGCTGAATTTGTCAAACTTTAAGACAAGAGGAAGGTCAGGAAACTGAAGAATTGTCTGTTTTTAAGGCTGCACAAAACAATCCTGCTGATAGAAACTGTAGGGGGTTAAGGGTCTGGTTTTATTAAATTAATTAATTGAGATTATTTAATTATGCAAACAGGAACAGAGGGTTTATTGGAACAAACGCTGCCAGTTTTGCACAATAAGACTGTTGTTTGGTGGCAGGTTTAAACTGTGCAGGGTCAGAGGGACAGAGATTCTGATTCACATTGTTCATTAATCATTTAATACAACTCTCTGAAACAAGTGTGATATTTGTTAGAGCTAAACACAACATATAAGGTAGGTTCAATGTTTTTAAAGGTCACCCATCATGCTATTTTTAGGCAATAGCATAGGTCTCAGATATATACAAATATATAAAAAACATGTCTATGAAGTGTTTTGCTCAAAATACCAAAGAGATCACCCATTCTAGCCATGCCTCATATCCCTCTATCTCACTTCCTGTTTCAAAAGTGCTGATTTGGGGTATAAAGCTTTAAAAAAAAATTTGATAAAAAAGAGGGGCGGAGCTTATGCCTGCTCAAGCGGGAGATTCTACCAGCAGATACGCCGTGATGAAACGCCATATCATGGATTATCAAGGATTCTTTCTGAAACAGTATGGAGCTCAAAGGCTTTCTCTCTTGCCGGTTATACCACAAGATGAGGTCCTTTTTATTTCCTGCTTCTTCACACACATGCTCTCCAGTACAGGTTAGCTCTGAGTGCTAGCGATGCTAATGTAAACAAAGACCATATTACGTCCAAAACAGTCGGGCATTGTTTCTGATAGCAACTTTCTGATAGTGCCATGGGTCCGCATTGCCGATATGACGTCATATCGGACGCAAATCTGGATCAGCTCCGTTGTACCCCCGTTTTTAGAGATTTGGGTACGGAGGAAAAGAGAGAGGGTTTTATTTCCTGACGCTGCGTGAGTTCCCCGACACACCGGGGACACATCTTTATGTATAAAAGACATCACAAAGTGCATTTTGCATGATAGGTCCCCTTTAAGACTTTTTAATGCACACAAAATGCATCCTACACCTTCCAGTATTCATTTTTTTTTTAAATCGTTACCTTGACTAAAAAATATCTGGGATCATGTTCCGACTCAACTCAATATATAACGTAGGTTAAGTGTTTCTAGACTTTTTAATTCGTAAATAATGTATATTATACTATTAAATATTCATGCTGATGCTTCTGTTTTTTATTTAACTGTTTTAGAGCGTACATTTGACAAATATTACCTTTAATTATTAATGAGGAAACTGCAAACAAACATTTTCTATAATTTTGGGGAACGTAAGAGGTTTGGGCAAAGGGGATCCTTCCGCCTTAACCTTTTGTTTGTAAAAATGTGTATCTGCATGTTTGTGTCGTCTTGTATGAAGTTGCTCACAATAAAACAAAATATCAACATTTTCTCACCAAAACAAAGGATCTCACGTTAATGAATCGCTCCTCTCCTCTCACCTGTGTGAGCAGCGATGGTGTGTTTTTTTAATGGACTTTTTACATACATTTTTTATGATTATTTTCCAGAAATTATCAACATATTTTCTCAAATTATTCACATATTTTTGGGATTCTTTTTTTTATATATCTTTTGCGGTATTTTTCTGATTTATTCAAATATTCTATGACATTTTTTACGTCAATGCATCACTCAGACCTTTTTCACATTTGACCAGAAATAGATTTAATATTTTTGGGAAATACATTTTTGTAGGTTTTTTCAGATTTTCCAAATATCTTAGGATATTTTTTATCGACTTTTTACATTTATTTTTTACTATTATTATTTTCCAGAAATTATCAACATATTTTTCTCAAATTATTCACATATTTTTGGAACATTTTTTATGTGGTATTTTTCTGAATTTATTCAAATATGACATTTCTTTACGTTAATGAAATATGACTCCTCTCCTCTCACCTGTGTGATCAGTGATGGTGTTGCTCCTCGTCTCGTCTCCTCCTCCCTCCCTCCCTTCCTCCTCTCCTCCTCCCTCCCTTCTCTCCCTCTCTCGGGGTAGTGTTGCTCTCCCTCTCCCCCAAGATGAGCTCTCTTCCTGGGCCGCGGCGCTCTGAGGTTTTGGGGGTCGTGGAGGGGGAGTAGGGGTCAAAGAGTCAACGTTAGGGGAGGAAAAAGAGGGGAGACGAGGGATCTGATACCCACTATAGGAGAGAGTTTGGGGGAGAAAGAGGGAGTCACAGAGGGGGAGAATATCCACGGGTCGCAGGAGGAGATCCAGAGAGTGTTTCCGCGGGTGAGGAGACGGGTGACAGCGAAGCTTACGTCTCTGGAGCTCAGAGGTCACGAAGGGGAGGAAGAGGAAGAGCAAGAGGGCAGAGGAGGAGGAAGGGGGGAGGCCGTTAGGAAGCAGGGAGGGAGAGGAGGAAGAGGACGAGGAGGAGGAAGGGGGAGGGAAGTCGTCAGGTTCGAGAGACGTGGAGGAACCCAGAGGAGGCCTGAAGACAAAGAGAGGGAATATGTGTTATTATCGTCTTCTAAAACATCCCAAATATCTCGATTCCTTTCCTTCATCTTGTCTTTAATCCTCCTTTCTTTCCTTACTTCTTAACTTATTTCTACAGACCATCTTTCCCTTTGTCGATTCTCACTTTCCTTCCTTCCTTCCTTCATCTTTCCTTTCATTTCTCCTTTCTCTGCTTCCTTCTTCCTACGGACCTCCTTTATCTTGTCTCCTTTCTTTCCTTACTTATTTCTACAGACCATCTTTCCTTTTATCAATCCTCACTTTCCTTCTTCATCTCTCCTTTCTCTCCTTCCTTTTTCCTACGGACCAGCTTTCCTTTATGCATCCTTGCTTTCCTACCTTGCTTCCTTCCTTCTTCCTATCCATCATCTTTCTTTTTATCCATCTCCCTTTCCTTCCTTCATCCTATCTTAAATCTTTCCTTCCATTCCTTCTTCTTTCCTTCTTCTTATCCATCACCGTGTGTGTGTGTGTGTGTGTGTGTGTGTGTGTGTGTGTACCTGGTGTGACACTGTGATAGCCACAGATATTCTTCTTCTTTGTTTCCGTCGTATTGCAGGTTCCTCACACTCACCGGGTCGTAGGGGGGCGGGAGTAAACGCGTTACTGAGGTTACACCGGTGACGTTGCGGAGGGGCGGAGTCATGGCAGCGATGGAGGCGGAGCCAGTGACGGAGGGTCTTTCTGGGACTGCGGGGAGGAAAAAGTTATATGCAGTATGACACATTATCCCGCTTATTACACGGCCAGATACTAAACAAACTAACGACTCGACTCCCAATATTAATTGAAATGACTTAAAAATTATCTTATTTATTCCGCTAAGAAAAAAAAACTCTGTTCCACGGCGCACCGACGGCTGGAACAACTTTACGGCAGCACTGATCGAGGTTCAAGTCTGTTTACAGTTTCTGATCCACAAACAAGTCCTTAAACACTACACAGCCCACATGTTCCGAATTGACCAATCAGAATCGAGTATTCAACTAAGCCATGTTAATGATGTTTAAATGTGTCTGTGTACCGTCTTCGGTGGGGTTGACCAGCTTTCCTTTGATGCATCGTTGCATTCCTACCTTGCTTCCTTCCTTCTTCCTACAGACCACATTTCCTACCTTGCTTCCTTCCTTCTTCCTACAGATCACATTTCCTACCTTGCTTCCTTCCTTCTTTCTACTGACCACATTTCCTACCTTGCTTCCTTCCTTCTTACAGACCACATTTCCTACCTTGCTTCCTTCCTTCTTTCTACTGACCACATGTCCTACCTTGCATCCTTCCTTCTTCCTACAGACCACATTTCCTACCTTGCTTCCTTCCTTCTTCCTACAGACCACATTTCCTACCTTGCTTCCTTCCTACTTTCTACGAACCAGCTGTCCTTTGATGCATCCTTGCTTTCCTACCTTGCTTCCTTCTTTCTTTCTATGAACCAGCTGTCCTTTGATGCATCCTTGCTTTCCTACCTTGCTTCCTTCCTTCTTTCTACGAACCAGCTTTCCTTTGATGCATCCTTGCTTTCCTACCTTGCTCCCTTCCTTCTTTCTAAGATCACATTTCCTACCTTGCTTCCTTCCTTCTTTCTACGAACCAGCTTTCCTTTGACGCATCCTTGCTTTCCTACCTTGCTTCCTTCTTTCTTTCTATGAACCAGCTGTCCTTTGATGCATCCTTGCTTTCCTACCTTGCTTCCTTCTTTCTTCCTACAAACCAGCTTTCCTTTGACACATCCTTGCTTTCCTACCTTGCTTCTTTCTTTCTTCCTATAGGAACCACTTCAAAAAGGTATTTTTCCAAAAATGTGTCTTGAGAAAGAGGGGTCGTCTTATAATAATAATAATAATAATAATAATAATAATACATAACACTTATATAGCGCTTTTCTAAAAAATCAGAGACGTTTTGACAGAGGATAACACAAAAACGAAGAAAATGCGTAAAGAGACAAACAAAAACAGAAAAAGAGGGATCGTGTTATAATCAGGGTCATGTTATATTGGGGTCAATACTGTGTTTAAATGTGTGTGTGTACCCTCTTCAGTGGGGTTGAACCCACACAGCAGGCAGATGCAGGACACCCAGCGGTTCATGTCCTCCTCGGACTCGGACACCAGGTACCAGACCCTCTCCTCCGTCCGCAGGTCGAACACGAAGCTGCTCTCCAGCTCCTTCTTGGTGAACGTCAGCCCGGCATCTACCTGCAGGAACGCTCAGCTGTTCATCTGTGTCATATATACTTCTTTGTGCTCCAGTCAATCCTCACAGTAAATACAGAATCCAGATCAAATGCACGCTGAAGGCTCTTTGAGCAGGTTTTCTCTCACTGATAAATGTTTGTTTTTCATGTATTGTGTCTTGATATTTGTCCATGTTGATGTATGGAGCTGCTGTGATACAAGTCACATTTCAGACTTGATCTGACCATTAAAGTATCATCGTATCATATCGGATCGTATTCTCCCTCCATTAATCACCCAGATTAGTCTCACCTGTGCCTCGTTAGCACAAAATAAACATCTTGTTGGATGTTAAAAGAATAAAATAAATACTATTAAAGGAAAATTGTGTTTGTTCTTGTTGGATTGTAATAATAAAGACGTCATTTTGAAACATTTAAGATAAAAATAATGATTTGAAAAAAAACAAATATACTCCAGTTTCCCCCATAATGCCACATAGCGGGTTTCCCACTGATTTCCAGCAGTGTGTGTGTGTGCGCGTGTGTGTGTGTATGCGTGGTTGTGTGTGTACCTGTTCACACAGGTGCAGGTTGATGGTTCTGATTGGCCGGCGGCTCTGCTGGTTCTTGTAGTACTGCAGGACATCGGGTTCTCCACTCAGCCTGCCGCTGCGCAGCACGAACCAACGCCGCTTCCACGCCTACACACACACACACACACACACACACACAACACACACACACACACACACACAGTTATTCAAGTTCACAGTGCACATGAATGTTAAAAAACACACACACACACCAATCACTACTTTCAGGCTGTTCCCATCATGCACTAAGCATTGTGGGTAGGGTCCATCTCCCATGGGCTATCCACAGGACGACACCTCATATTTCAGACATGACTCACTGCTCACTGTGTGTGTGTGTTTTGGTGTGTGTCTGTGGGTGTGTGTGTATGTGTGTGTGTAATAAAGTGAATTTCCATCACTCCAACAAACCAAATCCATCTCTTCCGATCTGTGTTTAACAATGTTTTCAACAAATCCAACGTGACCTCAAAAGCATGTGTCTCTCTCTGTGGATGTGTGTGTGAGTGTGTGTGTCTACAATCTTGCTCTCCAAACACAGACAGGAAGAGGAAATATCTGAACAGGAAATGCCGCAGAGGGATGGCAGTAGATGTGTGATTGTAGCTCTGTTTGAAGGTGCACAGAAACAAAATCAACATCGGGCAAAATAAATAAATAAATATGAATATTTTTCTACGTCTTATTTTGAAAGGAACAGGAGTGATTTCTGCACAGGAGCAAATGTGTTATTTTGCACGACAAAGTACCTTTTCCGAGCGTATTTGGCTAGCTAATGCTAATGCTAACACATCTTCAGAACCTGTGTTGTTATTTCTTCTTCTCTCCTTTCGTTTTGTTTCCTTCTCTGACCTCCGACCGTGACAGGAAGTGGGCACAATGGATCTAAAATAACACTTCCTCCATCCTGCCTCAAAGCTAAATTAACACCAGACCTGGGCTGCGTCTCAGGTCGGTTAAATGGATTCCTTGCGTCCCTCACTTGCGTCGTTTCCCTGCGTTTAGTCCCTCCCACCAGGGAAGCATGGAGAGACGCAAGGAAACCACGAGAAGCAGGGAAATTAGTTTTAAGAGCAATGGGACGTCGTTTCCTCCGGAGCGTCACGTGAAGCGACGTCCGTTTGTGATGACGCCGCACAGCTGATCGTCTGACAGCAGCTCTGTCCCCGTTGTTTTCACACACACCCCCGCCTCTGTTAGTACACATTTGTATCATCTGTTGTAGACCCAAATACATGAAATACAATAAGAACTCATTCTCAAAAAAGATAAACGCCATTCTTAAAATGTATAAACGAAAAAAGCGATCATGAAAATGTTTCCAATAAATGAATAAAATGATTTTTGACCACTCATACATATGAGTGGTCACATTACATATTTGTAACTAAATGATACATTAATTGAAACCAAACACAGTATAAACTGAGGAGTGACTCGTGAGTTTCATGTGTTTTCTTCACTCCGCTGGGAAACTGCTCTCATGTCAAGAAGCAACAGATCAGTGCATGCGCTGCATCGTCCAATCAGTGAGCGATACACAGTAAGGGGGCGGGGCGAGTATCTGAGGATTTCACCGGAGGATGGTCTGGTAGTTCCTCCATTATCGCTCCTCCATTATCGCTCCTCGATCCTCGCTCCTCCATTATCGATCCTCGATCCTCGATCCTCGCTCCTCGGTCCTCGGTCCTCGATCCTCGATCCTCGATCCTCGATCCTCGGTCCTCGATCCTCGATCCTCGGTCCTCGGTCCTCGGTCCTCGATCCTCGGTCCTCGGTCCTCGATCCTCGATCCTCGATCCTCGCTCCTCGATCCTCGCTCCTCGGTCCTCGATCCTCGGTCCTCGATCCTCGATCCTCGGTCCTCGATCCTCGATCCTCGGTCCTCGCTCCTCGATCCTCGCTCCTCGGTCCTCGGTCCTCGGTCCTCGATCCTCGATCCTCGGTCCTCGATCCTCGGTCCTCGGTCCTCGCTCCTCGGTCCTCGCTCCTCGGTCCTCGATCCTCGCTCCTCGATCCTCGATCCTCGCTCCTCGGTCCTCGGTCCTCCGGCAGAAATAAGCGCCATGGGACGCTACTCAAGATGGCGCAGATAGGACCAGGACCGATGAACGAGGAAATGAAAATAACCGACCTGAGATGCAGCCCTGAAAACAAGTGTTCTCTTCCTCATTCACTGATCTATTCCTCCTTTTCCTCCAACGACATGTGACTCCACGACACTGGAAACTGAAATTAAAAGTCTCTAAATTGAATTAAATGCAGCTCGGCCTTTACGTCTTTGAAACTCACAAATGTGGAACTTAAAGACCTCAAGATGATTATAAATTGAAAATAAAACTAAGCAGTCTAGACTTTTATTAAAGGATAATTCTGTTTTATTATTACTTCCTAGTTTTGGTCTTCATTTCTGTCTGTTATGATGGTATGCAATCACCAGATTAATTGCTTAGATCTATGAAATCTGCAAAATGTATGTTTTTTTTCTTAATAATGTGCCATTTAATAAACTTCAAGGGGCTTTCTGATGCAATATTTATCCCAAAAATAAAAAACCAGAGGAAAATAATCACAGTTTTGTAAAGCAGAAATAGCAGAATAGGGCCCCTTTAAAATTTGCCCCGATTATTTCACAATAAAAGCACAAAATCACCAAAATCTATTCCTATTTAATACAGATTATATCCAAATAATATATATATATTATCTGTTGATAAAGATTACAGATATTTAAACTGTGATAGTTTCCCATAACTGTGTGTGTGTGTGTGTGTGTGTGTTATTACACTGAATGTTGCAGAATATATAATTCTCCTTGGTTTTGTTCCAGTCTCTCTGTGTGTGTGTGTGTGTGTGTGTGTGTGTGTGTTTCCAAATCTCCTAAATCTTCATGGAGGCCCCCCACTCCCAACCAGGCCCAGCTGAGAGCGATTAGCTTATTACATAACACATACACACACACACACACACACACACACACACACACACACACACACACACACACTTTTAGAACAGGGAGTGTATGTATGACGTACACTCCACGAACTCTGGCTCAACATGAACACACACACACTGTCTGTTATAGCCATTAAAAGCTACTCCATATATAAATATATGTGTGTGTGTGTGTGTGTTGACAGTTGACACACAGCTGCTCTGACAGTGTGTGTGTGTGTGTGTGTGTGTGTGTGTGTGTGTGTGTACACACTGGGTTGTGTATACCAGCATGGCTGGATGTCTCCTTCTCTTTATGAAAGAGCACAAACAAAACGTCTCTGAGAAACTTTCACTGCTGGGATTACATTTAGTTCAGAAACAGGGGATTGTGGGTAATGGAGTTTATATGCATCTGTTATCATTTTATGACAGTTAAACACACTTTTTCCACATTAAAAGGTTGCCGTTTCAGATTAAAGTTAAGGAATGTTTTCTCTTCTTCTCTCTTAACAATAACCTTTCGTCTCCCTGCACTTTCCACACACACACACACACACCCACCCACACCCACACACACACACACCCACACCCACACCCACCCACCCACCCACCCACACACACACACACACACACACACACACACACACACACACACACACACACACACACACACACACACACACACACACACACACACACACACACACACACACACACACACACTCTCTGAGGAGAGCAAGTGACAGGAAAACAGGAAGAGAAAGTAAATGAATGAAAGAGAAAGGGACAGAGAGGAATTCTTAAAAAAATAAAGAGAGCAAAGTCTTCTCTGGACGGAAAGAAAGAAAGAGTGGAGGAGAGATTAGTTCAACTCACTGGCAAGGCATGATATGCAGTGTGTGTGTGTGTGTGTGTGTGTGTGTGTGTGAATTCATATGAGAGGCCGTCTAGCTCACAACTCATACTTGGTCTTACAAATAATATCAGAATCTCACACATACACCATTACTCTTTTATACATATAGCTAAACACTTTTACACGCACAATCATACTCTCTTTCACACACTTTTGTCTGGGCCATAAATCAAACTTACTTACATACCAAACTGTACTTTCTTAGAAACACTATTATTCCCACTTACAGACAACATCATACTACAATATAATACTTAGTAGTGTATGCAAGATAGAAAACTTTGTGTGTGAGAAAGAATGATAGTGTATGTGAGAGAGGAATTGTAGTATGTATGAGGGTATAGTAGTGTGTGTGTGTGAGAGAATGATAGTGTATGTGAGAGAGGAATTGTAGTATGTATGAGGGTATAGTAGTGTGTGTGTGTGAGAGAATGATAGTGTATGTGAGAGAGGAATTGTAGTATGTATGAGGGTAGTAGTGTGTGTGAGAGAGAGAATGATAGTGTATGTGAGAGAGGAATTGTAGTATGTATGAGGGTATAGTCAGGGGTGCACATAACTGGTACGCAGGTACGCATGCGCAGCAAAAATCTGAATTGCGTAACGTCACTTGTGTCACTACGCGCCTTTGCGTACCTCAAAACATCAAAACAAAACACATATTTCGTCTACACGTGTTTCCTGTCATCACTCAATGGAGTAAACTACGAGACATGTAAAAAAAAAACAAAGACATTAAGCAGCTACGTTGCCGTTTCGCTCCCTGCAAAAAATCTTCGGACTTTCTATGACTGATTGAACTGGGTGCTGGCCGAGCCGCCCAGGACATAACCGACGGACCTGTGAAGCTTTGCAGGAGGCAGAGGCTTAGATCACTGGACGACAGAGTTGTTCACCGTGTGCACAGACAGGGTTAACCTCGGTATGAACAACAGAATTGTTCCAAAACTCCGCCAACTGGCTGCTTTGGGAGAGTCCTCTGTGCACATTCTGTGCCCCACGCACACACACTGGAGAACTGCGCAAAATCAGCTGATCACAACGTTCACGCTCTGTGGTCAAGCTGCTGCAGTTTTATTTACACCAAAGTGGAGTGAAACACACAGTTGCAAACTTACTCAGGGTGTTAATGGAAGAGTTTGAAATCAGACAGAGGTGGAAGAAGTACTCAGATCTTGTACTTGAGTAAAAGTAGAAGTACCAGAGTGTTGGAATACTCTGTTACAGTAAAAGTCCTGCATTCAAAATGTTACTCAAGTAAAATTAGAAAAGTATTATCATCAAAATATAGTTAAAGTACCAAAAGTAAAAGTAGTCATTGTGCAGATTGGTCCATTTCAGAATAATATATATGATATATTTTGTAATGATTGATCATTAAAGTGTTCTCAAAGCTGGTAAAGGTGCAGCTAATTTTACAAAGTAGATCAAAGTCAAGTAAAGTACAAATATCTCAAAATTGTATTTAAGTACAGTATTTGAATAAGCGTACTTGGTAACTTCCCACATCTGAAATCAGATATGACTTCAAGTCATGTGATAATTTCTTAGTATTGGATCCTTCAACTTGGCCTCAGGAAATGCAAGGACTTAACAGTTTTGGCAACAAGTTTTGGAGAAAGCAAATCGGAGGCTTAAAAAGAGACAGGGAGGTGCATCTTCTTCATCTTCATCATCTATCATGCAAGAAGTGTAAATAGAGGACAGTGAAGGAGACACTGAGGAGGACCACGCTTCGTGTGGGGTGAGTACCAAACGCTGTCTCCTGGTACTCATCTGAGTAACTCACTCAAAAAGTTATGTGCACCCCTGGGTATAGTAGTGTGTGTGAGAGAGAGAATGATAGTGTATGTGAGAGAGGAATTGTAGTATGTATGAGGGTATAGTAGTGTGTGTGAGAGAGAATGATAGTGTATGTGAGAGAGGAATTGTAGTATGTATGAGGGTATAGTAGTGTGTGTGAGAGAGAATGATAGTGTATGTGAGAGAGGAATTGTAGTATGTATGAGGGTATAGTAGTGTGTGTGTGAGAGAGAATGATAGTGTATGTGAAAGACAATGCTTGTGTTTTTGAGAGCTTATGACAGTTTATGTGAGAGGACATTGTACTGGTTGTGAGAGAGTATACTTTAAAAGGAAGTCAGGTTGATCCAACAGGAAGCCAGTTTAAATATTCATTCCTTGACTGGTTTACAGCCTTGAAAACAAAGCCTGAAGCTGCTCAGAGCACTGCTAGCTACATTTGAGCTGCAATAAGAACTTTTGTAACACTTTATATTAAGGTACACAAATTCACCATCAACTAGTTGTTAATTAACATGCATATTAGCAGTATAGGCTCTTTATTAGTCATTATAAAACACTTATTAATGCCTTATTCTACATGACCATATTCTACAAGTAATAGGCCATTCGTTGAGAGTTTTTCCTCAATAACCCTCTAATTGGTGCTTATTGATTGCAAGTAAGGAAGTTGTTTGGTCTTAATATGCTCAATATGGGTCTAATAAGGCAGTAGTACCACAAGAATAGTAATTCTCCCATAATAACACTTAACAAATATGATCTATCCTTATGTAACAAGACATGAAACTATAAGTGTTAATTAAGTCTACATAACTCAAAATTAGGTATTTCTATCGAAGAATATGTTCCCTATTTTAAAGTGAAGTCTTGTTCATAACCAATACGCTAGTAGTTTGACTCTAATTGACCTGAACAGGTTCCCTATTCTAAAGTTGCCTCCTCTTCACACTTTGTAAATACATTATAGCACGCAACTACTGAAATGAACCTCAACAGTCCATGAACAAAGTAGGCACACGTTGAAATATCTGTTTTATTAAACCACTAAAGAGAGGTTCAGACACATCCCAAAACATGTCAAGTTTCTCCAAGGCTGAGAACACATGCAGCCTGTATACTTCTTAATAAAAACTGATTTTTAACAGTTTATGTATTTGTGATCATACTGTGTGACCTGCTTGTATGTACTTACACAATAGGTGTACTGTTCTCTCTCTGTGTTGTACTGTCTCAGTGTGAACATAGATTAAACAGCCAGCCAAACTCTTTTGAGAGCCAGGGAATGAGCAGCCATGCTCCTTTATTGAATTATTTGCAGTCCACTGACATTCAAACGGAGTGAAACTATAAAAAAAGAAGATACAAGGCACTTAATGATCTCATACATGCAAGTGTAACATACACAGATTAACACTTAGGACCGCTAAGTGTAAACAAGGTAAATATAGCTAATGCTAGCTGTAGCATATCCCTCCGAAATATGGTCGTAGACTTTACTGATGATTTAGAATTTATTGAAACTCCAGAGTCAACGTAAGAGCTATGAAGACACAAAAATAACAAATACATTTAGGCTCAATCCGTATTAGAATCACTTTAGCATACTACCAAAAGTTAACTGTAAACAGACAGCAAAGCTACAAAACAGCTTATAAACGAATTAGGACACAACCTACAATTTTATATTATAGTAAATACCGACCTTGTGCCTCTTCGGGGGGTGCTAACATTAACATACACTTTATTCTTTACTTTCTCCGTCTTATGTAGAAGATATTTCTTTTCGCAGTCATGTTGTTTCCATAGCAACAACAACTTCCTGTTAACAGCGTAAACTCGCCTTCAAAATAAAAGCATCTAAATAAAACAGGAACCTAAATTACATTTAAGACGTATATAAAACTGCAACGAAAGCCACAAAAACAATGCAACATCCCCTTCAGTCTCACAGAACACCAATGGGGTTATTTACACTAGCTGTGCAATAAGCATGTGTACAGGCTAGTATGGCTAACGCTAGCGTGTATGCTAATGCTAGCGCGAATGCTAACGCTAGCGCGAATGCTCACGCATTTTCTCATTGAGTTTAAACATCTCCAAATGTCATCACATAAACACAATACATGTTACTACTCCTTACAGTGTAAGTGTAAGGCTTACACTTACAGTCATTGCTTTCTGACGGACTTGACCCTTTTACTCTTCAGGTTGCATAGGGAACATTAGTAGCATTCTACTGCCTTTCTTGGGCGGTGTCCATTAAACGAAAAACGTAGAGCCAATCAGGAACTGAGAATTTAGTCCAACTTCCTTTTCAATCAAACTCACTTCCTTTTCAATCATACTCTCTCACACATAACTATCCTTATGCACACACCCTATCATTCTGTTTTATACACATACCTATATAGTCATTCACATTAACTATTATTAACTCTTATATAAGCTATTATTTGGCCTTTCATTCACTGCTATTCAGTTTTACATATATGAATATTGTTATTAACATGAAATACTATTCCCTCTTATTATTCTGTCTTACATACATTGTTTACCGATTACACACATACTACTATCCTCTTTCACATACACTATTATAATGTTTTATTAGATTATAGTTGTTTGTGAAAGACGATAGTGGTGTGTGTACGAGAGTATGATGGTGCGTTTAAGAGATTTTGTTTTTGTGTGTGAGAGAGAATAGTTATTTATGTATGATAGTATGATAGTAAATGAAGGAAGGAATGACAGTACGTTAAAGACGGTATGATACTGTGTGTGAAAGAATCTGGTGGTGTACATGTGAGATTCTGATATTGTTTGTAAGACCAAGTATGAGTTGTGAGCTAGACGGCCTCTCATTAAATGCCTAAGCTGCTTCTCAACTGGAAAAAGATCCATAAACAATTTAGCCTTGTGCTATTTTGAATTATCCCCAACTTTATTAGACTTTTTTTACACTATATCTTTTCAAAATAAAAGCACCTTTATCCATCTTTAAGCAGTGCTATGAGTTAATTAATGATAAAACAGCAGCAGTTCAAATATATACTTTCACCCCAAAGACATTTACGACACTTACTCATCCCTCTGTAACTAAAAATAGCTGCAGAACAACTTTAATTTGTGCAAATATCTTGAATAACACGTGCGTTTTAACAGTTTTACTTATGTGTGTGGATACGTTTCATCAAAATAAAAGCATGCTAAGGAAACAGCTCTTTTTCTTAATGGTATTAAATAACCTCTAACTAAAGGATTTCTCACTTCTCTATATATTTAGAAATAAAGCTGTCAGTTTGGATCTTTAAGTCCTATGATTCTAATTTGCAAAACAGTCGAGTTATTTATGAAGTGTATATATCTGTGTGTGTGTGTGTGTGTGTGTGGATCTGTGTGTGTGGATCTGTGTGTCTGTGTGTGTGGATCTGTGTGTGTGTGGATCTGTGTGTGTGTGTTGATGTGTGTGTCTGTGTGTGTGTGGATCTGTGTGTGTGGATCTGTGTTTGTGGATCTGTGTGTGTGTGTGTTTGTGTGTGTGTGGATCTGTGTGTGTGTTTGTTTGTGTGTGTGTGTGTGGATCTGTGTGTGTGTGGATCTGTGTGTGTGTGTGTGTGTTTGTGTGTGTGTGTGGATCTGTGTGTGTGTTTGTTTGTGTGTGTGTGGATCTGTGTTTGTGTGTGGATCTGTGTGTGTGTGTGTGTGTGTGTTTGTTTGTGTGTGTGTGTGTGGATCTGTGTGTGTGTGTGTGCATGTGTGTGGATCTGTGTTTGTGTGTGTGTGTGTGTTTGTGTGTGGATCTGTGTGTGTGTGTGTTTGTGTGTGGATCTGTGTGTGTGTGTGTGTGGATCTGTGTGTGTGTTTGTGTGTGTGGATCTATGTTTGTGTGTGTGTGTGTGTGTGTGTGTGTGGATCTGTGTTTGTGTGTGTGTGTGTGGATCTTTGTGTGTGTGTGTGTGTTTGTGTGTGGATCTGTGTTTGTGTGTGTGTTTGTATGTGTGTGTGGATCTGTGTGTGTGTGTGGATCTGTGTGTGTGTGTGTGCGTGTGTTTGTGTGTGTGTGTTTGTGTGTGGATCTGTGTTTGTGTGGATCTGTGTTTGTGTGCGTGTGGATCTGTGTGTGTGTGTGTTTGTGTGTATGTGTGGATCTGTGTGTGTGTGTGTGTGTGTGGATCTGTGTGTGTGTGTGTGTGTGTGTGTGAAGTGTATATTGCTTTTATTAAGATGTATCTGTATTATCTGCATTGTAATTGTGGAGCAACCTGGCAAACAGAATTTCCTTTGGGATAATAAGTAAATAAAGTTCTGTCTAATCTAATCTAATCTAATTGCAATAGTAAATAGTCTCCGTTGTTTACGTTCTGTCAGCTGTTGGTTGGCCTCTCACAGTGAACACTCTAATGTTATATTTACATTGTATATTCGACAGATAGTCTACTGTCAATATGTAAATATTTGACTGTTTAGTTAGTTATTCTCTAGTTTGGGGATTCATATATTTAATGTTGGTTTTTTTCTTTTTTCCTGTGCAATAAATACCTTGTTTACATGCTGCTGTAAATAATCCCACATTTGATCATAAAGTACATTTCTATCTAATAATAGTCCAAATAACATAGATGTTATACAAAATATGCTTTATTTAATTCATATTTTTATCATTTAAGTACACTATTCATCTGTTTTGTTATAACTAGCCCGTGTGCTAACAAGGCTAACTATTAAGGTTCTTAATAACAAAATAAAATACTTTTTGAATGAAAGGGTATCGATTGCTAAGCCGAATGAAACAATACATATTTAACAGATTAAAAGTCAAATAAAACATGAGATTTCTGCGTGTAAAGCTGTGATCTGCTTAGTGTTTTATAGCTTATGATTATAACTTTAGGAAGTGTGTAAATAATTATGAAATCAACAACTAATCCTTACATTTAAAACAAAACATACTCATGTGCACAGCTTTCCCTCTTGAATTACTCATCTAATGCACATATTTAATATTGTAGAGTAATTTGTCATATTCTCATATTTACTTTTATTGTATATTTGCATTTCTTGCACATATTCCCTTTCATTTGTTTCAATATTTGGCCTTTTTATTACAACTGAATGACTCTTACTGTGTTTAACAATGCACCAATACACCCGAAGAATCCTCATGTGTAAACCCTGCAATAAATCAGATTCTGATCTCAAAAACAAGCCAATATGTGCTTTAAAAAACGGTATTTCTGCTGCTTAAAGCTTGTAATTGAAGTACTCACATAGCGGCGTAGCTTCTTCTCTGGTGGAGACTTCCTCAGCCAGCCTTCACAGATCACCTCTCCGGCTCCACTCATCCTCAAAAACACACTCTAAATCAGGAGGAAAAACCTGCAGACTGCCAGAGCGTCCAATTAAGACTCCAAGCAACCAATTAAGGAACACTTTCCAGCTTCCAATCACCTCCAAATCAGCCCTTAGTCAACTCTTAAATCAGACTTGCAGTGATTTGAAGTTTAACTCCTCTTCTGTAATCAGTAACTCCTTTTATTTTCCGTCCACCCGTGAAGGAGCTGCTCCTCTCTCCATGTCTGAGTCACACCTCCTTCTCACTGGGTTTTACTTCCCAGCAGTCTCCCCCCCCTCTCTCTCTCTCGCTCTCTCTCTGGTTGTGTGATAACCAAACACAATGCCTTAGCTTCGTGCATTCCTCCTCCTCCCCTTCCTCCTCCTCCTCTTCCTCACTCCTCCCCTTCGGCTCTGGATAACAGGAAACTCCCCCTGTGGATATGTATGTGCATGTGCAAGAAGATATTTAACTATAATAATGTATATGTAAGTACCAAAAGCTACTTATTTAGTAGAATCTGTCATTTCTGGTACATTTTCCTTTTTTTATGTGCATGTGCAAGAAGATATTTAACTTTAATATAGCATAACAAGTATATTTAAAGAACCCAAAACTACTTATTTTTGCATAATCTGCCATTTCTGGTACAACTTCTTTAAAAAAAAAAAAGGAAAAGGATCAAAATAAAATGTAAAGTACCAAACATTAATGTTCTCATTATACAGAATTAAAAATAAATAATAATTCTAAGAAATGACATTGTTACGGGACATACATACAAATATGAATACTGTACAGTTAAAAATATCATAAAAATAATCAACAAATTCAAGGGAAAAAAAGACAAATAAAAGGTAAATAACGTTATTACATGAAATTATAAGAACTAATCAATACATGATCAATACATCATTAACTGTCAAATCTAAATGGAGTTTCATTAGTCAAGTTATGTGAAGTAAATAATGGCAGATTTAAAGAAAGATCAAATTTAGAGATAAATGGTGACATCTAGTGAGTTTGTGTGCATGTGCAAGAAGATAAAGCATAGTATATTCAAACTACCGAAACAACACATTTAGCATAATCGCCATTTCTGGTACAACTCTAATAAAGCATCAAAAATAAACTTTAAAAACTTTAAAGGACCAAACAATGCACAGATTACATTTTTACATTTTAAGAAATCATATTTTTAGACGATATACACAACAAAATAAAAATACTGCTGTTAGTAACATAATTTAATAAAAACAAGACAACAAATTCAAGGAAAAGATGGAAACATGAAGGTAAAGAAAAGGATAATCATGAAGCAGAGAGCTGCACTATCTATATTTCTATTTTTGTTTTGATATATTTATTTGTATTGCTTGTAAATTGCACTGTTGAGGAATCTGGGATCTAAGTTTTTCATACGTTACGTAATTACACCGTAGTTCTGTATATAATGTGTAAATAAAACTTTGAATCTTGAACTGTCAAATCTAAATGGAGGTTCATTCATCAAAAACGTAGATAAATGGTGACATCTAGTGAGCTTTTTGAAGTACTACAACTATAATAGCCTTTAGTTTAATACCAAATCGTAGATATTGAATCAGATGCAGTCTTTAATCTGCTTTATTTGCATGATAGTCCAACAACACCACAGAATAATGTTTTACCTGCAGGCTCGTATCTTCTTTTTAAATTTGAATACAGAAGTCATTGCTGGGATTTAAATTCTGTCAAATGTTTATTTTAAATGACGCATACAATCAGGGTCAGATTTGCATTCATGTTTTACGACACTGGACACAGGTGTTGAATGTGAACTCAGACAATAAATATATAGATTTTCCAATAGTTCGATTTTTAAATAGACTGATTTATTATTGACTAATCTATCAGTAAAGTTGATGCAGTACTTGTCGAAATGATGAATGAATGAATGATGTTGTTATTGTTTCAGTCATTAGAGGTTAGTTTCACTGCAACAGGTGTATGAGACGAGAACAATTTACCTAGAGAAATGAACCGTATGAAAAGGAATTAAAGTCAGGAAAAGTTTGTCAATATGCAAACACACACACTTACAGAAACACACACACACTTTTTTGATCAGACATCAGTTTTGAGCCGTCTCAGTAGCACGAAGGTCAGAAACACTAACAAGGTGGGTGTCTTTTAAGAATATAATTACATGTTTAAGTTGTTAATGTTATAATACGATCACTTCTGTTATGACTTCATCTGGAAATTACTTCTTAACTAATTGATCTGTGTTTAATTTAGTTAAAGAAGTGCCTAATCTTCCCAGAGTCCAGGATGACGTCTTTGGATGTGTAGCTCTCCTCAATTTCTCTCGACTTTCTAATCATCCATACTTTGTCTTAGCGGAGACATCTACACCGAGAGACCCTGCAGTTATTAAAAATGTGATGAGAAGATGAGATGTTGGTCCGTTTTCATATGTCATCATGCCAGCTACTAACAGAGGATAGATGTGGCTGTAAAACAATCTTATAGGCTCAGTTTAGCTTTGAAGGATCCCAAATAAAATGTTTTTTTACAATGAGGCTAGCAATTAACCAGAAGGACGTAAGAGAGAAAAGGAGCGAGGCTTAGAGTGAATAGCAGAGGTGGGAAGTAGTGGAGCACAAACACTTTGTTTCTGTACTTAAGTACATTTTTTTGGTATCAGCACTTTACTCCACTACTTATTTTTCTGACGACTTTTTACTTTGACTTCTTACATTTTGAACCCAAATACCTGTACTTTCTACTTCTTACATTTTGAACACAAATACCTGAACTTTCTACTTCTTACATGTTGAACCCAAATACCTGTACTTTCTACTTCTTCCATGTTCCAAACAGGCTGGTTCCTTTAGTTTGAATGTGTGTTTGGTGGCGTGATCATTATTATTTAGAGTCATTGCGTGCCTATTGATTTGAACACGATCCGTGTATCCATCATTTCCTGGTCTTCTCTAAAGAAGAGGGACCAATGAAAACGTTGTCATGTTGCCGTTGTTCAGCATGGAAAAATTCATTAGCTAACAATGACATTATTGTTCTATTAATATAAAGGGAGGTCAGGTACTCTTTAAAACAGCTGCTAGTTATGGGTACTTTTTACTGAAGTACATTTCAAAGCCCATATTTCTTTACTATTACTTGAGTAAAGAAGTTTAGTCAGTACTTCTACTTTGACCAGAGTATTTTTAAACACGAGTATCTGTACTTCTACTTGAGTAAAGGATGTTGCCATCTCTGTTGAATAATCCTGAACAAGTGTGTGAATGTGTAAATTGGGCGTGAGATTATATTGGGAAAACATATTTTTTATCTTCTCTTTTTCAGGGCGTCAGACATGTCAGCCAACTCCTCTTCCTCCTTCGATCATCCCCATCAATTTCCTGAATTTCTCTTTTTCAACTGCCATGAAGTCAAAATTGGAAACATTATCTTAGGCGTTTTCACCGTCTGCAGCACCCTCATCATCGTCCCTCTCTCCGTCACAGTCCTTTTCCTCGGGCACCAGCAATGGCGTCGACATCGCTCAGTTAAACAAAAGCACTCGGACATCATCACCTACAACATGGCCGTCATGGAGGTATTCCTGGTGTTCGGATCCGTCTTCTACTGCCTCAGCGTCCTTCTCAACTCAGAGGCCATGAGGCTGGTTTCGACCCATGTTTACTACATCAGCAGTTGCGGGCAGATGTCCTTACACATCCTTATTTGTGTCGAGCGCTACCTGGCCGTGGTTCATCCCGTTAAATACCGGAGTTTGAGGCAAAGCCGCGGCGACACAATCAGAAACGTCAGCGTTGGGAGTGTGTGGCTGATTGCCTGTGCGGAAATGAGCTTAAACGTGACGGAAGAATTGGTTGTTATTGCTATGCTGTACAATGTGCAACTGGTGCTAACCTTGATTAGCATTTCTTTCTGTAGCTTCTCCGTGCTCAGGGTTTTAAAGCGTCCAGGACCGGGGGTTGGAGGCATAGCGAGGGTGGATCGATCAAAAAGGCGCGCGTTCTCCACCATCACGGCCATTTTGGGGGCGTTATTGTTGAGGCTTGGGGGGAGTTTGTTGTCAACGATGTTCTACACTTTATCGCTGAGGAGCCAGAGCGTCCGGTGCGTGGTGATGGAGGCGAGTTCATGGTTGGGTTTGCCTTGTAGTCTGGTGTTGCCACTGCTGTTTCTGCACAGGGCGGGAAAACTAACATGTTGCAGGAAAACTGAGTCAGGATAAGGGTCAACGTAGATTTGTGCAGCGAGGACGTATTTAGGGAGGCAAAACTGGAAGTTAGCATCACAAGGGCTCATTCGGAAAAAGGATTTGGACAACGAGAGTGTATTTTAGGGGATATTAAGAGCATTTTCGAGATATTTACTTATAAACTTGAAGTAAATGCGGTTAAATCCTAGCGTGGATAACTTATTCTGGTGAAAAAGCTCCCAGAAAAAGTCCAAACACAATAATAGCTAAATGTGCTATGTTGCATTTCGAACATTATATGTTTTGCATAATATGACTATGAACGTGTGTTTCAGGGACTAATAAAGAACATTTTCGAGCAACTTTGGCTAAATTCAGGCAAAGGAGAGACAACTCCAAGCCTACTTTAAAGCAACCAAAAAAGATGATATATTATAAAAGTGGACACAACATAAACTATAAAACATGAATCTGTGTCTGCAGGAGAAACATAAAGCCAGCAGAATGAAAACAAAATAAAGTAAAATGCATTTTTAAAGAACATTTTGGAGATATCGACCTTCTAACTTTGAATACATTTGGCTAAATTCTTGCTTAAAAGAAAGACACATCCCTACATGCTCTATATGGAAAAGCTCCAAGAAATAGCTCACAATTAAACAAGTGAACACAAACTAAACAAATAATCTTGGTGGTAAAAACATGGAAGATTATCTCCTCATATTAACAGCACTTTATGATTTCTGAAGTAAAAAGTTAACATTTGGCTATGAAGGAACAACGACATGACTTCACGTCACCACCGCTAAGCTAAAGGTGGCTAATGTTTGGCTATAAAGGAACTACAGCACGGTCACATGACTTCACGTCACCACCGCTAAGCTAAAGGTTTCTAATGTTGGGCTATAAAGGAACTACAGCACGGTCACATGACTTCACGTCACCACCGCTAAGCTAAAGGTGGCTAATGTTGGGCTATAAAGGAACTACAGCACGGTCACATGACTTCAAGTCACCACCGCTAAGCTAAAGGTGGCTAATGTTGGGCTATAAAGGAACTACAGCAGGGTCACATGACTTCACGTCACCACCGCTAAGCTAAAGGTGGCTAATGTTGGGCTATAAAGGAACTACAGCACGGTCACATGACTTCACATCACCACCGCTAAGCTAAAGGTGGCTAATGTTGGGCTATAAAGGAACTACAGCACGGTCACATGACTTCACGACACCAGCGCTAAGCTAAAGGTGGCTGATGTTGGGCTATAAAGGAACTACAGCACGGTCACATGACTTCACGTCACCACCGCTAAGCTAAAGGCGGCTAATGTTGGGCTATAAAGGAACTACAGCACGGTCACATGACTTCACGTCACCACCGCTAAGCTAAAGGTGGCTAGGGTTGGGCTATAAAGGAACTACAGCACGGTCACATGACTTCACGTCACCACCGCTAAGCTAAAGGCGGCTAATGTTGGGCTATAAAGGAACTACAGCACGGTCACATGACTTCACGTCACCACCGCTAAGCTAAAGATGGCTAATGTTGGGCTATAAAGGAACTACAGCACGGTCACATGACTTCACGTCACCACCGCTAAGCTAAAGGTGGCTAATGTTGGGCTATAAATGAACTACAGCACGGTCACATGACTTCACGTCACCACCGCTAAGCTAAAGGCGGCTAATGTTGGGCTATGAAGGAACTACAGCACGGTCACATGACTTCACGTCACCACCGCTAAGCTAAAGGCGGCTAATGTTGGGCTATAAAGGAACTACAGCACGGTCACATGACTTCATGTCACCACCGCTAAGCTAAAGGCGGCTAATGTTCAGCGTGATGACGTTTCAGAGTCTCATTTAGACAACCGCCACTTCATTGACGTATTTTATGTTGTAGAACAAAGCGTTAAATCTCTTAGCTTGTGTTAACCAAATACCTTCTTCAGGCATATAAACAAAACTGCTCGAATTGAAAACAAGCCAACAGGAATTGCTAAAATGCTGACTCATCTAGGGATTTTTGGACTGACATGTGCACCGCTCTACAAATAACAGAATATAATCACTATTGTCAGGACAAAACAATTCAATATAGAGGCGTTAGTGTGTTTTGCAGAGGTGTTCAGGTATGAAAAGAGGTTGATAATAAAACTATAAAAATGTCTTTATTTGTGTCTGTCTTAAAAAAAGAGGTCAGAGCTGCAGTTGTTAGTGAAGAAAATGCACTAAAAGTCTTTGGACTTCTTAACATGTTACTCTGAACTAAGCATTATTTTCTCATTGTCATATGAATAAATGTGTGTCCTATATCTTACCTATTTTAAATGTATGATTATGGACCATTAAGTAGTTACGGTGGGATTAGTATTGGGGTTTTGCTGAGTGTAAAGGGTTTTGTAGGTTGTGAATATTCTGTAGGCCTATAATACATGAACTCTCATATTTTAAAATATCCGTAAGATATATTTTAAATACTTGCTCTTTGTTGTCTGGGCCTCCGTTTTTGTGTCTTGAATATATTATTGGAGTGTCATATTTGTGTGACCTTTTTATCCCGAATTAATAAATAAACAAATACAATACAAATAAGTGTGATTTTTTATTAATCTCAATATTATCGATGTTTTAAGCGTGCACATGACCTAAAATCTGCAAAAAATACACAACGTAATGCATGTTTCCATCCACTACTGTTATGAAAATACTGGAGTTGGTGCATTCGGACTGTTGATGACTAATTGTAGATTTTCTTTTTCAGTATCAGATATTCAAGCTCATTTCTGGGGAAGAAACAGCAACAAAAGGGGATTTATTGTCAAGATATATTACATTGGGCTTACTTGCGAGTACAATCAGAAGTAGAGGCTGGAAAGCAAAAGCGAGAAAACACAACAAAAAAGGTTTTTTATGCAAGGCTGATGAGGGGGAAGTAGCAACAGGTGAGCAGGTGATAAAGAAAGTCAGGTAAAATGTCTTAAAAGTCCATTTTTCGAAAGACTTAAAAAAGCTAATACATGGGATTGTGTGTATTGTAATATTTTTCTGACCAATTGCTCTCTTATTACAGATCAGAAATGTGTCTTTAACGGAGTCAGTAGCTTAGCCTTTTAAGATTTTAAGTTCCTACGTACCTAAAAAAACAGTCTTAGCTGAAAAAAGCCATCAATTGGTATCAAAATGTCTTCAAAACCAATTTATTGAAAGACTTAAAAAAAAAAAAGCTAAGACATGGACTTTTATGTATATTTTTCTAACACTCCAATTTGACCAATTCCTCTCTTATTACAGATCAGAAATGTGTCTTTAACGGAGTCAGTTAGCTTAGCCTTTTAAGATTTTAAGTTCCCGCGTATCCTAAAAGAACAGTCTTAGCTGAAAAAAGCCATCAATTGGAATCAAAATGACTTAAAAGTAGAAAAGTGTGAGGGCACCAGGTGGATGGATGGGGAAATAAATGAAGTGCTGAGAGTTCATTGGATGCTCAGCAGACTTCTAAGGTGGTGCTTTTATCAACATTCTCAGGTTACAAGAATCAGAATAAAAGTGTAAAATCGGCTCAATAAACAGTTTTTCTCATGAACTCCAGATGTTTAAGGCCTTGTTGACTCAGTGTCATGTCTCAGCCTTTGAATAATGACCTGATAACCCCAGTTAATGCCTGTGAAACCACCAGAACATGGAAATAACATTTCCCTACAGCACGGGAGATGTGATTTTTGCTTGTTTTCTGATATGCAAACATCCATATGTCCCATGCATGAAACACAACACACACTCACACGACACGCCATACATTAAAATCTCTTCACACGGACTCTGGTGTTCAGCAGCCGCCACGAACAACTCCTACGGTAAACGTTTGTCTCTTTTAATGCACAAAAATACATTTAATAACTACAAACTGACCTGGTGCTCACTGTGTATGAATAATTGATAAATAATTAGTTTTAATGTTTGAATGTGCAGGAAATGTTGTTTAACTTTAAAATACCCTTGTTTTGCTTGTGACTGCTTATTATAAAGCAATGGTTACTTGCAAACGCAGATAACAGGTTATATATCTATAAATTAAGAGCAGTTTTAGATTTATTTCTGGTCTTAAAAGTGCAATTTAAAGTATACAACTACTAATTTCTTTCTTGTTTCCTACGGCAGTAAAAAAGCTTCTTCTTCTGACAAATTGAAGGGTATATTAAAATGTTTTTTGACCTTAACCTTGCGTCCCGTTAACGTGGAGTTGAAAACTAATTTGCTTTTACAGGCATGAGGTTGGTAGGCATGGATTAGGCCACGTTAACATTTTTACCACATTTAAATATACTTTTCCTTATCTTCTGACCCTTTAAAAAACATTATATAGAAGTATTGATGGAGGCCTACTCTATAGTAACATTTCAAAATGGTGAAAATACGTAAAGGATCATTACTGCACAAAATAATGAACTTAAAACAATTGTATATGAGCTGTATGTGCTATAGGGGCTATGCATGTGTTTTGTAAACCTAAAGGGTATTTTTCAGAATAAAACATGTACAGTATGTTCCATATAACCTGTAATTGTTTTTTTTTTTTTAAAGCAAGGTCCAATTCTCCCTTTTTTGATGGATAATGCCAGTTTCCAGATATGATGTTTGACAGTGTCATAGTCTGATAGTGATGGGAATTACGAAAGAGCTGTTCATAAGAGCCGTTTTTTTTTAAGGGGGCGGGGTTAATAGGTTTATCTGCGAAATAATCCCCAGGATAATGATTGACTGTATTGCCAGAAATCTACTTTTACTCACAGAAAAATGTATAACTTGCTACATCCTCAGCCAGCCAAGCTACTACTCAAGCAGCATGCGTTATGCCATCACCTACGGCAAATTTACATTCAGGAAAGCAAGTTCCCGGAAGGCGAGTGGATTTATGGCAGGCAGTGAACCAGGGGCGGTTCTAGGGGGGGTTCAACAGGGGCCAGTGCCACCGTAACACTGACCAGGGACCCCCTTGTGGCCCCCTCCAAAAATAAGGTTACAATATTCGCTTTATTGGAACTAAATCAAATCAGAGACCCGGATGTAGAGTGGAGATTAAACTGTTGAAACCCAGCTCCAGACACTTTGGACAATCTGGCAAAAATGTACATTCTCAAATATTGAAGTGACTGTTATTTTGGTATATATTGATTGTTATGTTTTTATTGTTTTATTATGTAAAAATGTGTCTTTGATTCTGTGTATATATATATATATATATATATATATATATATATTTGCACACATGTTTTTATATACATTTGTTTGTATTTTCGGGATTGTGGGAAACAGTATTTCGATCTCTCTGTCTGTACACACAAACGGAAAGATTGACAATAAAGTCGACTTTGACTTCATTACCTTATATAAAAGCAAATACTGTTTATGTTTTTTATTAAATTATCACTTAAAGTTACTAAAACAAATACTCTAAATGACAACAACTACTGAAACAAAGGACTGTAACTTAAATGTACTAAAACAAATACCTTTACTAAAACAAATACCAATTACTGTATTTGATGTTTATTTTACACAATTACTTTATACTGTATTTGTCTTTTTAACCCGCTTTTATTGTGCCCCTCTCATGAAATAACTGGCCCCAGCCTGGCCCTCCCAGTAAAATTGGTCTAGAACCGCCACTGCAGTGAACCAAAGATAAAAAGAACGGCTCTCACCAAGTACGACTCGGTTCCCTTCGTTCGTACCAAAGAGCCGTTCAAAAGAATCGGATAGTTCGCGAATGTAATCACTAGAGTCTGATGTAAAGACTTTTAGATCCTCCTCTCTGCTAATTGTTCCTCATGTCACTTGTTTTTCCCTCTAGACGCCTCCATTGATCCACGATGTCCATCAACAATGGTTCCTATCCGTTTCAGGTCCTGTTCAGTAGCCACGTTTGCTTAAACTCCACCACCGGTCTCTTCGTCCTCACAGCTTTCTCCGTCACCAACGTCTTCATCCACCTTCCTCTCTGCGCCCTAATTTTCTGCCTGGGATTTCAAAGATGGAGGCGGCAGAAATCCACTTTTTTGAGTCACGCCGACTGCTTCACCTTCAACATGATGGCCATGGAGATGTTCGTGCTGGTGGGATTAGTTCTGTTCTGCATGGGATTCAATTGGAATAATTGGCGGCTAATTGCTTGTGGGATGTTTTGTTGCTCGCTGATCATACCTGGACGATCACTTTTTCACTGTTTCACCTGTATGGAACGCTACTTGGCTGTAGTCCATCCAATGACCTACCTTCGTTTGAAGACAACAAGTGGAGTTCGGATCAGAAACATCTGCATCGGGTGTGCTTGGATGCTGTCTTTCGGGTGGATGAGCGTAACATACGCGCATTTACCAAATTGGCCCATCTTCCCGTCTTTAGTCTTTGTCGCCCTCTCTTTATTCGTCAGTTCTTTCTCCAGCGTCTCCGTTCTTCGTGTCCTCCGTCGTGCGTCTCCGGGAGAAAGACCCGGCGTCAACGTGTCAAAGAGGAGGGCGTTTCACACCATCACGGCCATATTTGTAGTCCTGGTGTTCGGGTTATCTGCGATGATAGTTTGCATGTTTATGATAAAATCAGTGGAGGAGGCAGGTGGAGATCAGTGTGTTGTGCTCATCGTCACTCTCTGGTTCGGGCTACCCAGCTCCATGGTTTTACCGCTGCTGTTCCTCCACAGGGAGGGAAAACGCCGCCAGTAGCAGCGCTACTACTTTGAGTAATCAAACAGCTCGTCTGTAGCTTAGCCGTTTAAGATTTTATGTTCCTGCGTACCTTAAAAGAAGATCTTATCTGATAAAAACGCACTCAATTGGTATTTAAATAGCTTAAAAGTACATTTTTAATGGGTTTTTACCTATATATATTTTTCTAACACTCCAATTCGACCATTTCCTGTCTCATTAAAGATCAGAAATGACGTGGGGATGTGTCTCTAACGGAGTCAGTAGCTAAGCCTTTTAAGATTTTAAGTTCCCGCGTATCCTTAAAAAACAGTCTTAGCTGAAAAAAGACATCAATTGGAATCAAAATGTCTTAAAAGTCAATTTTCCGAGAGTCTTAAAAAAGCTAAGACATGGGATATTGTAATATTTTCTGACCAATTCCTCTCTTTTTAAAGATCAGAAATGAGCTGGGGATGTGTCTTTAACGGAGTCAGTAGATCAGCTCTTTAAGATTTTAAGTTCCTGCGTACCTTTGAAGAAGATCTTATCTTAAAAAAGCCATCAATTGGTATCAAAATGTCTTAAAGGGGACCTATCCTGCAAAATGCACTTTTTTATGTCTTTTATACATAAATATGTGTACCCGGTGTGTCGGGGAACTCACGCAGCGTCAGAAAATAAAACCCTTTCTCTTTTCCTCCGTACCCAAATCTTTTAAAAACGGGGGTACAACGAGCGGGTGCAGATTTGCTGCCGATATTACGTAATTTCGGATGTTGGACCCACAGAAAGTTGCTATCAGAAACAATGCCTGACATGTTTTGGACGTAATATGGTCGGTGTTTACATTAGCAAGCCTCGCTAACACGCAGAGCTAACCTGTACTGGAGAGCACTAAAGCATAAAAAAAGGAACTCACCTTGTGGTAAACCCGCAAGAGAAAAAGCATTTGAGCTCCATACTGTTTCAGAAATAATCCTTGATGTGGTTTAGAACAGGATGGCGTTTTATCACAGCAGAATTTAACTTTATCTCCGGTAGAATTCTGATCAGGCATTAGCTCCGCCTCCTCTTTTTTTTTTTTTTTTTAAAGCTAAGGACCCAAAATCCGCGTTTCTCTAACAGGGCTGAAATAGAGGGATATGAGGGATGTCTAAAATGCATGATCTGTTTGAATTTTTAGCAAAACACATCATAGACATGTTTTTTATATATTTTTATATATCTGTGACCCATAATATATGCCTTAAAATAGCATGATAGGTGCACTTTAAGTCCATTTTTCGAAAGTCTTAAAAAAGCTTAGACATGGGATATTGATATATATGTATATTTTTCTAACACTCAAATTTGACCAATTCCTCTCTTATTAAAGATCAGAAATGACGTGGTGATGTGTCTCTAAAGGAGTCAGTAGCTTAGCCTTTTAAGATTTTAAGTTCCCGCGTATCCTTAAAAAACAGTCTTAGCTGAAAAAAGTCATCAATTGGAATCAAAATGTCTTAAAAGTCAATTTTCCGAGAGTCTTAAAAAAGCTAAGACATGGGATTTTATGTATTATAATATTTTCAGACCAATTAATCTCTTATTAAAGATATGACCTTGGGATGTGAGCTCCACAGAGTCAGTAGCTTAGCCCTTTAAAATGAAGTGTTCCCGCTGATCTGTAAAGTCTTTCGAAAAGCATTATATTAAACATCTTAATCCATTTTGCATGTTTATAGTTTACTTCTTTCCCTTTCCTACATTGGTCTCTTGAAGCATTCAATTACTTCTAATCTGTTTCTTCTTGCACTATTTATATTGTTTCATATCTTTTCTATATCTATGTTGCATTGTCAGAGGACACTAAGCTATAGCTACTGTGCATATGATAGTAAAATCATTTCATTCCTCTTGCTAACTTGCTAGCGATGACACAGGAAAGTGTGTATTCAATACAAAATGGCTATTTAACAAAGATTTTGAGGCATAAAAAGTTAAGCTATAATATAAGTGTTTCAAAGTGAAATGCATTGAGTTATTACAAGTTGGGTCTGAAATGTAACTCCAAATGGCTTTAAAATGTATTTTCTGTATCTTTTAATATGGTTATAGCTCTTATACAAATCACGGTGATATGTTTCTGTATATTTAGGAAAAAATTAGTTATTTATAATGATAGTTTTTGTTAATGTTATAAAGGAGAATTGCTGGTGTAGAGTTGTGTGCTTTCATTAAATGACGTATTTAAAGATTTCGTGTGTCTCTGCGGTTGTTTGTATCTATGATCTATTTGTTGGACGTCATGCACAGACAGGACATTTGCCTACTGAGATTTACAGTATAAAGTTTCAGGGCTTAAATATGATACCTGTCCTGGCTTTCTGAGATGCAAAAGTATCCCATATTCATGCAAACACGATTAAAAAAGAAGCTCTGCACGCATATATTAATATGTATAGAGGAGGACCCAGAAGGCTGTAGTTCAGTTTGGAGAAACGAGCAACAGAAGAAGAAACGCTGCTGAAAAAGTGAGTTACTTTGTGACTTTTTATATTATTATGATGAAAAACTACTACTTTTAAGTTAAAATGCCCTTTCTGCTTTTAAATGAGTTAAATATATTTCTTAATGTCTTTCATTTTTGTAAAGCACTTTGAATTGCCTTGTGTTGAAAGGTGCTATATAAATAAACTTGCCTTGCCAATAAAAGATCAATACAAGATCTACTTTCCTTGAAATGTATGTGGACTATTTCAAGTGTTACCTAAAAACAAACAGACGTGTAATTTAATGGCATTTGGAGTGTTTTTTCTGCATTTTTCTGAAGTTTTCCCAATTTCTAATCTACATTCTGACCTTTTTCCCCTCTGTCCTCTTTTATATAAACAGCCATGTCCTCCAACTCCTCGAATGCCTCCTTTTCCTACGAGAGTCCCTGCTTCAGCTGCAGAGCCAGCGTCATCATCTTCACTTCCTACTCCGTCGCCAACATCCTGGTCCTCCTTCCTCTCTGCTTCTACATCTTCTACCTGGGAGTGCAAAGATATCGAGGGCGAGACTCAACGATCAGAGGTGGGAAGTAACTAAATACATTTACTCAAGTGTTTTGCTACTTTGTACTTCTACTCCACTACAGTTCAGAGGTAAATGGTGTACTTTTACTCCACTACATGTATTTAATACCTTTAGTTACTTTACAGATCTGGATGAATGATGTGAAATCTAATCAAGTCTTAAATCAGACTTTAGTTCCACCTGGAGTAAATCCACAAGCTACCCTGAAGTATACACAGTCATTCAAACTAGCTGCACCTTTACCAGCTTTGAGAACACTTTAATGATCAATCATTATAAAACATATCATATATATATATATATATATCTGAAATGGACCAATCTGCACAATGACTACTTTTACAGTCGCTACTTCAACTATATTTTGATGATAATACTTTTCTACTTTACTTGAGTAACATTTTTAATGCTGGACTCTTACTGTAACAGAGTATTCCTACACTCTGGTACTTCTACTTTTACTCAAGTACAAGATCTGAGTACTTCTTTCTCCTCTCTCCACGACAGGAAGTCACTCCGATGTCTTCACGTATCATATGGCTGTGATGGAGATGGTTGGAGTTCTCGGCTCCATCTTTGGTTGCCTCGGCGCCATCTTGGCAAACCCCCTTTTAGTAACCATTGGTCTTTACTTCTGCAGTTACTCCATTAACGGAAAAATCCCTTTTCACATCCTCACCTGTGTGGAGCGCCACCTGGCTGTGGTTCATCCAATCACCTACCTGCGTTTGAGGAATAGGGGCGGGATCATGATCAGAAACGTGAGCATTGCGTTCGTTTGGCTGTTCTTCTTCACCTGGTTTGCTATCTCCACTCTCATTCACAACATTGCGCCATATTTCTGCTTCGCCACCTTCTCGATGGTTGCCGTGACGTTCTGCAGTCTCTCCGTTCTCCGCGCTCTGATTCGTCCAGGGCCTGGAGAAGGGGGCGGGGACAAATGGAGGGTGGTCCAATCCAAGAAGAGGGCGTTCAGAACCATCATGGCTATCATGTTGACTCTTTGTTTCAGATTTGGCGGACAGCTGCTTCTTCTTTCCATGTTCGTCTCCATGGATTTGGGTGTTTGTATGCAATGTGTGTTGTATGTCTCCGAAGTTTGGCTGTGTTTGCCCAGCAGTCTGGTTTTACCGCTGCTGTTTCTGCACAGGGCGGGAAAACTAACGTGCGGCAAGAAAACTGATTCAGGATCAGAGCAGAGCAGAGGTTAGACGCACAGAGTAGTCAAGTTTCAACTCGTCTAAACGCTTGCAAGTGTGTTGATTTAGTCTTTGAGCGAAATATATGCGAATTACCAGAAGGAAAAAAGGTTAGAAATAAGCAAAATAAGCAAAGACTGATATATATCATTAGGTTTGTCTAGTTAATATTAAATAAGCAAGTTTAAACCTTTCTTTTTGTAGGGTTTTTCTAAATAGCTGTCTCTATATGACACATTTGGTTTTTTCTAATAGAAAAAAGTGACAAAATCTTGTTGAAAATAAAGAATGTTATACTACATTTCACCAGTCAGACTCCCTAAAGCCTGGTTATATTGGCTGTTTTTTGTATTAAAATAGCAAGTAAAACTCACAGAAAAGGTGCAAACTCAAACATGGCTTTAGGAGGAACTAGCTGTAAAAAAAGTGTAAAATATTACATTAATAATCCCCAAAAATAGCCCAAAAATAGCCTAAATGTGTGTCAGAGTTTTGGGGAATCCCTCTGCCTTCCCCACCTTCCTAATCATTTGAAATGTGTGTTTGTGATGCAAATAACAACAATAGATTAATATATTTCTATCTCCCTTTACTCTATTTATCAGTGATCTCTGTTTACTGTCACGCTTTGATTACAGTGTGACTTCATGCATGATCCATGATAATAAAAATATAGAAGTGTAAACGTTATAAAGGAGGACTGTTGGTGTAAAAGTTGTGTGTTTTCATTAAATAAAGAGTGATGTATTTAAAGATTGTTGTGTGTGTCTGTGTGTTGTTGTTGTCTCTGATGAATGATCTTTGGACGTCATACAGCTGGAGGGAAAAAAGGAAAATCAGAGCAGGACATTTGCATACTGAGATTTACAGTATAATGTTCCAGGGCTTTATCATGATACCTGTATTGGCGATGCAAAAAATCCTATCTTCATGCAAATAGGAAAAAAATACAAAGGCACCTGCACGCAGATATTAATATATAGGAGTGAGAAGAAGGCTGTCGTTCAGTTTGGAGAGACCAGACAACAGAAGAAGAAACGCTGCTGAAAAAGTGAGTTACTTTTGTGTGTTTTATGAACTTATTAATTATGAAAAACTGACCTTTCTTTGCTTCATTAAAAGGTCAGTCCTATGCCGTATTAGATAGCTCTTCAAGTACATTATACTTATATCCTTAACATCGACAGATAATTAAGAACAATTTAATTGTGTAATCTAAAATATTTAGCTGATTCAATGTCATAAGTTAGTTTTCAGAATACCTTTTTTATTTCGGGGGGAATTGGGTTTCATGACTGTATATAAATATATTTATTTTTTAATATTAAAATATAAATAAAAATATTTTAAAATGTGTAAAAATGTGCAATAAAATATTAAATAATATATAATAAAAATATCCATTTAAATATAAGCAGCTAAAATAAAAATTAGAATAGAAAATAATTATACAACATAAGTTAACACAAAGATAAAGTTAAAATGTCCAATAAAAGATCAAATAAATATTAAATTCAGAATTAATTATTAGTTTACTTCTAAACTACTTTTAGCTGGGTTATTGGTGTTTTGTTTCTACCATGTCTCATCTAGATTTCAAGGCAGACTTAATGTAATTGAATGGCATTTTTCCTCCTTTTCTGACGTTTCCACCATGTCTAATCTAGATGTTCTCCCTCTCTCCCTCCTTTATATAAACAGCCATGTTCTCCAACTCCTCCAACGCCTCCCTCCTTCCTCCTTCCTCGGATTCCTCCTCCTCTTACCACTGCTACGACTGCAGAAACAGCTTCATCATCTTCACCTCCCTGCATCCTCGTCCTCTCATTGGGCGTCCAGAGATATTGGGGGCGGGAGTCCACGACTAAAGGTTAGTAACTAAGTACATTTACTCAAATACTATTCTTAAGCACAATTGTGAGGGACTTTTATGCTATTTTGTACTTCTACTCCACTACAGTTCAGAGGTAAATGGTGTACTTTACTCCGCTACATGTATTTAATACCTTTAGTTACAGATCTGGATGAATGATGTGAAATATAATCAAGTGTTGAATCAGACTTTAGTTCCACCTGGAGTAAATTCACAAGCTACCCTGCAGTATACAAAGTCATTCAAACTAGCTGCACCTTTACCAGCTTTGAGAACACTTTCATTATCAATCTTTATAAAACATATCATATATATTATTCTGAAATGGACCAATCTGCACAATGACTACTTTTACTGTCGCTACTTTCACTATATTTTGATGAGAATACTTTTCTACTTTCACTTGAGTAACATTTTGAATGCAGGACTTTTACTGAAACAGAGTATTCCTACACTCTGGTACTTCTACTTTTACTCAAGTACAAGATATGAGTACTTCTACTTTTACTCAAGTACAATTTCTGAGTCTTTCTACTTTTACTCAAGTACAAGATCTGAATACTTTTTTCCCCTCTCTCCACGACAGGAAGTCACTCCGATGTCTTCACGTACAACATGGCCGCCATGGAGATGCTCAGCGTTTTCAGCTGCATCTTCCACTGTTTCGCCGTCGTTCTGAAAAAGCCTTTCTGGATGAACGTTGCTGTTTATTTGGCCGTTGCCACCACTAACGGACACATCCCATTTCACATCCTCACCTGTGTGGAGCGCCACCTGGCTGTGGTTCATCCAATCACCTACTTGCGTTTGAGGAATAGGGGCGGGATCATGATCAGGAACGTGAGCATTGCGTTCGTTTGGCTGCTTTTATTCATGTGGATTGGTCTCACTGCTAAAAATGTCATCTTGGAGCCATATTTGTGTGTCACCACCTTCTCCATGGTTGTCGTGACGTTCTGCAGCCTCTCCGTTCTCCGCGTTCTGATTCGCCCAGGGCCGGGAGAAGGGGGCGGGGACAAGGGGAGGGTGGACCAATCCAAGAAGAGGGCGTTCAGAACCATCATGGCGATCATGTTGGCTCTTTGTTTCAGATTTGGGGGACAGCTGCTCTTGCTCTTGATTTACCTCTCCATGGATTTGGGTGAATGCTACAGATGCACGATGCTGACTTCAGTGGTTTGGCTGTGTTTGCCCAGCAGTTTGGTTTTACCGCTGCTGTTCCTGCACAGGGCGGGAAAACGAATGTGCGGCAAGAAAACTGATTCAGGATCAGATCAGACGAGAGGTTAGACGCGCAGTGTGGTCAGGTTTTAACACTCCAAAGTGTGTTGACTTGGTCTTACAGGTCACCTATTATGCAAAATCCCCTTCTTCATGTCTCTACATCAACATGTGTCCCCTCTTCTTCATGTCTCTTCTACATCAACATGTGTCCCCTCTTCTTCATCTCTCTTCTACATCATGTGTCCCCTCTTCTTCATGTCTCTTCTTCATCAACATGTGTCCCCTCTTCTTCATGTCTCTTCTACATCAACATGTGTCCCCTCTTCTTCATGTCTCTTCTACATCAACATGTGTCCCCTCTTCTTCATGTCTCTTCTACATCAACATGTGTCCCCTCTTCTCCATGTCTCTTCTACATCAACATGTGTCCCCTCTTCTTCATGTCTCCTCTACATCAACATGTGTCCCCTCTTCTTCATGTCTCTTCTACATCAACATGTGTCCCCTCTTCTTCATGTCTCCTCTACATCAACATGTGTCCCCTCTTCTTCATGTCTCCTCTACATCAACATGTGTCCCCTCTTCTTCATGTCTCTTCTTCATCAACATGTGTCCCCTCTGTGTAAAGAGACTCTGAAAGTTTCAGGAACAAAGATTCTCTCTCTTTTTGTCCTGATCCATTTCTATAAAAACCTGTCTGAAAATGAGCTGATCAGATTTTGGCCACTTTATGATGTCATAATGATGTTTTGTCTTGTGTAACCATTAGCCAATCACCAACCAAGGTACCCCCCCCCCCACCTTATCACCTGAATCTCCTCCTAGAGCACCATTGTGTTCTTTGTAACCAAATCTCTCTCAGAGGGGCGTGGGAGGGGCTCCTTATTTTCATCTAAAGTAACAGACATAGAATCAGCACTTTTGAAACAGAGCTGAAACAGAGGGGATTATGGGATGCTGCAATGATCTGTTTGGTGTTTCGAGCCAAACACTTCAGAGACATGTTCTGTGTATATCTGAGACCTGTAATATATTGATGAAAAACAGTATAATAGGGGACCTTTAAAGCGACCAATATCAGAGAATTCCTAAAATGAAAAAAGGTCAAACTTAGCAAAACGAGCTAAATTGCTGCACAAAACGATTCCTTGCACCTAAAGGCCTCTAGCTTCTCCTCGTAGTTAATATTCATGCCGATTCTGTCCCGGTGGTGCAAAGTGTGCAAAATTGCTTTTGGGTAAGCTTGCTGCAAAGAAAACACTATAAATGACAAAGAAAACTCATTGAATGGAAGTGAGAAATATAACCAAAAATATCTTTGAGTATATAATATTTAAACATTTATGTGATTTAGTTAAAGAGTTGTTTGGATTTTTTCCTACTTTCCTTATCATTTGAAATGTGTGTTTAGTATGCAAATAACAACTATAGATGAAAACAACAAGTCTTTATCTTCTCTATTTCGCCCTAACACATTTATCATTAAATCGATAAAGAATCAGACCTAAAAGGGAATTGGTATCGATAACATCGTATCACTACCCGTGTATTAACCACACTCTAATTATGGCCTGATTTCGTGCAGGATCCATGTTAGAAATAAAACATAATAATAGAATTGCATGCTTTTCAGGGGGTTTATTTGCATGAGGTAAAGCAAGGTTTCCTGCACACAGGTGGACAGGTGTTTGATTTGAATCACCGCTTTAAAGTCACAGCTCATTTGAATCATGTCAAACAACGAGCTCATTAAGTGGATTTCTGATAACTAATGGATATAATAAAGAAATATTAGGTTGCTGCAGTGATTTATGCTTTTAGTCAATTGTTTCTGAAGCTTTTTATTTATCTAGAAATGTACTAAATTAAATATGAAGAATAAATAATAATTTCGAAAAAATGTATTATAACACCATCATGTTAATATGTGCACTATGTAATCAAAATCCAGTAAAAATAAATATATGTTTGTCTTTAAATGATGGAATAAATGTACTCTACAATTACTTTTAGATGTGTGTGTGCAGTGTGTTTAAGTATAAATACGTACACACACTATCGATCAAATACTGTCAGTGTGTCTGCAGCTGTGGAAAGAGGCAGATGATGCAAAGTGATTGCTTACTGGTTTGATAACATGCAAAACACACACACACACACACACACACACACACACACACACACACACACACACACACACACCTGTATAAGCAGTATAAGGAACACACACTATATTCACTACAGGACGACACACAGCGGGCGGAGGATCAAGGAAACAAAGTGAGTGTATTTTCTTAAATTATATTATATATATCAAATTAAATCAAAGTATATTTATATAGTCCAATATCACACAACCAGTTGCCTCAGTGGGATCTACAGAATATTGAACATAGATGATGATGGTGTAAAATATAGTTAAAATACCATAAAAAAGGTGAAATACAAATAAAATACATCAAAAATTACAACAAATAATTTAAAAGCTATTTAAACCATTTTATTAATAACACAAATTGAATTGACGTAATACAAATCCTATGGCAGAAATGTTATTAAATGTTTATTTTTTTAAATAATACAGCTTTAATAGATTTTTATTTTTTTGAATAGAGATGAGATTTTTAAATAATGTTCTTGTAAGAGTCAAACACGTTTTAGATCTTTTCTTCATGGGTTATTGTTTAGTGTTTTTAAAATACTCAATACGAGATGTGTTTTTACGTCACACCTTTTTAATGCAATTTTCCATAATGTTATTTACCTGAAAAGATAATGTTAATGTAAGAATGTTTATTTACTATACATTATATCTATATAAGCTGCAGGAATTCTTAGTCATTTTTTCAAATGTTCACAATTTGAACTTGTTTTTCATCTCCTTCTCTATCGCTCCTTGCCCTCAGTTATCAGTCAAAGTCAACTTTATTGTCAATTTCAAAATATATTTGTACACACAAAAAGATCGAAATACTGGTTCCCACAGTCCCGAGGAATGAAATAACACATTAAAATACAAGAACAAAAATGTCCGTCACACGCACCCACACACGTATACACAACTGCACACATCCACACACACACAAACACGCCCCCCTCCAGAGACCCTGGGTTGGGGAGATCTGCTTTTTAACATACTCTGCCGCCGTTCCGTGGTCCAGCCCCGTCCTGCACTTTTTAACCAGTCTTTTAAAACGCTCTTGTTCTCACAGAGCTTTTATAATGCTTTTAAAAATGTTTTTTATAAGGTCTTTGTAGGGCTATGTTTTTTTTTAATGTTTTTTTAAACACACTCATTTACGGAGAGCCAGTGCACCACGCAGGGAGGAGCCCTACGCTCTTCCATAACCTAACCCTTACCCTAAACCTAACCAAGTCTTCAGCCTAAAATTAATGATTCCCCTTATGGGGACCTCCCTTATGTCCCCATAAGGGAGGCGAGTCCCCACACGTGATTGTGTAAACAACTTTAGGTCCCCACAAGGATAGTAATGCTAGGTCACACACACACACACACACATTATATGATGGATACCTGAACAAATGTAAAATGTCATGCCATAGTTGGTTATTAACATATTGTTATCGTCCATTGAATCATTTATTTCTAGCAATTGTTCTTGAATCGCTGTTCTTATAGTGGGCAAATCCCAACGACAGCAGGCACCGACAGAAGAGCTGGTTCAACTGCGTCCTCTAGTGTTGAAAGATAACCACAACAACAAAAACATCTTCCTCTTCTATGACTCATTCCTGTTTACATAGGGTGCATGCTGACAAGCTGCACATTCACTCTAAAAAATCAAGAATTAAGTCTGTCAGTGAACTCAAACACAGTCCTCATTATGAAGTTTGATTTGTAAGAATGACAGCCATGGAGAAATGCTTTTCAATTATAAACCCATACATTATATATGTGTTTACTGTCAAATAAGCAGCTCTTATGTAAAAGTGAAACATGACTATTTAAAGCCAGTGGATGAAAGAACCACGCCTTGTTTTTGGGTCTGATCGTTTATTCAGTTTTAGACAATTAAACATCCAGTTAAAACTTGATAAAAAGGTAAATATGACACAAATAGTGATACACATATTATAACCATCACCACATTTCAACCATAACGTAACATATTTATGAAAAGCAAAACATTATAGATTTGTCTTTTTATATATTTTTCCTCATAAACATATAATAGGACACAACAACAATTCAAATGAAGATTACAGGTTTCACACTTTAAGGGGATAAATATACATGAATTATATCAACAACTACAACAACAATCCATATCATAAAGTCATTCAGATGTTCACAGAGGCAAATATATGTTGACTTTAGTGTCGCCTCTTCTTCTTAATTTCTAATCCTCTGTTAGTAATTTAGTTTCTCCCCTCTTCAGGTTGTGATTTCTATATTTGAACTAGAGCCATTGAATAAACCCAGAGAGCAGATACATATTAGAGAAGAGTGAGCTTGTTGCAGTAAATATACCAATGGGTTTACTTAGCGCAGATGAAATTAAACTTTTCACTGTCAGCCTTTTTGTACCACTCTCCATCTCTCTCCATCGCGACAGCACTGTCACAACGAACAGTCTTTTTTTTGGGGGCCAAGTTGGGATTGCAGACCGAACGATCACTGACCCTGAAAGACAGATCCAGAGTGCAGGTGTAGCGCATTCCCAGCCAGACGAACTCAGTGTCGGCCATCTTGGCTTCTTCTTGGACCCATCTCTGCTGGTGACTGTCAGTGATGGAGGCCAGGTCACGGTGCTTCTCTCTGCAGTAAGTCAGGGCCTCATCCCAAGTCTTACTCTCTTTGATCAGGATCACTTTGTCTGTCATTGAAATGGATAATAGTTTTGAGTCAAAGTAACCACTGATTGCAAGTTATCATAATAAAAGAACTCTCAACTATATAAACATAGCACCTTTCATTCAATCATAATTTCGATTAGAAATAAATAAAAGTAAAGGATGTGGTACCTGATGGAGAAGCCAGGCGAAAAAGATTTTAGGAGAAAGAAAAAAAAAGACTAAATGATAATCAAACTTTCAGGTCTGTCCTGGTGTTATAATTTTAATTAAATCATCTTTTATACATAGTAGGAATAAACACATAATCCAAATCTGCAATTCTTTGTATATAATAAATATGTTCACCACTGAAGTAAATTCAACATACCTTTATGAATATATAACTAAAAAATAAAAAATAAAATACATTCAAAGACTTTTGAAAAACTCACCGTCATAGCAGTAGAAGGGTTTTTCATCTGTGCAGGTGTCGGAGCTCCATTTTCCATTTGGCGTAGTCATAGCACAAGTCTTTGAGGCTACATCTACAAATGAGTCCGGATCCCAGTTTCTGAAAGAGACATTCTTCCCATCTGACCAACTCCAGATCTCTCTGAACAGGCCGATCGACAAGTGAGAAGATCTATGCTGATCAGTGTGAACATGTTTGTTGAATTCATCAACCCGTTCCTTGAATTCATCAACCTGTTTGTTGAATTCTGTTGAATGGATCTGTGTGATTCCACCGACCAGGTCAGTGTGATGTTCTCTGCAGTAGCTCTGAGCCTGAAGCCAGTTCTTTGATTGATCAATTAAAAAGTATTTCTGTTGCCCTGTTTCTGTGAGAATGAAAAGACACATTTTACAAGTTTTGATGAATACTATCTCACTTAATTTTTCAGATTGATGAAAGTGTTTGGTATAATAATGTAGATTGCATAATAAAAAAATAGGCCTATACTTGAATATTAAGATGTATTTTAACAAGTAGAATTGTATCATCAAAGTTACCAATAATGTTTTGTTCAAGGAAAAAAGCAAAAACATTTATTCATTTTCATTTAACTCTACAGTATACAACACATGAGTTATCTGTCAACATTGGTACACAGTATGATATGATTTATATCGCGTTAATAGTGACATATACTCACCATTGTAGCAGATAAACCTTTTAGGGCTTTCAGAACAACGGATATCGTACCATTTTTTCGTGGGTGTAATCGCCACACAGTTCTCAGGATTGACACCCTCATTGTTCGGCTCATCTGTAGCCCATTCTGGCGCACATTCTGGATTACATTCTGTAGGAATGTACTTCTCCCCCGGCAGAGACCAGCGCCACTCTTTAATATCTCTTTCATTGATGCTCCTCAGTCCAATCCAGGCGTCTGTAGTCTGTGAAGAGTTAAGTCAGTCTCTCCACGTCTCTCATGTCAGACACTGTGGCCAGGTCAGTGAAATGCTCTCTGCAATAACTCTGGGAATCATCCCAGGACATTTCCTCTCGAATGAAGTGGTACTCGTAGAGGTGACATGTGAAGAAGGAACACTGACCTAAAAACAGAGACAATTCTGCAGTGATGGAGCTGACAGTATGACAAGCATCTGATCATTAAATCAAACTCATGAGTACTAGAATCACCCCCACCTCTTACATCATCCCCTTCATCTTAACGGGGGTCTGAGGACACTTATTCCACTTTTTAATGATAGGAAGAGTGAGCAGTTTCATGACTCCAGATGTGATTTTAATTTAAAATCCACTTACCCATCAGAATGAGCACAAACAGACTCCACTGCATCTTTGCTCTGTCAGATGAAACCAATATTGTTAGTGTACAGTGATCATTTACAAATGTTATAAATGATGTCAGTTAAATTTAAATTATTTTAAAAACCTAATGGGTCAGTGAAATGACCACAAACACAGACTGCACCACTCCCTTCAGTGCAGCAGTTTAATGAGGAAGTTAATGTTAAGAAAATGCTAATTCTGAGCAGCACCAGCAGTAACAGGCACACACCACCAGGCTGTCAGGAGGCTGACTGCGACTACCCCCCCCCCCCCCCCTCCCCCCCTCCCTCTCCCTCTCCCCTCTATCTCACCTCTCCACCCTGCCCCCACTGGACCGGGACAACACCCCCCCCCCCCACACACACAGACACAAACAATCCAGCACCAGTCACTTTTACGCTGCTATGGAAATATGTTGCTCTCTCATTTGCACTATGCACATCATCTTTTTTATATATATCCTGCTTACTTGAAGTAAACGGTTATTTTGAGTTTTTTTGTAATTATTGAGTGTTCTTGTGTTTTAATGTGTTATTTTATACCTTTGGGACTGTGGGAAACAGTATTTCGATCTCTCTGTGTGTACAAACATATTTTGAGATTGACAATAAAGTTGACTTTGACTTTGACTTTGACTTGAGCATAACATGTATTTTTAGCACATGAAAATGTCTCATTTCAATGAAACACCAGTTGCAAACTAAACAATAACTGTATAGTGCCACAACAACACTGACTTTTTTGGTGATATATTTTGTAGATTATTTATTCACATTACAATGTACTCCTACTATCAGAGACATACACTGAAATTCTAGCTTCATTAAATTGTGTATTGTTGCTTTTAAAAGCCTGATTAAAAGATGTGTGTTAATTATTTTATTGGGGTGAACTTACCCTAATGAACATTACATTGTGTTTATTTGAACTGAGAGTGAGATTGCTGTGTATACACATCATCTCCAATAAAACATTTAAGATTTACCACTTGTTTTTTAAAGCAGGAAAATAGTGGGTTTTTCAGCCCTGAGTAATGTCTACAGGACAGGCTGCATACATCGCCCACAAAGCTCTAAAAACCTAACATGAACCTGAAAGGTGAAACTCAGGGCAACACATGTCCACTAGACTCAGACTAACTGTTTTGTTTTCATTATAAATGTCCAGCGTTCTTGGTAAAGTCCCCACACTTTGTAAAACAAAAATGTTTCAAAGTGAACATTAGATAAAGTTTATTATTCAAAATAAACACTGAGTTTTTTAATCAATAAATAAACATTCCAAGTGATTTCAAGAGAAACAAATGATTTAAGGGAATAAATGAACATAAAAGGGATTTAGATTTCATTACTTCTGATTGAGATGTGATTCATTAAATGTTCCTCCCCTTTGGAAAATATTCTGAAGGAGAATATCTTTCTCAAAAATAAACAAAATATGAAAATGACTGAACAGAATCACACTTACTTCTCCTGAGTCGTCCTGTCAGCTGCTTCTCTCTCTGTCTCTCTCGATGTGCTGGTGAAGACTCAGATATCCACGAGGTCGCTGCTCTCTTTGAGCCACCTTTGGGCAAACATTTGAATATTGAAATTCAGATGTCAAAGAGGTCTATCATGGTGGATATAGGATCCATTGAAAGGGAAGAATATCAACTACATGTAACAGGGAAAAAAGTTGAACACACTTCCTTGTTGACTGTCTGACACACGGAAAGAAAGGAACCATTCCAAAAGATGCACTAATGATAACTATTGAATGTTTATATTTTTTATATTTTTGTAAGGATATTGCTTGTTACCATATGTCAAACAGCTTTAAGAGAACCTTCTGGCTGTATTTGAGCCCCTCATATTACAAGTGTGTCAATATTATTTTAATTTCAGTCACATAGTTTTTTTATTGTCAAAAACATGATCTCTTTGTTGTCTCTATTCTTATGAGTCTGTCCACCCAGCTATTTCATTCCTGTGAAAGCTATATCTCAGGAGAACGTGAGGAATTCATTCAAGTCTTGCACAATCTTCCACTTGCACTCAAGGATGAACCAATTTCTGTCACATGTTTGACCTTTGATTGTGGTCAAAAGGCCACAAGTCTCTGTGACCTCACAAAACACGATGTTGTGGCCGTAACAAGAATTAATATGTTAGCTATGACACTTTGTCACTCAACTTTCTGATGGGATCAAATGATGAATCGATGACATTTTGTAGAGACATGGATGTAAACTGCTACATGACTGGTTGGCAGAAGTATACAAGTGCCAGGCGGTAACTCCAGTTTCCGTTTCAATGGGAGAACTTTTTAGTGCTCTTAAGAGCATACATTTTATTGAACTAGGATATTCAAATAAATGTGCAGGCATTTTATACACTAATAACTATTCAATAGTATTATCCTAAAGTATATCAAGATCAGTAAATAGCAATGATCGTGCATAAACAAGATACTTTTGAGAAAACAATTTCTCAAAACAAAGAGGACCAAGTGTAAGCCACTGTGGGATACCTAAAAAAAAACCTTAAGACTTGATATGGAACAATTGGAAACTATTGCCTGAATTCTACAAGAAAGATAGTGATAACAACCACTTATTTAACTGGTAATTATCTAGCTTCACAGATCATGTTTCAAGTAAAATATTAAATATAAATATACATAATACAGTAGGGATTACTGACTGATCCAGCCAGGCCATGAACAGAGCACTGGGGCAGTCGCTGTGTGGCACAGGAAGGCTCCCGGAATATTAACATCACATTTACATGAACATATCAAAACAGCACAACTAGAACAAAGACTGCTCTTACTTGACTTAGGAGGAAACATATCACAAGTCAAATGAGTGCACGCTATGGTTTGCAGCACAGCTAAACAGACCTATCCTATATTTCTCTCCTATCTGAATCACTCTGCCATGGCAACAGTCACAGTGTCCACCTTTTTAATACAATTTGGCCTCGGTGTTTTGATGTCCTTATTCTGCTAAAGAGGCCTGAATACATGTTTCACCTGCTCTATATTTCATGTATAATACAAAGCCTTTGACTAAACTTAAAGAGAACAAGATCAAAATAACTCACAACTTCCCTCCTGTGTTCTCTTGACACTTAAAAGCAGCCTAACTGTTAAATTAATATTCACACCAACGTAGTGGTTTGAGATCTCCCAAAAAGTGAAAGTATGAGCAAATGCTAATGCAAGGTTTGGTCCATTAGTTCAAAGGAGGAGAAATCCTACCGCATATGATAACACTTGAATTAGAATGGCTGCACACACAGGAACACAAACTCACACCAGGAGTAAACAATGCTTTTTTTATGGATATCTTGATTGTTTTACTTATTCCACTTATATGTACTGTACCTTTGTGTTTCAGAATACTCATTGATCACTGAGACAACAAACCAAGAACTGGATGGGACTCACACACACACCACACACACACACACACACACACACACACACACACACACACACACACACACACCATGTTTACATCACTTCAGGGGACATTACATTGACTTACATGCATTTCCTGGAGACTTATCCTAACCTTAACCATAACCAACACATGCCTAACCTTAACCCTTACCCTAACCCTTACCCTAACCCTTACCAAGTCTTCACCCTAAAATTAATGATTCCCCTCATGGGGACCTCCCTTATGTCCCCATAAGGGAGGCGAGTGCCCAAACGTGATTGTGTAAACAACTTTAGGTCCCACAAGGATAGTAATGCTAGGTCACACACACACACACACACACACACACACACACACACACACACACACACACACACACACACACCATGTTTACATTGACTTACATGCATTTCCTGGAGACTTATCCTAACCTTAACCATAACCAACACATGCCTAACCCTAACCCTAACCCTTACCCTTACCCTAACCCTAACCCTAACCAAGTCTTCACCCTAAAGGGACCTCCCTTATGTCCCCATAAGGGAGGCGAGTCCCCACACGTGATTGTGTAAACAACTTCAGGTCCCCACAAGGATAGTAATGCTAGGTCACACACACACCCACACACATTCCTGTTTTGGTTAGTGTGCCGTCGATGGGATTCATTCCATTTCAAAGTGCTGTTTGACGCTCCGTGTAAACTTCGCCACTCCAACATCCAACATACGACAGATGTGTAATATTTAATGCAGCCGAACCATTTCTCACAATGCATTCATGTGATGACTTTCAAAGAGTAAAGCAAGCACTGCTGAATAAAGTATGATTTTATCTTTTACGAAACGTTTTTTTTCATATGGAATGCAGTTGGAGGTCAACCAATCACAGAGCTTGAGGACTAATCACGGGGTTTGTCGAGCAAAGCACATGGCGTAGTCCAAAACGAAAGCTGAGGATTCTGGGTAGTGTAGTGTCTTCTGCCATCCTAAACTCCGAAAAAATATTAGTTTCTCCAAATCGAAGGGGAAAAATACAAAAGCATTGTACACAATTTAAACCAATCAATGTTGTGTAATTAACAAGGATAATCTGGTGTTTTTGAGTTGATGAGTAATGCAGATATCACTGTAAAATCAATCGACAGGAAAGAGAATACTCACTTCCGGGTGTAAAATCCTCCGTTATCTAATGGGAATGGACGCTCACATTGCCTTTAAGTGCCGCCGACATGGACCGATGCGGTGCTTCCCTGAGCGTCAAATACCGCCGCCGATGGGAATACATTGCAATCAGTTGAAAGCTCTTTGTGTCCGTTTATGAAGCTGAAGGAGACTCGGCGCGTCACAACTGCACGCCATAGGACCCTGACCAAGCGTCGCTCCTGGACGTTCAGGGAGTGAGACTGTGTTGCAAAATTACTGCACAAAACGATTCCTTGCACCTAAAGGCCTCTAGCTTCTCCTTGTAGTTAATATCCATGCCGATTCTGTCCCGGTGGTTCCCTAGTTTCTTGCTGGTGTGCCAGGTGAGCCACACTATGTTCATAATAATAATAATACATAAATATATTATTATAGCACTTTTCTCTGACTCAAAGTCGCTTTACAACATAAGGGAGGGTTGGGGTGGGGGGAGTTCAAACAAACAAGGACAAACAAAGACGATCAACAGTCTATATACATGTCAATAGAATATGATGTGTAGAAGAACAGAATATGAAATGAAATAATGTACATTAAGACAAAAGGAAATACGGTTAATTACGGTGATAACTATTTATATAAATAAGTATTGCAAGATGACAAACAGATGAATGTTTATCGGGGCTATGTGTTGGGAGACGGGAAACCAGTGAAGGTTTTTGAGGATTGGGGGGGATGTGGCGCCATGATTTGGTGTCTTTGAGGAGTCTGGGGGCTGCATTTTGAGCCATTTGGAGTTTATTGAGAGAGGGGGAGTTGAAGCCGTAGAAAAGGGAGTTACAGGAGTCATCGGGGAGGAAATGAAGGCTGTCGTGTCAAATGATCATATAATCATTTGAAACATAGTCTTATACTCTGATTGACTCGTACTCTGTTAAATTGTATTAGTCTTGTTTAACAGAGACATATGTTAAGGATTTACATCTCAGGAGGCAAAAGGAAGTAAAAGGGGGATTTAAAAATGGTTAAGGACGAGGGGGTTTAATGGTTTAATGATGGGATGTAGGACCAGTTGTTTCCTCATGAATATATAGAGCGACTGTAAGCAGAACTTCTCTCTCCTCTGAGGATGAAGCTGCTCTGTTCCTGCATTTGAGATCCATTCCACTTGTATATTGACTTTCTTTATTACTTTATTAAATATAGCAAAAGACAAACTTTGTCCATGAATCATTTATCAGTTTCTCTGAAGAATTTCCACACAAAGGCGTGGATGAGATGTTCAGCTGCGGGTGAGAGAGGGTCGGATCTTTATGATGTTGCGGAGGTGGTAAAATTAGGTTTATTTGTGCAAAATGTGCAAAGTTGTAACATGGCTTTTGGGTGAGTGAGAAATATAACCAAAAATATCTTTGAGTATATAATATTTAAACATTTATGTGATTTAGTTAAAGAGTTGTTTGGATTTTTTCCTACTTTCCTTATCATTTGAAATGTGTGTTTAGTATGCAAATAACAACTATAGATGAAAACAACAAGTCCTTATCTTCTCTATTTCACCCTAATACATTTATCATTAAATCGATAAAGAATCAGACCTAAAAGGGAATTGGTATCGATAACATCGTATCACTACCCGTGTATTAACCACACTCTAATTATGGCCTGATTTCGTGCAGGATCCATGTTAGAAATAAAACATAACAATAGAATTGCATGCTTTTCAGGGGGTTTATTTGCATGAGGTAAAGCAAGGTTTCCTGCACACAGGTGGACAGGTGTTTGATTTGAAACACCGCTTTAAAGTCACAGCTCATTTGAATCATGTCAAACAACGAGCTCATTAAGTGCATTTCTGATAACTAATGGATATAATAAAGAAATATTAGGTTGCTGCAGTGATTTATGCTTTTAGTCAATTGTTTCTGAAGCTTTTTATTTATCTAGAAATGTACTAAATTAAATATGAAGAATAAATAATAATTTCGAAAAAATGTATTATAACACCTTCATGTTAATATGTGCACTATGTAATCAAAATCCAGTAAAAATAAATATATGTTTGTCTTTAAATGATGGAATAAATGTACTCTACAATTACTTTTAAATGTGTGTGTGTGCAGTGTGTTTAAGTATAAATACGTACACACACTATCGATCAAATACTGTCAGTGTGTCTGCAGCTGTGGAAAGAGACAGATGATGCAAAGTGATTGCTTACTGGTTTGATAACATGCAAAACACACACACACACACACACACACACACACACACACACACACACACACACACACACACACACCAGTATAAGCAGTATAAGGAACACACACTATATTCACTACAGGACGACACACAGCGGGCGGAGGATCAAGGAAACAAAGTGAGTTATTTTCTTAAATTATATTATATATATCAAATTAAATCAAAGTATATTTATATAGTCCAATATCACACAACCAGTTGCCTCAGTGGGATCTACAGAATATTGAACATAGATGATGATGGTGTAAAATATAGTTAAAATACCATAAAAAAGGTGAAATACAAATAAAATACAACAAAAATTACAACAAATAATTTAAAAGCTATTTAAACCATTTTATTAATAATACAAATTGAATTGACGTAATACAAATCCTATGGCAGAAATGTTATTCAATGTTTATTTTTTTAAATAATACAGCTTTAATAGATTTTAATTTTTTTGAATAGAGATGAGATTTTTAAATAATGTTCTTGTAAGAGTCAAACACGTTTTAGATCTTTTCTTCATGGGTTATTGTTTAGTGTTTTTAAAATACTCAATACGAGATGTGTTTTTACGTCACACTTTTTTAATGCAATTTTCCATAATGTTATTTACCTGAAAAGATAATGTTAATGTAAGAATGTTTATTTACTATACATTATATCTATATAAGCTGCAGCAATTCTTAGTCATTTTTTCAAATGTTCACAATTTGAACTTGTTTTTCATCTCCCCCTCTATCGCTCCTTGCCCTCAGTTATCAGTCAAAGTCAACTTTATTGTCAATTTCAAAATATATTTGTACACACAAAAAGATCGAAATACTGGTTCCCACAGTCCCGAGGAATGAAATAAAACATTAAAATACAAGAACAAAAATGTCCGTCAACTCTTCCAACTCCTCCCTTCCTCCTCCCCTCTCTCCCCCCTACAGCCTGTCATTTTGAGTTAGCTCAATTAGCATTAATCTCAAACTCCACAAAGCTGCGAAATTCTTCTTATGTTTTTCATATTTTAACTATTTTAACTTGTTTTTCATTTCTCCCCCTTTTCCCCACAGTTACGTCTGTCAACTCTTCCAACTCCTCCCTTTCTCCTCCCTTCCTCCTCCCCTCTCTCCCCCTTTCAGCTTGTCATTATGAGTTAGCTTCATTCGCATTAATCTCAAAACCCCATAAATCTGCAGGAAATCTTTGTCATATTTTCATTATTTTAACTATTTTAACTTGTTTTTCATCCCCCTTTTTTCCCACAGTTATGTCCGTCATCTCTTCCAACTCCTCCCTTCCTCCTCCCCTCTCTCCAGGGTTCGAGTTATAAACTGAGCTCTATGGGGGTCTTTAAAACTAACGCACGCGCACGCGCGCGCGCACACGTACGCACACACACACACACACACACACACACACACACACACACACACACACACAGCAGCAGCCCTCTACTTGCTCCAAACTTAGATATGAAAAGGTTCAACTACGCACACACACATCATCTCGGCTGGCGCAGCTCGCTCACAGGCATAGATTGCGCAATAATGTATTGCGCACCTTGGAGGTGCAGCGCAGGCATATTGTCATTCAAGAGATGCGTAGTTCTTTTGGAAAACATGTTTTTCTTTTAGCCTATTTACCTCGTTAACGTAAATAATACTCATTACATTGACACATGCATTATTTGTGATTAAAATAATGGTTGTTGGTAATGTATTAGCGACCCCCACAGATGTATGATTTCACTGCGTCCGTGGGAGCTCAGACCCCTCCTTATGGAAGCTCAGCTCCCATTGGCTCCCACATAACTCGAACCCTGCCTCTCTCCCCCCAACAGCTTGTCATTTTGAGTTATCTAGTGTTAGCATTTAACTCAAAACCTCATAAAGCTGCAGGAAATCTCTTGTCATTATGAGTTAGCTACGTTAGCATGCATCTCAAAACTCCATGAATCTGAAATAATTATTCCTCATTTCTTTCATATTTTCACTATTTTAACTTGTTTTTTATCCTTGCTCCTTGCCCAGAGTTATGTCCATCAACTTATCCAATGTCTCTCCCCATCCTCCTGCCCTCTCTCCCCCCTACATCTTGTCATTATGAGCTAGCTACGTTAGCATTCAGCTCAAAACGTCATAAATCTGAAGGAATTCTTCGTAATCTTTTCATATTTTCACTATTTTAAATTGTTTTTCATCCCCCTTTTCCCCACAGTTATGTCCGTCAACTCTTCCAACGCCTCCCTTCTTCCTCCCCTCAACTTCTATGGCACCTTGCTACTATGCAACACTTCCCAAAGAGGCGTCATTAGCCTCACCGCCTACTTCCTCTCCCTCACCCTCCGTGGCTCAGCAGTATTTCCACATGCTCACCTGTGTGGAGCGTTACCTGGCCGTCGTGCATCCAATCATCTTCCTGAAGCTGAGAGGAAACAGAGCAGTTCGGATCAGAAACGTCACCATCTGTGTGCGTTTGGCTGCTTTGTTTTGGCGCCATAGGTTTGCGCAACTTGCCAGAGGACCAAATTAACGGCGTATCTTATTTGTGTACGTCCCTCTTTTTGTTTGTGATTCTTTTCTGCAGCCTTTCTGTCGTCTGGATTCTGATTCGCCCAAAGCCGGGGGTTGAGAAGCGGGTTGATCGAACTAAAGTGAGGGCGCTTTACTCCATGATGGTCATACTGGGAGTGCTGGTTTTCAGATTCGGAAGCACCACCATCGGCTCGGCTCTGTATCACTCTCAGAATCTGGTGGTGGATAAAAAGTGTTTGGCCTGGTTCTGTATGACCTGGATGGGTTTGCCCAGCAGTTTGGTTTTACCCCTGCTCTATCTGCACAGGGCGGGAAAACTAACGTGCTGCAAGAAAACTGATTCAGGATCAGATCAGAGCAGAGGTTAGACGCTCAGTGACATCCAAGGGTGTTGTTTTTGTCTTAAAGCCACCAATATCAGTCTAGTTGCCAGCTCAAAGAGTCCTGTTGTTAACCCGGAAATATTTAGTACCCCACCGTTTTATGATAGAAATGTATAATTGGCTCCCCAGTACATAGAAACTGCCGAATGCTAACCTGCATATGTTGGGCAATTTGCACAATTAGCATAAGTTGGAGTGGTTTTGAGGCTGTTTGACGATGCCGAGTCCATTTCCGACATTAACAATGGCAGTATTACCAGAAAGTGGCCATATTTGTACTCCTTGTGGGCTGATTTTGACTACCTTGAGTAGTGTTGTGACCATTGGATATAGAGAGCACAAGATAAACATTATTGCTTCTAAGGTGGACAATTTTTGTTCAAGTAAATGAGCAATCTGTCCAATCAAACGATCCAGAGTCGCCTAAATCTTCCACAGAGAGTGCAAATATTGGCATTTCTGGTTAGAACTGCTGTTTTTTATCCTGAAAATGTCAGAAATGGACAAAACCACTCCATAATTGTCCAAATCGGCCAAGACATTTCTCAAATAATGTCTGCAAAGCCTATAATGGTAATTATTGCTAATCAACTTATGCTAATTGTGCTAAATTGCCCAACATATGCAAGTTAGCATCCGGTTCTATGTGCCCGTACTGTACATTTATAATATTAAACTATGGGGTACTGAACATTTCCGGGTTCGCAACAGGACTCTATGAGCTGGCAATTAGAGAATTACTAAAAAGGCAAAAAAGGTCAAGATTAGCAAAACTGTGTGGAATAAAGTTTGGTTTTATAGGCTGTTAGGGTTTTAAGGTAAAAGAGCAAAGCACTATAAATGGCAATAACAAATAAGAAAGGCTCGGTCAAACAGAGGTGTATAACATTGCATTAGTTAGATAACATAAAATGGCCTAAATGTGTGATTTAGATAAAATGTTTGAGGGAAATACAGTTTTTCCAGTTTATCATTGAGATGTTTTCATAATAAACGCATAATGGGTTTTATTATATCTCCGTGCTATATATTTCTTTAATATGTTGTTTTTACTCCAACCCACCAGAAAGTGCTAAAATGCTGACTCTTTCCTGCTCTATTCATCAGAAGTTGGCATAAGACATGGTGTTTTTATTTATTTAAATCAACTATCACACAGCCGTTCTGTATCTAATGAAATGTCAATATGAGGCTCATGATTCAGGAAAAATGATTTCATGAATTGTAAATATGTTGTATCTGTTTCTGCTGGATGTTGTAAAGTATAATCACTATAGCTCAAACAACTTGTCTAACTGATCTCTATACGATCACTGGTTTTATTTCTGGCTCCTCTTCATGTGTCTGCGGTTAAACTGGATGTTATCTTTCTGGATGGCAGCTGGAGATTCGCCTAACTCAATCTGCAGTGAAATGCATCGTAGTTTATTTTGAAAAAATGCAAAAAGCTCTCCTCTGTCTCCTCCATACACATGTATTTATTTGGAGTTGATGTTATGGATCAGTGGTTTTGTAAAGAAGAGGAAGGAAGGCCAGACAACCCTCCTGGATAAAGTGAGTTTCATTCATCCATCTGAACATGTTGGGTACCTGATTTCTTACTTTTTCGGAGACATTCGATCATATTACTGGGGTTTCATCTTGGTGACAGTGTCTGCTGGACTTATTTTAATACTTCTTTTGTAAATGCATGGTGCCACATCACATTTAAGACAAAAGGAAGGAGCATTTTGATGTAAAATATCTTTTTTAAACTTAAAAATATGCCATAAATCAAATAGGTCAAACTTCTAATTTGTTAGATTTATCACGGGGTGTGCAGGTGTTGCTGTTGTATTTTGTTCTATTTGCTTGTGAAACACTTTTGTAGTGTTTCTTTTGATAAAATATGATTTGATTATGTTGAAAAGGTGGTCTTACAGCATGAATCATATCCAGCTATCCTGTGCTACCAGGAGGAGGGGCTTCATGTAGACATTGTGTTTAATTGTTTTAATATCAGTCAAAGTTCTGCATTAGAAATGTAAAAATTGTGAATAAAAAATCTACAAAATTAAGCAAAAACATCATATTTTATTTCATGTTTTCATGCCAAAATCATAATTTGGAAAGTACGAAGCTGTTAAATAAAAGTAGTGAAGTAAAAATATGATGAAACCTTTACAAAGTTTACATTTTCTACTCACAGCCGGACAGGTGTTGTTCCACTTCTCAACTCAGAGGAGCGCTACCTGGCTGTCATTGGTCCAGTCAGGTACCTGAGAAAAGTGGGCGGAGCCTCAGCACTTCTTTCTGCAGCCTCTCTAGTTCTCTACACTCTGATTGGTCCAGGGCCAGGAAGGGGGCGGGGACAGAGACAGGGTGGACCAATCAAGAGGAGGGCTTTCCACTGGCTGTAATAACTGGAACTCTGAAATAAAATGTATAGATGATCAGAATTATACAGATTATGGGATGTTATTGAACACACTACTTTGTTTACTGGAGTTAAAGTTAACTCCTCAAAGTAACCAACAATAATATAGTGCCTGGACAAATCCAAAAAGTAGTGTTTTCTTACTGCATGTAAAACAAGTTAAGAAATAGATGAACACTATTTTTTTTTTTTTAAGATGCATGCTGGGAGTTGCAGTCCATTTTCCTTTTTGTAGTTGAAGTTGAATGAGCAAAAGATGAGTCACCATGATGGTTGAGTGAACTCTTGACCGTCCGGTTGGGACTAAGTGTGATTTGCAAGTTGTTCATTAAAATAACACAAAGCACACAGAGACGTGTTGGGTCTTAATCATTTGAATAAGTTCACGTTTTAAGTTTCAACTCATTTGAATCCACTTTAATGGAAAAATTAAGGAAAGAACAGCGCAGTGTGTACATTTCTAGACTTAATAACGTCTTGAATTAAACATCGTATGGCTCTTTTTAATCCTCTTTATACGTATTTATACATATGCATTTATGTCTCATCTTTAAAAGTGTAACATAAAACAAATGGAGCTCTCCTCGCTGTGTTGGAGTGTCTTTAAACAAACTGTCCTGGAGATGATCCTGAATTTGCCTTCGAAACGCTGACAGAAATAACAGTTTTTCCAACATGCAAAAAACACGCAGTCACCCGTCTTGTCACACACACACATACAAAAAGTGTTAAAGTATATAAGGACAAGACGCCAGCGTTTCTGAGCAGACGCTGAGACAGAACGACCAGAGACTCAAACACTGATGATGAGGTTAGTGTTCTCTAAAACGATATAATATGTTTAATTCATATCTCATTGTATTTTAAAGTTTCACTTCTGGTGTTTATCCTCTTCAAATGTGGGAGTTTTGGAGTTTTTCACACAGATTCTCTAAATGGGCTAAAACAGGGATTTTAATACTGCTGTTATTTTTGTTTCATAAAATACATCACAAATATAATTTATAAATATAGAAATTATTTATATTTCAATAATGAATTCCATGTGATTTCAATATTTTGTATTTTTTAAAGTTTGTAAGGTCCTAAAAATTAAAGGCATTGGTCCAATATTCAGATTGAATTATAACAATAAACACCTCTTTATTATTTACTCTTCATTTAATACATATTTTAATATTATTTATATGTATTCAATTAATAAATATTTTATTCAATCATTTGTTTTGTATTAAACTTAATTCATTATTAGTAAATATTTAAAAATGTTAAATACTTTTATTTATTCTTGAATTGAGCATCTTTCCCCCGGGACAAAAATGATTAAAAAAGACCCTCTCTTTTTCCTTCGCCCCCTTCTCTCCTCTTCTTCAGCGCCATGGACGCCAACACCTCTTCCTCCCAGAACTCCTCCCAAACCCCCTCCTCCTGCTTCAGTTCCCCTCCCGGTTCCTCCATCTTCGCCGTCTTCACCGTCACCAACCTCCTCCTCCTGCTCCCTCTCTCCACCTTCATCCTGGGCTTCGGGTTTCTGCGCTGGAGGAAACAACGCCCGGCGGCCATGAATCCTTTGGACGTCTTCACCTTCCACATGGTGGTCATGGAGCTCTTCGGCATGTCCTCCTCCGTCACCTGCTTCACTGGCGCCTACAAAAAAACACCAAAACATGGTCAAGGTGGGGTGCAACATGTTCGCCATAACCTCCTGTGTGAAGATGTTCTTCCACGTGCTGACATGTATGGAGCGCTACATGGCCGTGGTTCACCCGCTCACCTACAGAAACCTGAGTAAATCGGGCGGGGTTATGATCAGAAACATCTGCGTGGGGTTTGTTTGGTTCCTTCTCGCCGGGTTGATCGCGTTAAGGCTTCAAATGGGCAATAATTTCAACATGATTCTGTTTTTCTGCAATCTGGTTTTGTCGTTGATCGTCAGCTCTTTCTGCAACATCTCCGTTGTCCGCGTGCTGAATCGTGCAGGGCCGGGGGAAGAAGGTGCGAACGCGGGAAAGACGGATACATTAAAGCAAAAGGCGCTCGTCACAATCACGGCTATAATGGCGGTTCTGTTGGTGAGGTTTAGTGGGAATCTGATTTGTTTGTCTCTGGGGTCGTCTCACGTGTTGAGCAGCTACGACACATGTGTTGTTATAACATCCGGAGTCTGGTTCTGTCTGCCCAGCAGTTATGTGCTGCCGCTGCTGTTCCTGCATAGAGCGGAAAAACTACCATGTTTGAAATACAACAAGAAGTCATTTGGGATCGGGAATCGGGCTGAAGGAGCATTATAGTTGCTCAGAGGTTAAATCTCAGACCATGGAGCAATGTTTTGCAAACTGCGGGAAACCAAAGTTGCATGACATTCTCCTTTTACTTTTTTTATCTTGTCTTTATTTCTATGTAACCTTAAACACTGTTATGCACTTGAAATGTATGTATAAAGTGATTTAGTTTTATTTTTCCCAATCCTTTATCTCATCACAATTGTGCATATATATTGGAGAAACGTATCTTTACCCACAATCCTCTTTTACATATATGTATACAATGTTATATTTTAATATATTGTAATGTCTTTCTTTCTTACAGTAATTCTTATGTTATCCTTGTATGACATGCTTTTTGACCTGTAAGCCATGCCTCATAAAGTAAACGATGATAATAAAGGAATCAATATACACATTTAACTGATGTCTCCTGTGATTGAGTGCTGGTTTTCTAGTCATTCATTTGCATGTAAACCTCTCTGTTTAACTGTATTTGTAGTGCTTCTACAAATAAAACGTGGAGCTCTGCTGACGCCCTCGTTGGAGACCTAGGTAGTGGACGGATAAAGGGAGAGGGAGGATAAGGAGGGGGCTGGTGACGTAGTTTAAGGTAAAGATAAAGGTGCCTGGTCTTTTGAGGAAGCAATCAATGTCCACATAGAGGAACGTGTGTAGAAAGGAGTCTTTGACTGCCATGTCTGGAAGAGAAAAGCCCATTCAAATGACACATTTCTTTTATTTACTCCCATGAGTTTCTTCCTTCTACTATACCAATATCCAGAGAGGTTCTTTAAGTCAAACCACTGATTTTAAAATAAAGAATCAACTGTGCAAGTGTCCAAAATAATGTGCACTCAATAAAACTATAAAAAAGTAGTAAGAAAAACCCTTATCGGTGTGAGTTTCTGATCTTCTTCCCTCTGTGGCTTCCCGTATCTGAGTATATGAACCAAATATTTGTCAGTATTATATTAAAAAAAACACACATCCACCTTCCTCTCTCTATAAAACCAATCCAAATTCAAAACTGATATTTAAATAAAATCAAAGTGACATTGACATGCTGCCTGACGGCCTGATAAATCAACAATTACACTGACACTCCAAATAAAAACACATCAATATATAATATACATGAATGCATTTATGTTATTTAAGATAGACAAACTATAGGGTGTTGCATGATGCACACATGCCACTCCATACCATTTGTGTCCAACTATAATATACTGAGGCTAACTTTGTCATGGTTTCCCTATCAACAAATTGGGCACCAGAATCTGGATTGTTCTGGTTTTACCTTGGTAAAAACATTGTCCGATAAACTAAAGCAGAGTCTTTAATATGTCTTGGCAATATTCTGAGTATTCCCATCATAATGCTGTGGTAAACGGATCTTTATTAACCATATGTTTTGAAGCATATAAAATCCGATACATTTACCCAAGGTGGTCATACAATTTATTTTCAGCCAGTTATTAATGTTTTAATGTATAATTGAACTGGTTCTGTACAATGCCTTAGTCCTTATCAGAAGGAATAAGGCTGAGTCGTCAGCATAGAGAGAAAATGTTCTGTACAAATACTCCAAAACCTTAATATATAAAAGAAAGAGCAGAGGACCTAAGACGCTTCCCTGTGGCACACCACAGGTTGTTTCTTAAGACTATATAAAGTGCTGTTTAAATGAACTCTTGCTCTTATCAGCCAAATATGACTGAATGCACTCCAGCTCAACAACATATTGATGCAACTGTGGTTTATTTTGTTGATCCAATAGATGGACAGTTGACCAAATACAAATGATGTTAAGACAAAGCCTGCTGAGTAAACAAATCAAATCGAGTCATGAACTGTTTTGCATGGTCGTGTTATTTTAACCAATCTTTTTCAAACAAACTTTTGTTTCCTGTATACACAGCTTGTGTGCTGTAACTTGAACCTCTTCACAGGTGGCATCAACTTTGTGAACACATGAATCAAACAAGTACGGTCTTAAAACAATTCCTGTGCAATCACCACACAGTACAACATCACTCACTATAACTTATACAGTCTAATATATAAAGGCAAGGCAAGTTCATTTATATAGCACCTTTCAACACAAGGCAATTCAAAGTGCTTTACAAAAAGGAAAGATATCAAGAAAATGGCATTTAAAAACAAACAAACTCAAATTGGATATAAAAAATGTACTGACAAATGTATGAATATGCCTTATATACTTGGCATTTGTACATAATGCAACTTGTAAAACCACTAACCCTAACCATCTCCAAACTGCTTATGCATGAACCTAACCACCTCACCCCCCCATCACGAATACCCCCTGAGGCTCAATCTAGCAATGCAAAATAGCAGAATTTCTCTCTACATGGCCCTTCATTTTTCAGCATACACATGGCAATGGAATTCATTTGACGTGGACTAATTCACTGTGAGACGGCGGTGAAGAAATAAGGTAGAAAAAAGCCAAACACAATATGAAAACAGTAAACCATCAACTGCCAGTATACCACCTTAGGCTAAGAGGTCCAATAGCAGAAGAATATTCAAATGAGTTTGATTGGCAAGGTTTCCTCTATTATATTCATCGCTATCCTTAACCCCAACCACTAAACTTAACCCCCCTCACACCTGGACACAGATTTTCACAACATTTTACAATTGAGGCGCAATGACAGCTACATCAAAGGAAGCAACTACAAACACTAAACTTGATGCATATCAGCAGGGGGAGCAGACAATCATGCACACCAAATGTGGTGATTGTACCTCTTACCTATTGGCAGCTATATGAGGGTCTTACCGTTTTTTACAAAAAGCAAGATGGCACCAGTGTGTGTGGCCTGCCGTCTGTCACTGCCAACGCTGTGTGTTTTGGTACTGTTTGTGTCATTTTTAATGCAAAATGTCAACTCTCGACCTTCGGTTTTCTGCCATTAATCCAGCAAAGTCTACTCATGGTGGAGATAAAACGCTGCCTCCGTTATTATCAGGGGGACTAGTTTACCTGTGCCGCACCCCGGCTCCACCTACCCGCCGTAAACGCCACCGCCGCCGAGGAAAACGCAGTGGTCGACTGGTGAGAATGAAGGCTTCTTCAGCTCATCTTTTCTCTCATACTGAGTATGAGCCTCGTCTCTCTTATTCGAGGCGTTTTCTGGACCCTGTCGACGCCTGGCTGGTACCTGTCGTCGGACCGGATGAGGCATTCCTGCACCGCGGGACCTGCTCCCCTCGTCCCCGCTGCCGCGGGGTTAATCTGCATAACCTGAGGTCTCTGTGTCGGGCTCCCCGGATCTCTAACGCCGCCGATCTGCCGGCCCCTGCCAGGTTTGGCCTGATCAACGCAAGATCGCTAACAAACAAGACTTTTGTCCTAAAGGATTTCTTCACTTCTAAGGGTTTGGACTTCCTCTTCGTGACTGAGACATGGCTCAGTATTGGTGAGTCCAGCGCGTTTACCGAACTTGTACCGCAGCATTGCTGCTATTTTAACTCTCCGCGGACGTCAGGCCGAGGTGGAGGCATAGCAACTGTTTTTAAGAGTGACTATAAATGCCAGCAACTTTCACTGTCATTCTCACCCGGCAGCTTTGAACTGAGCGTGTTCGAGCTCGGTCGCTCTCATACAGTGCTGTGTGCTGTGGTCTATAGACCTCCCAAATACAATAAGGGATTTCTAAATGATTTCTCTGATTTCTTGGCTGAAATTATGCCAAAATATGACCGTGTTCTTATTGTTGGGGATTTTAATATTCATGTGTGTTGTCCCGACAAACCTATGGCAAAGGACTTTTTAAACCTTGTTGATTCCTTTAATCTTGTGCAGTCTGTGTCTGGCCCCACGCAGGAACGCGGACACACACTTGATCTTGTTTTATCTTATGGTTTGCCTGTTCTTAACCTGGAGATTTGTGACGCCTTTTTCTCTGATCATATGCCTGTATTATTTGATGTGAGTCTTGCTTGTGAAACTGTTAAACCGCGCGCTGCTCCTCGGAGCGCTCGCATTATTAACCCATCCACTGCTGGTCAGTTCTCTGTCCCTTTTAAAAAGAAATGTGTTAATCGGGAACCTATGTCACCTGAAACGGATGAGCTTAGCTCATGGTTTCACTCCACTTGCAAAGCTGCCATAGACACTGTTGCTCCTTTAAAAACCAGGCAACCTAAAACTAAATCTGAGCCTTGGTTAAATGACACGACTCGGGCTGTCCGACGGGATTGCCGTAGAGCTGAGCGTAAATGGAAAAAGGACAAACTGCAAGTTTCATTTCAAATGTTGAGGGAGTGTTGGCGTCTCTATCAGATCACTGTGAAAGAGGCAAAAAGCAAACATTTATCTGACATATTTCTGTCAAACCGTCACAAGCCACGTGTTCTGTTTCAGACTATTGATTTGGTCCTTAATGCCTCCCAGAATACCGTTATGGAGACCTCTACTGCGGCCTGTGAAGACTTTCTTTACTTTTTTATTAATAAGGTAAACTCCACTAGAGCTCAAATCTCTGCTCCTGCAAATGACCCCTCAGTTCCTGCACTGTGCTCTGCTGTCTTTAATCAGTTTGAGCCTGTAGCACTGTCTTTTGTACAGGAGATTGTCTCCAAGTTAAAGCCCTCTGGTTCTCCAAATGACCCTGTCGCACCTCGACTCTTTAAAGAGGTTTTCCCCACTGTTGGACCATCTGTGCTGGCAGTTATAAACAGCAGTCTGCTCTCAGGGAAGGTCCCTGAAAACCTGAAGCATGCAGTAGTGCAACCTCGTATTAAAAAACCCAGTCTGGATCCCACAGTTCTGGCTAATTTTAGGCCCATTTCCAAAATGCCTTTTATGTCAAAAATCCTGGAGAAGGTTGTCTACAGTCAAATTATGTTTTTTCTGGAAGAGAACAATATACTGGAGGTTTTCCAATCCGGTTTTAAAACTATGCACAGCACTGAAACAGCGCTTTTAAGAGTTTTTAATGACATCCTTTTATCTACTGACTCTGGGGACTGCGTTGTGCTTCTACTTATTGATCTAACTGCTGCTTTCGATACAGTCGACCATGACATCCTGATCTCTCGCTTGGAGAAGTGGGTGGGCATTGAGGGGAAAGCCCTGGAATGGTTCAGGTCATATCTGAAGGACAGAACTTTCTCTGTCAGCCTTGGTGACTCCGAGTCATCCTCTGCTCCACTCCTGTATGGGGTCCCACAGGGCTCAGTATTAGGCCCCCTGCTATTCTCCCTCTATCTGCTCCCTCTTGGGTCCATATTTAGAAAGCACGGCATCGCATTCCACTGCTATGCTGATGATAGCCAGATTTATGTCCCACTAACAAAAAGGAGGGTTACTCAATTAGCCCACTGCTAAAGTGTCTAGAGGACATAAAGGCCTGGATGGGGTGCAACTTCCTAAAATAAATGAAGGAAAAACAGAAGTTATGGTTTTTGGTAGCACCACTGGCACCACTTCTGTAGACCTGGGTTCCCTGGCTCAGTACACCAAGCCCACCATTACGAACCTTGGCATTAAAATGGACCGTGAACTAAAACTTGAGAGTCAGATTAAATCTGTGGTAAAAACTAGCTTTTATCACCTGAGGCAGCTAGCCAAAGTAAAACCTTTTCTCTCCAGACTGCAGTTTGAGACAGTAATCCACGCCTTTGTCACCACTCGGCTGGATTACTGTAACTCTCTCTACATGGGGGTCAGTGGGTCCTCCCTCGCTCGTCTGCAGCGGGTGCAAAATGCCGCAGCAAGGCTTTTAACTGGCACACGGAAATATGACCACATTTCCCCCATTTTGGCTTCGCTCCACTGGCTGCCAATACATTTTAGGATTCATTTCAAAATCCTTTTGTTTACTTTTAAATCCCTAAATGGCATGACCCCACCATATCTTTCTGAGCTGCTACACCCTTACACGCCCAACCCTCTCAGGTCAGCTGATCAACTGCTCCTGAATGTGCCCAGAACCAGTCAAAGCTCAGAGGGGGCCGTTGCTTCTCTGTAGCAGCTCCCACACTGTGGAACGATCTGCCCCTGCACATCAGACAGGCTCCCACACTGTGGAACGATCTGCCCCTGCACATCAGACAGGCTCCCACACTGTGGAACGATCTGCCCCTGCACATCAGACAGGCTCCACACTGTGGAACGATCTGCCCCTGCACATCAGACAGGCTCCCACACTGTGGAACGATCTGCCCCTGCACATCAGACAGGCTCCCACACTGTGGAACGATCTGCCCCTGCACATCAGACAGGTCCCCACACTGTGGAACGATCTGCCCCTGCACATCAGACAGGTCCCCACACTGTGGAACGATCTGCCCCTGCTCATCAGACAGGCTCCCACACTGTGGAACGATCTGCCCCTGCACATCAGACAGGTCCCACACTGTGGAACGATCTGCCCCTGCACATCAGACAGGCCTCCACACTGTGGAACGATCTGCCCCTGCACATCAGACAGGCTCCCACACTGTGGAACGATCTGCCCCTGCACATCAGACAGGCTCCCACACTGTGGAACGATCTGCCCCTGCTCATCAGTCAGGCCGCCACACTGCCTGCTTTTAAATCGCTTCTTAAAACCCACCTCTTCTCCTTAGCGTAACATCTTTTAGAGCGTTGCTTTTATTGCTTTTAAATTGTCTATTGTTTTTACTTGTACTTGTTTTATGGTGGGTGGGTGAGCTGTGCTGTGTTACTTCTTGTATGTTTTTGTTTTGTTTTATTTGCCTGTACAGCACTTTGTTCTGGAGGTTTAAAGTGCTCTATAAATAAAGCTGTATTGTATTGTATTGTATTGTATTTTTTCTACAATGGCCGTCAATGACAGGTACATCAAAGGAAGAGGCTAGAGGCACCAAATTGGGCACACATGAGAGGAATGAGGACACCATCACACATGCAAAATGTCACCACTCTAGCCTCACCCTCTGAGAGTTATATGAGGATCACACCTTTCTTTTCTGGTCGTATCGCCTATATCTAACCCTAACTATTTAAAACTTGCTTATTTTGACCCAAACCATGTTTTTAACCAGTTTTGTTGCCTAAACAGATTCTGCACGGCAGGGGTTTGGACAGGTGCTTGCGTGTTTAGCAACCAGTAGGATACAAGGAACACAGCTAGATTGTTTCTTTTGAACAGGTGGAGAACAAAACAAGACGTATTTCTGAAGGGGTTTCATGCAACTGTAATAAATAGAAAACCCCCGGCAGACTTTAAAAGTATTTATTCTATTATTGGAACAGACACTCATTTTTGATTTTATTTGATTAATTAGACTTATCATATATACTAGTTGTGTAGCATTAGTCAAAGTGTGGCTGCATTAAAACTGAACCTCTTCATGTGTTCCTTATCCAAACATTGGACCTTATGCGCCAGAAATTAGATTTTCTGGTTCATCTTGGTAAAAATCTTTCTTGACCCATACTCTTTAAAAAGTTTTTAACAATTAAAAACGTTCCACTATAAAACTGAGGTCCTAGGACATCCTTACCCCTATTTGGAACCAAATAAAAATAGATTACTATCAGAGTTAATGATTTTAAATGAATCATTTAAACGTATTCTCTACAAAGTATTCGTCCTTGGTTAGAAAGGAATAAAGCTGCGTCTTCAGCATGGAGGAACATATTTGCTATAAATATGTTCCGATCATCTTTTGCACCATAAAACTCTGTTTCTAAATACAATATCTTTGTTGTTTCCTCTTAATAGGGTCCAAAATATTGTCTAGTTAAAAAAAAAATAACAAACAAACAAATTGCAAGTACATTTTATTGTATTGATCCATTAGATGGAGAGCTGACAGCACTCAAATGAAGCGAGGACAAAGCCTGCTGCGTAAACAAATCAGAGTCATTAACTGTTTTGCATATTTCTATATCTTATACAGTCTAATATATGTGTATGTACATCATTTGGATAGCTTCAACTTACTGACAATGATATCATATGTTATATATACGGTGCATATCCACATAATGTAGCTTAAAACACGATCAATGCCCTTTATTATGGCATTCTTTTTACTCCTAAAACTATTCAAACCACAGTTCATCTTTTACAGGAAACTCAGTTTACAGATCCTTGGATTATTTCACACATTGTTCACTCGTATACCTAAGTTAAATCAAGCTATATAATAAAGGAATAAACAATAATTCTCCCCAGTCGTTGTAACAGAAATACGGACGAGATGTTTGTCTCTGGAACGGTTGAAGACTAAGCCAACATGTTTCCAAATGGTTTTCGTGCAAAGCTGATTGAATCCTCATCTTTATTTGGTGATTTTCTTAGAACAGGCAAATTTTCCTGCTCTCTGCAGAAACAGCAGAGGTAACACCAGACTGCAGGGGAGAGAAACCAAGTCTTCAGATGTCATTACCTCACATTTCATTTCCTTTTTGACATGGAGAGCAACCCAAGTCATATTCCCACAAAACCTTAACAACTGCACTCCCAGTATAGCCACTATGGTGTAAAAAGCCCTGCGCTTTGATTGGTCAACTCTCTTCCTGTCCCCTCCCTGTTCTCCCGGCCCTGGGCGAATCAGCTCGCGGAGAACAGCAAGGCTGCAGAAGGCAACGACCATCAATGAGAATATCATCAGGCTTAAATTAAAGAATAACACATCCTTTTGTAAGGACAACGGAATTATTTCTGCAAGGCAAAGCAGCCAAACAAACCCAATGCAGATGTTTCTGATTCTGACCCCTCTCTGTCCTTTCAGGTTCAGGTAGGTGACGGGATGCACGACAGCCAGGTAACGCTCCACACAGGTCAGGACGTGACAGGAATTCCTTCCATACCTGGTGATTAACCAAATATAGGACCCCACACCAAATATTTTGTGATTCGCCGAATAGATTGCATAGATGAAGAGGGTGCTCCCTAGGACCTGCCATAGCTCAAACACAACCATGTGGAAAGTGAAGATGTCCGAGTGACTGTTCGTTGACGCTGCTGCAGACGTGGAGCTCCGCTGACGACATCGTTGGAGACCCAGGTAGAGGACGAAGATGCAGAGGGAGGAGGATGAGGATTTTGGTGATGTAGGCTGAGGTAAAGATTAAGGAGCCTGGTCTGTTGAAGAAGCAGTTGGCCCAAGGTGGATAAGAATGTGCTGTGAAGTTATTTGAGTCATTTACTGCCATATCTGTAAGAGAAAAAGACAATCAAAGGACAAAACATATAAATGGACTCCCGCGTTGTATTTCCTTCTGCGACATCGATATCCAAAGAGATTTTCATAAGGAAGTTTCACCTGTGCAAGTGTCATAGAAACTTTGCCAGTCCAGTTAAGTCATCCACAAAAATGTGGATTCAACAAGACTTTAATAAAAGTGTCGAGAAGAACAAGACAACCAACCTTTATCAGTTATAGTGTCTGATCTTCTTCTCTCTGTGAATTCCCGTTTCTGAGCACAAGCTCCAAATAAACGTCAGTATTATATTAAAACCTGACACATCCTCCTTCCTCTCCCTCTCTCCAAATAAAATACAAATTCAAATCTGATATTTGAATGAAGTCAAAGTGGCCCTAATGAATAACCTATTTAAAAAAACGACAGAAAAGAAAAACCCTGCAGACTTTAAAAGTATTTATTCTATTATTGGAACAGACCCTCGTGTTTGATTAGATTTGATGAATTAGACTTATCATATATACTAGTTGTGTAGCATTAGTCAAAGTGTGGCTGCATTAAAACTGAACCTCTTCATGTGTTCCTTATCCAAGCATTGGACCTTATGCGCCAGAAATTAGATTTTCTGGTTCATCTTGGTAAAAATCTTTGACCCATACTCTTTAAAAAGTTTAAAAAAATTAAAAACGTTCGATTAGAAAACTAAGGTCTTAGGACATCCTTACCCCTATTTGGAACCAAATAAAATAGATTACTATCAGATTTACTGATTTTAAATGAATCATTTCAACTTAAACACAAAACTAGGGCCAAAAGGGTGGGTGGAGGGGGTCTGGAGGACGGGTTTGGGCTGACAGCCCAGGGGCACAGCGGAGGACCCAGAAGGGGTCTTGGGCGGACGGCCCGGGGGCAAGGCAGAGTTCGAGGACGGGGTCTCGGGCGGACGGCCCGAGGGCAAGGCAGAGTTCAAGAAGGGGCGAAGGCCACAGAGGGCGAACTCAGGGGGCCGGGCATGAGGGTGAAGGCAGCGGCTGGGGAACTCAGGGGGCCGGGCTCGAGGGCGAAGGCCGCGGCACTCAGGGGGCCGGGCTCGAGGGCGAAGGCCGCAGCACTCAGGGGGCCGGGCTCGAGGGCGAAGGCCGCGGCTGGGGAACTCAGGGGGGCCGGGCTCAAAGGCGAAGGCTGCGGCACTCAGGGGGCCGGGCTCGAGGGCGAAGGCTGCGGCTGGGGAACTCAGGGGACCGGGCACAAGGACGGGCAAGAAGGCGGCGACGGGACAGCTCCGGAGGACGGGCAGGAAGACGGCGTAGGCCGCGATAGGGCCCTCCGGGGTCAGCTGGATCGCCGGAGCAGGAGCACAGGAATCGGGAGCACTGGGAGCTGGGGATTGCGGGACCCCCGGCGGTTCAGGATCTGGTGGCAGCGGAGCCTCTGACTGAAAGGATTCGGAGCTGGCTGGACCCCCGGCGGGACAGGTGTCGGCGGGACCCCCAACAGGTCAGGGTACGGAGTTGGCAGGACTCCCAGCGGAACCCCCAACGAAACAGGACAAGGAGTTGACAGGACCCCCAACGAAACAGGTGTTGGCGGGACCCCCGGGGGGACAGGTGTCGGCGGGACCCCCAACAGGTCAGGATCAGGTGTTGGCAGGAAATCCGGCGGAACCCCCAACGACACAGGACATGGAGTTGGCAGGAACCCCGACGAAACAGGTGTTGGCTGGACCTCCAACGGCACAGAACATAGGGTTTGCAGGACCCCCGGCAGAACAGTAGTCGGCGGGGCCTCCAACGGCACAGGACATAGGGTTGGCAAGACCCCCGGCAGAAGAGTAGTCGGCGGGACCTCCAACGGCACAGGACATAGGGTTGGCAGGATCCCCGGCAGAAGAGTAGTCGGCGGGACCCCCAACGGGACAGGACATAGAGTTGGCAGGACCTCCGACGAAACAGGTGTCGGCCGGACCCCCAACGGCACAGGACGTAGGGTTAGCAGGACCCCCGGCAGAAGAGTAGTCGGCGGGACCTCCAACGGCACAAGACATAGGGTTGGCAGGACCCCCGGCAGAAGAGTAGTCGGCGGGAGAGCCAACAGGAGACGAGGTGCTGGAGTTGGCCGGTACGCCGACAGGACACGGGGAGCTGGCGTCGGCCGGAGAGCCAACAGGTGACGAGGAGCCGGAGTCGGGACCATGGCTGCTGGGTCCGGTACTTGAGCCGGAACCATGGCTGCTGGGACTGGAACAGAGGCCTGGATCATGGCTGTATGGGCCGGTTCTGGAGCCGGAACCATGGCTGTATGGGCCGGTTCTGGAGCAGGGACCATGGCTGTATGGGCCGGTTCTGGAGCAGGGACCATGGCTGTATGGGTCGGTTCTGGAGTCGGAACCATGGCTGTGGGGACCGGAACTGAAGCCTGGATCATGGCTGTGTGGGCCGGTTCTGGAGCCGGAAACATGGCTGCCGGGGCCAGAACTGGGGACGGAACCATGGCTGCTGGGGCCGGTACTGGAGCCGGAGCCGGAAACATGGCTGCTGGGGGCGGAACTGGGGACGGAACCATGGCTGCTGGGGCCGGTACTGGAGCCGGAGCCGGAAACATGGCTGCTGGGGGCGGAACTGGGGACGGAACCATGGGTGCTGGGGCCGGGACCATGGCTGCTGGGGCTGGAACCAGGGCCTGAACCATGGCTTCTGGGGCTGGGACCATGGCTGCTGGGGCACAGGCTGGAATCCTGGCCTTGCGTTTCCTTCCATTCTGCCTTGAAGCCTTGTGGAGGCTCAGAGGTCCTCCAAAGGCCAGACGAGACCCCGCGAAAGGGTCCTTGAAAGGAGCCTTGTAGGGAACTGTGGCCGGCAGGGGGCTAGCATGCCAGGGGCTAGCAGGCCGGGAAACAGGTTTGACCTCAAAGCTACCAAAAAAGTCCTCCACAGACTCGCGTAGTAACTCCCTTAACCAGGGCCTCGAGGTTACTTCCTGGCGTGCCGTAGAGATAATAGATTGCCTCTCTTCTCTGGAGGCATATCGACAGTCATTTTTTAAGCACAATAAATTGTACGTCACCTCGTCTGCTGGGTCCATTTTTGGTTAGATCCTTCTGTCACGGTTGAGCGAAGCAGGCAGGACCCAAATGCAGATTTCACAGAAAACACCTTTATTAAAAGGTTACAAGAAAAATACAAAGCTCTTCCCAGTGAACAAAGTCAACGACAAACAAGGATCTAACAACGACAGACAGAAAAACCAGAACTTAAATGCACACAAGACTAATCACAAAAACAAGACCCAGGTGAGGAGGGAGGAGAAAACACAGGGGCACAAGGTGAACACTTTTCAAAATAAAACAGGAAACCAAAGACGGATCTAGACATGACAAAACACAACACAGACAGATCGTGACATATTCGTCCTTGGTTAGAAAGGAATAAAGCTGCGTCTTCAGCATGGAGGAACATATTTGCTATAAATATGTTCCGATCATCTTTTGCACCATAAAACTCTGTTTCTAAATACAATATCTTTGTTGTTTCCTCTTAATAGGGTCCAAAATATTGTCTAGTTAAAAAAAAAATAACAAACAAACAAATTGCAAGTACATTATATTGTATTGATCCATTAGATGGAGAGTTGACAGCACTCAAATGAAGCGAAGACAAAGCCTGCTGCGTAAACAAATCAGAGTCATTAACTGTTTTGCATATTTCTATATCTTATACAGTCTAATATATGTGTATGTACATCATTTGGATAGCTTCAACTTACTGACAAAGATATAATATGTTATATATACGGTGCATATCCACATAATGTAGCTTAAAACACGATCAATGCCCTTTATTATGGCATTCTTTTTACTCCTAAAACTATTCAAACCACAGTTCATCTTTTACAGGAAACTCAGTTTACAGATCCTTGGATTATTTCAGGATGTTTTCACACATTGTTCACTCGTATACCTAAGTTAAATCAAGCTATATAATAAATGAATAAACAATAATTCTCCCAGTCGTTGTAACAGAAATACAGACGAGATGTTTGTCTCTGGAACGGTTGAAGACTAAGCCAACATGTTTCCAAATGGTTTTCGTGCAAAGCTGATTAAATCCTCATCTTTATTTGGTGATTTTCTTAGAACAGGTTAATTTTCCTGCTCTCTGCAGAAACAGCAGAGGTAACACCAGACTGCCGGGGAGAGAGAGCCAGTTATCAGCCACCGCCATCTCACAAATAGTTTCCCCTGACACAGCAGAAACAAACCACATCAGATTCGCACAACAATTCACCAACATAACGGCAAGTATGGCCACTATGGTGAAGAAAGCCCTGCGCTTTGATTGGGCGACTATTTTCCTGTCCCCACCCTGCTCCCCTGGCCCTGGACGAATCAGAAAGCGGAGAACAGACATGCTGCAGAAGAAGACAATGCCCAAGGAGATAATCGTGAGGCTGAGATCGAAGTAAAACAAAGGTTTCTCTACGTTCAGAGGTGTCAATGAAAATCAGCCAAACACACCCAATGCAGATATTTCTGATTCTGACCCCTCTCTCTCCTTTCAGATTCAGGTAGGTGACGGGATGCACGACAGCCAGGTATCGCTCCACACAGGTCAGGACGTGACATGAATTCCTTCCATACCAGGTAAAGCACAACAAAATAACCAACACGGTATATAATGACATGAACTGTATAGAGACCATACATGTAGAGCGTGAACCCTGAGTAATCCACCAGCTCCATCAGCACCATGTGGAAAGTGAAGATGTCCGAGTGACTGGTCGTTGATGAAGTCGAGCTCCGCTGACGCCATCGTTGGAAACCCAGGTAGAGGACGAAGATGCAGATAGGGAGGATGAGGAGGGTGCTGGTGATGTAGAATGAGAGGAAGATTAAGGAGCCTGGTCTGCTGATGAGGCACTCCATTTCCATTGGGAGGCGTTGATGAAGAAGGGAGTCATTGGAAGATGGAGAATCGAGTGCCATGTCTGCAAGAGAAAAAGTCAATCAAGAAAACATAAATGTAATCCTGTGATGCTCTTCCTGCTATACCGATAGCCGGAGCATATTTTAGGAAACCCACTGAGTTTGAAAAAATAAAACATCATCTGTGCAAGTACAAACTTTACTGTTCATGTCAATCATCCATAATAATGTTAAATTAGAAAATGATAATAAAAGTGGTAAGAAAAACAAAATGACCAAACTTCCTGAGGACTAGATTCTGATCTTCTAGCATCTGCAGATTCCCGTATCTGGGTGTCTGATCCAAATCACCCTCTGTATTATATTAAAACCCCACTCCTTCCTGCCTCTTTCTCTCTCCCAATAAAATACAAAACTGATATTTGAATACAATCAAAGTGGCACTGACAACAATCACATTGATTGAGTTGTGTCCAGCGTTAATGTACCTTCACAACTTAGAAAGACTTTGTGTGGAAGGTAAGGTATGTTTATTTATATAGGACATAACACAGTTCTGTGTTAAAACTGATGCAACTTGTTCATGCCTTCCTTTTCTATAAATTGGTCTTCAGGCACTAAAAAGTAGAGTTTCTGCTTCCCCTTGTAATCTGTCCACCACGAGATCGTCCAAACCCTAATATCTATGATGTTTTGGCAACAATCTGAATATTTCCCACTGAAATACTTAAATCTGAGGACCTACATAACCTCCAAATGTAGATTTAGTTTTTCCAAGGTGTAAATAAAATGTATATAATACAATAAGACAGTCAGTTCCTTATGTTTTTTATTTATTTACCTTTTAAATGGTTCTGTACAATGTCTTAGTGTTTGGGGGGAAAGAGATAAAGCTGAGTTGTCAGCATAGAGGACGATGTTTTTGTAAACATTTTCTAACATAATCTTAGTTGATAAGAAAAAAGCCAAATGACTTATTTACATAACAAGCTTGAAATACACCCTTCATATTTCCCCTTATTATATCTGAGGCTTCTGTTTTAAGGGATGAGCTGCCAACACTCACAAGAATCATTTACCTACATTTGATGGATTTTGCTAACTTATAACTGAACTCATGAGGCGATAAACCTCTGGAAGGGGCCCAGCCCTTCGTATATTGTTCTGTATGTGGCCCTCAGTGAAAAAGGTTTGGACACCCCTGGTCTAAAATAATGTCAACACGTGCAAGAACCTCTTTATGCAACTGAGGTTTGTTTAAGCGATCCAGCAGATGGACAGTTGACCAAATTCAAATGGAGCGAGGACAAAGCCTGCTGCGTAAACAAATCAAAGAGTCAGGAGCTGTTTTGCATCGTGTTAGTTTAATCACATCGGCATCACTGTCATAAACATACAAATCAATCATGGGTAGGGTTATATGAGTTCCTGTGAATCAAAATCATCTACTACCATATACAGTCTAATATTCATTATTTAGATGGTATCAATATTCTTGCAAAGGTATCAATGCTTATAAACTGTGCATATATGTTTTTTTTTGCATTTTGTAAGTTGTGTAACTTGCTGCTGTTAAATACCATCAAACTATGTGCAATATGTGCTATATGTGCAATATATACATGATATACATATGCCATTAATAACTGTAATATATACCTGGCTGCTAAATCCTAAGAACTGTTACAGGATTTGTATTTTGAAAAGTATTTCTTTTTACTTTTATTTTTTTATTATATTTTTTATTATATCATAACTTAGTACTTTTTTTTAACATATGTAACATTAAGCTGTCTGTGGCTCGTTCCTGCTGAAACGATGCAAATGTCCCCTCTGTGGGACTAATACAGGAATTCTGATTCTGATTCTGATTCTGATTGAACGTAATGTTGCTAATATCAAAGCTATATTTATATCTATCAGTCTTTTAAATCCTTAAACCATTCAAACATTTATGGAAACTTGCATTATTTCAAGATACAATGTACATTTATATACAAACAATGTATTAATTCAGTTTATAACCCACATAATCAAGTATATAGACCAAAACAGTCCATGTAATTCCAAACAAAAAGGCCCTTTCTTGTGTCCTGTTGGAAACCACAAGTCAACATTGAAATTGCATATCTTACGTCGCAAACTGAAAACGCATCTATTAAAAAAAGGACTTTAATTGATTTAATGTAGGCCTTGTATCTGATTCACCAGCACTTGATGGTATGATCTTCCTTGAAGTGAATATATCTGCACTTTTCCTTGTGCTTGAGTTTGATTCTTTATGGTTTTTGCACTTATTGTTATTTGCTTTGGACAAAAGCGTCAGCAAAATGAAATTTAATGTAATGAATATTTTTGTTACATGACATCCGTACCGAACTAAGGCCATCTCCAAAGTTATTCGAACCCAAATGTTGACTTATTTGTTACATAATCCTGAAGTTATTTGAAAGTAAACCACAATATTTCCCTTACGACGACCGAGGAGTTTCTTATTTTGACCCTAACCAGCTAATCTGATTGAATCCTTATCCTCCTTTGGTGTTTTTCTTGCAACAGGAGAGCTTCCCTGCTCTGTGCAGAAACAGCAGAGGTAACACCAGACTGCTGGGGAGAGAGAACCAGGATTCAGACACTACCATCGCACATATCCCTTCATTAAACACAGTAAGAACAACCAAAGCCATATTCCCACACGACCTGAACAACAGCACTCCCAGTATGGCCACTATGGTGTAGAAAGCCCTGCGCTTTGATTGGTCAACTATTGTCCTGTCCCCGCCCTGCTCCCCTGGCCCTGGACGAATCAGAACATGGAGAACTGAAAGGCTGCAGAAGCAGACAACGATCAAGGAGATAATCAAGAGGCACAAATCAAAAACTAACACATTTTTGATCAAGGAAAGCAGAGTTGTTGCTGCGAAGCTAAGCAGCCAAACACACCCAATGCAGATGTTTCTGATTCTGACCCCTCTCTGTCCTTTCAGGCTCAGGTAGGTGACGGGATGCACGACAGCCAGATAAAGCTCCACACAGGTGAGGACGTGAAAGTAAGCCCGTCCATACCAGGGTAATAACATTATAATGAACCCGGCACTGGTTGCAGTCTCATTAACCAAATGGATACCCAATATGACTAGCGTGAACCCTGAGTAATCCACCAGCTCCATCAGCACCATGTGGAAAGTGAAGATGTCCGAGTGACTGGTCGTTGATGACGTGGAGCTCCACTGACGCCATCGTTGGAAACCCAGGTAGAGGACGAAGATGCAGATAGGGAGGATGAGGAGGGTGCTGTTAATGTAGAATGAGAGGAAGATTAAGTAGCCTGGTCTGCTGATGAGGCACTCCATTTCCATTGGGAGGCGTTGATGAAGAAGGGAGTCATTGGAAGATGGAGAATCGAGTGCCATGTCTGCAAGAGAAAAAGTCAATCAAGAAAACATAAATGTAATCCTGTGATGCTCTTCCTGCTATACCGATAGCCGGAGCATATTTTAGGAAACCCACTGAGTTTGAAAAAATAAAACATCATCTGTGCAAGTACAAACTTTACTGTTCATGTCGATCATCCATAATAATGTTAAATTAGAAAATGATAATAAAAGTGGTAAGAAAAACAAAATGACCAAACTTCATGAGGACTAGATTCTGATCTTCTAGCATCTGCAGATTCCCGTATCTGGGTGTCTGATCCAAATCACCCTCTGTATTATATTAAAACCCCACTCCTCTTCCTGCCTCTTTCTCTCTCCCAATAAAATACAAAACTGATATTTGAATACAATCAAAGTGGCACTGACAACAATGACATTGATTGAGTTGTGTCCAGCGTTAATGTACCTTCACAACTTAGAAAGACTTTGTGTGGAAGGTAAGGTATGTTTATTTATACAGCACATTTTCACAGAGGCAATTCCAAGTGCTTTACAGCAACATTAACACACAATAGGAAGCACATACTCTAAAATTGGAACAGAGACTGGTTTGATTTGATTCATCTGAAAAATCAATTATAGTACTAGTGTGCCATTAGAAGCTAATCAAATTGGGCTGTGATAAAACTGATGCAACTTGTTCATGCCTTCCTTTTCTATAAATTGGTCTTCAGGAACTAAAAAGTAGAGTTTCTGCTTCCCCTTGTAATCTGTCCACCACGAGATTCGTCCAAACCCTAATATTTATGATGTTTTGGCAACAATCTGAATATTTCCACTGAAATACTTAAATCTGAGGACCTACATAACCTCCAAATGTAGATTTAGTTTTTCAAAGGTGTAAATAAAATGTATATAATACAATAAGACAGTCAGTTCCTTATGTTTTTTATGTTTTTATCTTTTAAATGGTTCTGTACAATGTCTTAGTGTTTGGGGGGAAAGAGATAAAGCTGAGTTGTCAGCATAGAGGACGATGTTTTTGTAAACAAATGTAAAATTAGAAAGAGCAGAGTTTCAAATACTGATGAAGTTTCTTAAGGTTACTCCGGACTTCAGTTATTTTATCACGGAAAAATGCCAGTGTCCTTTCTGATCATATTCGCTACTATTCAACACAGTTTGTAACTGGAATATCTCTGTTGATTCTTGAATAAAAAGGGTTTAAAACAGGGGTGTCCAAACTACGGCCCCGGGGCCAAATGCGGCCCGCGGACCATTTTGAATCGGCCCTTAGCAAATTCAAAAAGTATAATGGAATATGGCCCACAAATGAAACTTGTGCTTGTCTTATATTGTACTTCTAAACTAGACATGTAAACATATATTACACAGTATAGTATTCATGTGTTAATAAGACCGCTTTTCAAATAAATTCAGTCAATTAAAGTTGGAAACATTTTCTAACATATCTTAGTTGATAAGAAAAAAGCCCAATGACTTATTTACATAACAAGCTTGAAATACACCCTTCATATTTCCCCTTATTATATCTGAGGCTTCTGTTTTAAGGGATGAGCTGCCAACACTCACAAGAATCATTTACCTACATTTGATGGATTTTGCTAACTTATAACTGAACTCATGAGGCGATAAACCTCTGTAAGGGGCCCAGCCCTTCGTATATTGTTCTGTATGTGGCCCTCAGTGAAAAAAGTTTGGACACCCCTGGTCTAAAATAATGTCAACACGTGCAAGAACCTCTTTATGCAACTGAGGTTTGTTTAAGCGATCCAGCAGATGGACAGTTGACCAAATTCAAATGGAGCGAGGACAAAGCCTGCTGCGTAAACAAATCAAAGAGTCAGGAGCTGTTTTGCATCGTGTTAGTTTAATCACATCGGCATCACTGTCATAAACATACAAATCAATCATGGGTAGGGTTATATGAGTTCCTGTGAATCAAAATCATCTACTACCATATACAGTCTAATATTCATTATTTAGATGGTATCAATATACTTGCAAAGGTATCAATGCTTATAAACTGTGCATATGAACGTAATGTTGCTAATATCAAAGCTATATTTATTCTATCAGTCTTTTAAATCCTTAAACCATTCAAACATTTATGGAAACTTGCATTATTTCAATATACAATTTATATATAAGCAATGTATTAATTCAGTTTATAACCCACATAATCAAGTATATATACCAAAACAGTCCATGTAATTCCAAACTAAAATGTCTTTTGTTGTGTCCTGTGTGAAATCCCCAGTCAACATTGAAATTGCATATCTTACGTCGCAAACTGAAAACGCATCTATTAAAAAAAGGACTTTAATTGATTTAATGTAGGCCTTGTATCTGATTCACCAGCACTTGATGGTATGATCTTCCTTGAAGTGAATATATCTGCACTTTTCCTTGTGCTTGAGTTTGATTCTTTATGGTTTTTGCACTTATTGTTATTTGCTTTGGACAAAAGCGTCAGCAAAATGAAATTTAATGTAATGAATATTTTTGTTACATGACATCTGTACCGAACTAAGGCCATCTCCAAAGTTATTCGAACCCAAATGTTGACTTATTTGTTACATAATCCTGAAGTTATTTGAAAGTAAACCACAATATTTCCCTTACGACGACCGAGGAGTTTCTTATTTTGACCCTAACCAGCTAATCTGATTGAATCCTTATCCTCCTTTGGTGTTTTTCTTGCAACAGGAGAGCTTCCCTGCTCTGTGCAGAAACAGCAGAGGTAACACCAGACTGCTGGGGAGAGTGAACCAGGATTCAGACACTACCATCACACATATCCCTTCATTAAACACAGTAAGAACAACCAAAGCCATATTCCCACACGACCTGAACAACAGCACTCCCAGTATGGCCACTATGGTGTAGAAAGCCCTGCGCTTTGATTGGTCAACTATTGTCCTGTCCCCGCCCTGCTCCCCTGGCCTTGGACGAATCAGAACGCAGAGAACAGACATGCTGCAGAAGCAGACAACGATCAAGGAGATAATCAAGAGGCACAAATCAAAAACTAACACATTTTTGATCAAGGAAAGCAGAGTTGTTGCTGCGAAGGTAAGCAGCCAAACACACCCAATGCAGATGTTTCTGATTCTGACCCCTCTCTGTCCTTTCAGGCTCAGGTAGGTGACGGGATGCACGACAGCCAGATAACGCTCCACACAGGTGAGGACGTGAAAGTAAGCCCGTCCATACCAGGGTAATAACATTATAATGAACCCGGCACTGGTTGCATTCTCATTAACCAAATGGATACCCAATATGACTAGCGTGAACCCTGAGTAATCCACCAGCTCCATCAGCACCATGTGGAAAGTGAAGATGTCCGAGTGACTGGTCGTTGATGACGTGGAGCTCCACTGACGCCATCGTTGGAAACCCAGGTAGAGGACGAAGATGCAGATAGGGAGGATGAGGAGGGTGCTGGTAATGTAGAATGAGAGGAAGATTAAGTAGCCTGGTCTGCTGATGAGGCACTCCATTTCCATTGGGAGGCGTTGATGAAGAAGGGAGTCATTGGAAGATGGAGAATCGAGTGCCATGTCTGCAAGAGAAAAAGTCAATCAAGAAAACATAAATGTAATCCTGTGATGCTCTTCCTGCTATACCGATAGCCGGAGCATATTTTAGGAAACCCACTGAGTTTGAAAAAATAAAACATCATCTGTGCAACTACAAACTTTACTGTTCATGTCAATCATCCATAATAATGTTAAATTAGAAAATGATAATAAAAGTGGTAAGAAAAACAAAATGACCAAACTTCATGAGGACTAGATTCTGATCTTCTAGCATCTGCAGATTCCCGTATCTGGGTGTCTGATCCAAATCACCCTCTGTATTATATTAAAACCCCACTCCTCTTCCTGCCTCTTTCTCTCTCCCAATAAAATACAAAACTGATATTTGAATACAATCAAAGTGGCACTGACAACAATGACATTGATTGAGTTGTGTCCAGCGTTAATGTACCTTCACAACTTAGAAAGACTTTGTGTGGAAGGTAAGGTATGTTTATTTATACAGCACATTTTCACAGAGGCAATTCCAAGTGCTTTACAGCAACATTAACACACAATAGGAAGCACATACTCTAAAATTGGAACAGAGACTGGTTTGATTTGATTCATCTGAAAAATCAATTATAGTACTAGTGTGCCATTAGAAGCTAATCAAATTGGGCTGTGATAAAACTGATGCAACTTGTTCATGCCTTCCTTTTCTATAAATTGGTCTTCAGGCACTAAAAAGTAGAGTTTCTGCTTCCCCTTGTAATCTGTCCACCACGAGATTCGTCCAAACCCTAATATTTATGATGTTTTGGCAACAATCTGAACATTTCCCACTGAAATACTTAAATCTGAGGACCTACATAATCTCCAAATGTAGATTTAGTTTTTCCAAGGTGTAAATAAAATGTATATAATACAATAAGACAGTCAGTTCCTTATGTTTTTTATGTATTTATCTTTTAAATGGTTCTGTACAATGTCTTAGTGTTTGGGGGGAAAGAGATAAAGCTGAGTTGCCAGCATAGAGGACGATGTTTTTGTAAACAAATGTAAAATTAGAAAGAGCAGAGTTTCAAATACTGATGAAGTTTCTTAAGGTTACTCCGGACTTCAGTTATTTTATCACAGAAAAATGCCAGTATCCTTTCTGATCATATTTGCTACTATTCAACACAGTTTGTAACTGGAATATCTCTGTTGATTCTTGAATAAAAAGGGTTTAAAACAGGGGTGTCCAAACTACGGCCCCGGGGCCAAATGCGGCCCGCGGACCATTTTGAATCGGCCCTCAGCAAATTCAAAAAGTATAATGGAATATGGCCCACAAATGAAACTTGTGCTTGTCTTATATTGTACTTCTTAACTATAAATGTAAACATATATTACACAGTATAGTATTCATGTGTTAATAAGACCGCTTTTCAAATAAATTCAGTCAATTAAAGTTGGAAACATTTTCTAACATATCTTAGTTGATTAGAAAAAAGCCCAATGACTTATTTACATAACAAGCTTGAAATACACCCTTCATATTTCCCCTTATTATATCTGAGGCTTCTGTTTTAAGGGATGAGCTGCCAACACTCATAAGAATCATTTACCTACATTTGATGGATTTTGCTAACTTATAACTGAACTCATGAGGCGATAAACCTCTGGAAGGGGCCCAGCCCTTCATATATTGTTCTGTATGTGGCCCTCAGTGAAAAAAGTTTGGACACCCCTGGTCTAAAATAATGTCTGTTTCAACACGTGCAAGAACCTCTTTATGCAACTGAGGTTTGTTTAAGCGATCCAGCAGATGGACAGTTGACCAAATTCAAATGGAGCGAGGACAAAGCCTGCTGCGTAAACAAATCAAAGAGTCAGGAGCTGTTTTGCATCGTGTTAGTTTAATCACATCGGCATCACTGTCATAAACATACAAATCAATCATGGGTAGGGTTATATGAGTTCCTGTGAATCAAAATCATCTACTACCATATACAGTCTAATATTCATTATTTAGATGGTATCAATATACTTGCAAAGGTATCAATGCTTATAAACTGTGCACATGAACGTAATGTTGCTAATATCAAAGCTATATTTATTCTATCAGTCTTTTAAATCCTTAAACCATTCAAACATTTATGGAAACTTGCATTATTTCAATATACAATTTATATATAAGCAATGTATTTATTCAGTTTATAACCCACATAATGAACTGTACAGGACAAAAGAGTCTACGTAATTCCAAACAAAAAGGCCCTTTCTTGTGTCCTGTTGGAAACCACAAGTCAACATTGAAATTGCATATCTTACGTCGCAAACTGAAAACGCATCTATTAAAAAAAGGACTTTAATTGATTTAATGTAGGCCTTGTATCTGATTCACCAGCACTTGATGGTATGATCTTCCTTGAAGTGAATATATCTGCACTTTTCCTTGTGCTTGAGTTTGATTCTTTATGGTTTTTGCACTTATTGTTATTTGCTTTGGACAAAAGCATCAGCAAAATTAAATTTAATGTAATGAATATTTTCGTTACATGACATCCGTACCGAACTAAGGCCATCTCCAAAGTTATTCGAACCCAAATGTGACTTATTTGTTACATAATACTGAAGTTATTTGAAAGTAAACCACAATATTTCCCTTACGACGACCGAGGAGTTTCTTATTTTGACCCTAACCAGCTAATCTGATTGAATCCTTATCCTCCTTTGGTGTTTTTCTTGCAACAGGAGAGCTTCCCTGCTCTGTGCAGAAACAGCAGAGGTAACACCAGACTGCTGGGGAGAGTGAACCAGGATTCAGACACTACCATCACACATATCCCTTCATTAAACACATTAAGAACAACCAAAGCCATATTCCCACAGACCTGAACAACAGCACTCCCAGTATGGCCACTATGGTGTAGAAAGCCCTACGCTTTGATTGGTCAACTATTGTCCTGTCGCCGCCCTGCTCCCCTGGCCTTGGACGAATCAGAACGCAGAGAACAGACATGCTGCAGAAGCAGACAACGATCAAGGAGATAATCAAGAGGCACAAATAAAAAACTAACACATTTTTGATCAAGGAAAGCAGAGTTGTTGCTGCGAAGCTAAGCAGCCAAACACACCCAATGCAGATGTTTCTGATTCTGACCCCTCTCTGTCCTTTCAGGCTCAGGTAGGTGACGGGATGCACGACAGCCAGATAACGCTCCACACAGGTGAGGACGTGAAAGTAAGCCCGTCCATACCATGCTAAAGAATAAAGATATAACCCCACAACAAATACTTTCTCATTTACTGTATAGATACCATATATGCGGAGCGTGGACCCTATGTAATCCACCAGCTCCATCAGCACCATGTGGAAAGTGAAGATGTCCGAGTGACTGGTCGTTGATGACGTGGAGCTCTGCTGACGCCATCGTTGGAAACCCAGGTAGAGCGCGAAGATGCAGATAGGGAGGATGAGGAGGTGCTGGCGATGTGGAATGAGGTGAAGATTAAGGAGCTGGTCTGCTGATGAGGCACTCCATGTCCCAAAGGAGGTTTGGATAAAAAGGGGAGTCATTGAAAGAGGAAGAATTTAGTGCCATGTCTGCAAGAGGAAAATAAAAGATCAAAAATAAGAAAACATTAGTTGAATCCTGTCATGCTCCTACTGCTACTATATAGATATCCAAAGTATCTTTAAGAAAAACCATTGAGTTTAAAAATAAAGCATCAACTGTGCAAGTTTTTAAATGTACACATTTTTTTCTGTCATTTCAATCATCCACAATAATGTGAAATTAGAAAGATGACACAAAAAGTGGTAAGAACAATGCCAACGAACCTTTATCAGTACTAGTTTCTGATCTTCTACCTTAGTGTCTTTAAGGAAACCACTGATTTTAAAAGGAAGTATAAACTCTGCAGGTGTCCAACCAGTAAAAAACATTTTCTGTCTCTTTCAGTGGACCAAAAATAATGATCAATTAGACAATATTAAAAGTGATAAGAAGAACAAGATGACCAACCTTTATCAGCGTGAGTTTCTGATCTTCTCAACTCTGTGGATTTATGCATCTGAGTATATGTTCCAAATGTACTTATGCATTATATTCAAACCCCACTCCTGCTTCTTCTCTCTCTCTTTCCTTGCAAAGAAAATACAAATTCAAATCTGTTATTTGAATAAAATCAAATTGGCCCTTACAAACTGACATATGAAAAACCTAATGATAAACAGCGACAATGAGGGAGTAAAACAAGAGAAAAAGGCTGCCACTAAATACCAGTTGTGTCCAGATATAATATTTTAACTGATTTGAGATGGACCCAATGTATAAGTACCTTTCCCTATATTAAAACAGACCTCTGATCTGTCTGTTCGGTTAATTTGACTATTTAAATAAAGTACTCGTGGTTCAGATTGGAAAAGGACACTGACAAAGTATTGTCGCATAATCTGTCCACTCAGAGATCTGTAACCTTTTTATTAACCAACATTTTTTATTTTCAAACAGGAAGTTAATAATGTTACCCTTTAAAACATGATTTTGATGGCTCTCTGCTATGTTTAATTCCTTGGGCTTAAGAAATAAAGCAGAGTCGTCAGCATAGAGTCAAATGTTTTTGAAAACATATTTTATGACGATGTATACCAGAAAGAGCAGAGGACCTAGGACACTTCCCTGTGGCACACCACATTTGATTTATTTAGCCCCACATAAAAAGCTGTTAAGATGAAAGTACATTTCCCTAAATTAGAACGGATCTCTGATCTGTCTGATTTGATTTATTTGACTATTTAAATATAGTACTAGTGAACCAATAAAGGCTAATCGAAGTGTAGCTGTATTAAAACTGAGGCTAACTTTTTCATGGTGTCCTTTACTAAATATGGGGCCTTCTTTTCAGAAATATGATGTTCTGGTTTACATTGGAAAAAGACAATGACATCGTTTTGTCGCATAATCTGTCCACTCAGAGATCTGTAACGTTTTTATTAACCAAGTTACTAATGTTACTTTTTAAAACATGATTTCATTTGCTCTCCACAATGTCCAAGTCCTTGTGTGGAATAAATAAAGCAGAGTCGTCAGCAAAGAGTACATTTTTTGAAAACATACACTATGACGATGTATACCAGAAATAGCAGAGGACCTAGGACGCTTCCCTATGGCACACCACATTTGATTTTTTTAGCCCCATATAAGCTGCTGCTTAGATGAACTGTTGCTCCTATTGGTCAAATATTACTGAATGCATTTGAAAGCCATGTTATTGTAACCATTAGTTTAGTAGCTGGTGGTCAACGATGTTTCTTATGGTTTCTCTCGACATGTCTTGTTTGTGTTACATGTTTTATTTCGGAATGTATTTTCTATTTGTGACTTGTGTTGTGTTATGCTTCCTGTATTTCGTGTTTTTTCCTGTCTTTGTAATTGTCTGCCCTGATTCTCTCCGCCTGGGTTCCCTTGTGTTTGGTACAAGTCATGTCACTATAAATTACTGTCTTTCTAGGTGTTCTTTGTCGGTCCCTTTTCCTCGTATCCCATGGACTGCCGTCATAGTCTTCCCCGGTGTGATTCAGCTTCCCAAATGTCCTGTGTCTTGATATTCCTCGTCTCGTGCCTAGGTTGTCCGTCGTTTTGTTTCCTACTTTACCTTTGTTTACCTTGCCTGCTCAGTTAGTTGTATTTGTTTTGGTACCAGCTTTAATTTAATATAGCCTGCTTTTGGTTTTTCATACCTGCCTCCCCTGTTTTGTATCGCATTTAGGTCCTGGTGTTCAGTTATTCTTCACGGAGAAATGCCCGTACCCTTTCTGACAGTTTTTTGCACCATATCACTCAGTCTCTTCTACAATAGCCAACAACCTCTTTATGCAAGTGTGGTGTATTCATCAGATGGACAGTTGACAGAAGTCAAATGATGTAAACACATAGCCTGCTGCGTAAACAAATCAAATAGAGTCATGAACTGTTTTGCATGGTTGTGGTATTTTAATGACATATTTTTCAAACAGCCCTTTGTTTCCTGTGTACACAGTATGGGTGCTCTAGGTTGAACCTCTTCACCTAAGCATCACTGTCACAAACATATAAATCAAATCACGGTGGGATTTATTCCAATTCCTCTGCAATAACCCTGTAATACAAAATCATCTACTGCACTTGTACACCATAAACAGTCTAATATTTTACTATAAATCATTTGAATGGTATAATTGTATTGAAAAAGGTATTAATATGCCTTATATATTGTGCATAATGTAACATAATAACATGATACAGCAACTTAAATTAATTCATGATGTTTTTTATATAATGTTAAAACAAACACCTAAGGAAAATAATTCACTATAATTCATATATAAACAATGCAACATTATATTATATATATCCACCTGAATGTGTACATGAGGTATACAAAGCAAAAAAGTCAGTATGGGACCGTGAAACCTCAAGCCAACATTAACTTGTTTGTTGCATAACATCCATACAATAATAACGCCATTTCCCTAGTTATTCTATCCCAAGACGTAAACTAAATGTCATATAATCATTTATTTTAAAGTAAACCACTGTATTTTCTTGTGTGGTGATTATTTTGACCCTACTCTAACTCCCCAACGCCAACCCTTACGAAGTCTCTGGAACTGGCGAAGACCAAACCAAAAAAAGGGATTTCATGCAACTCTAAGTGAATTAATATTCTTATTTGTTGTTGTTCTTACAACAGGATAATTTCCCTGCTCTGTGCAGAAACAGCAGCGGTAACACCAGACTGCTGGGGAGAGTGAACCAGACTTCAGCCGCCATCAAAACACAATCCTCAGGTTGGTCTGACAATTCAAATACAGCCCTAACAAGACTAACAAAACACCTGAACAACAGCACTCCCAGTATGGCCACTATGGTGAAGAAAGCCCTGCGCTTTGATTGGTCAACTATTGTCCTGTCCCCGCCCTGCTCCCCTGGCCCTGGACGAATCAGAACGCAGAGAACAGCAAGGCTGAAGAAGGAAACAACGATCAAGGAGAAAATCATCAGCCCGAGATCAAAGACCAATGTGAGGTCAGGAGGTAGATTTGGCATTGCAAAGCTAAGCAGCCAAACACACCCAATGCAGATGTTTCTGATTCTGACCCCTCTTTGTCCTTTCAGATTCAGGTAGGTGACGGGATGCACGACAGCCAGATAACGCTCCACACAGGTCAGGATGTGAAAACTATTCTGTACATACCAGGCAAAACTCCAAATAAGGAACCCGTCAGATAACATTTTGTAATTCTCCACATAGACAGCATAGACGCAGAGGTTGAACCCTAAGAAACAAAGTAGCTCCATGACGACCATGTGGAAAGTGAAGATGTCCGAGTGACTGTTCGTTGAGGCTGTTGAAGACGTGGAGCTCTGCTGACGCCATCTTTGGAGACCCAGGTAGAGGACGAAGATGCAGAGAGGGAGGAGGAGGAAGATGAAGGTGATGCCATATGAGATGAATTGAAAGAAGCCTGGCATGACGACGTAAAGTAAGGCTGAGGAAGGGACTCATTGGTGGAGGAAGAGTTAACTTCCATATCTGGAGGAGAAAAAGAGATATATTCAAGTATTTATTTCCATTTAATTGTAGGCCCAGTTAGCTTCACCCTGGTTCCCTCAACGAAAAGGGAAAACATGGGAATTTTGAATTGGCTTTTGGGATATTGCAGAAAATATTCTCTGTGGCGAACAATCGTTGTTTGCAAAATAATCTCCACATCTTAACTACACTTTTGTGATTTTTGAAGTGTTAAGGCAATCTCTAGAAGTAAAAAGCTAACGTTAGGCTATAATAATAATAATAATAATAATACGTTTATTTATTATAGCACCTTTCACAGAAATAGATTTCACAAAGTGCGTCACAAGTAAAAAGTAAAAATGAAGACCACAGAAACATGAATAATAACCACATGAGGCATACATTTAAGGTCAACATAAAAACAAAACACAGACCACGTGGTGTCCTGAAAGGAACAAACATAATAACAGGACACATCACACACATTTCAAATAGAAATAAAAGCCAATGTCAATAAAATATAAAGGAACTACAGCACGGTCACATGACTAAAAGCAGCTAATGTTGGGCGTGACGACGTTTAGTCGTCTCATTTAGACACTCGTGAGCAACCGCTTATTTAAAATTCAACAGCGGGGTATTTACTGACGTATTTTATGTAGTAGAATAAAAATCTCTCCCGCTTGTGTGGACCACAGACCTTATTTCAGTAACCCATCCAAAAACCATTGACAAAGGGAGCTTGGAAAGACTGAAACGACTCAATTCAGACTTACTGTAGCAGCAAACAGACAATGTGAGTGACTATCTGCAGAACATAGTCAAATTCTCAACCAGAGACAGTGATTTATAAAGCTAAAAATGCTTCAAGGAAAAAGAATTCGTATATTTGTTGTGAGATTCAATATCGCTTAATCCTACATTTCCCACAATGCAATGCCAATAATCTTTCATTAGATGTTAAATGTGTTAAACGCCTATTGCTCTTTAAGTCCAAGCCGACTTAAAAGTGCATATTTTTGCCAATTCTCAAGCCACAACTTCCTCTAGAAACGATAAAGACATTCTAACGTAAGCATTTTGAATAAACTGACTTCTGTGTGAAATCAAATCGTATAAAAAATGACTATGAAAACCTACCTTGTAAGTTTCCCGTCTTCCTTCCTCTGTGGCGTCCCTTGTACGAGTTTATGATTTAAATATACTGCACTGGATGTATATACCTCTCTCATTCTGTGTGTGTGTCTCTCTCCTTTAAGGGTCATTTCAATTCAAATATGTCTAAAACAACATGTGAACAACACAGCTGCCGTCACGCGTTCCTGTGGAAAACACAGAAAACAAGGAGTGTATGGCCGTGACCACATATCGCATATCAACACACCTGTATGTAGGGCTTCCACGATGTGGAAAAAATACTATTATTTTGACTGATATTGAAATTGCGATATGATTCATGGTACTGGAGGGATTGATATTTTTTCAATGACAATTCTCATTCTCATTAAAACCTGCGTTTAATGACTATGGTGTGATTTAGTGAGGATCTGTACCAAACATATGTTTGATTAAGTCTGTATTATGTGATTTGTTCTTTCAAAGTGGTATTTTAACACATAGTTAGCCTTTAGGAAGGCACACAAACACACACACACACACACACACACACACACACTAAATGTGCACCAGTTTTACTCACACATGATTTGAATGTTGTCAAGCTGATGATAAATGAAGCGTTGTTTGTTCTGTTGGAAAATATAGAGTAGGTATGACATATTTTATTTTGTCTCTCTGCAGGGTTGCACTTCATATTCCATTAACCATCATCTGTGTATTGAGGCATGGTTTTAGCAAATTGCTGAGTCTATGCACAATGTAATCAAAGCACTTTCAGGCGTGTGGTGCAGTGGGTTGAGCGTTGGTGTTGGGATCAGGGGTCACAGGTTCAAACCCCCCTGCAGTCAGCATGTCGTTGTGTCCCTGAGACACTTCACCCCAAATTGCTCCTGTGGGGATTGCCCACAGTTTTGAGTATGTAAGGCGCTTTGGATAAAAGCGTCTAACAAGTAACATGTAATGTAATGTAATATTCCATCAACCATCATCTGTGTATTGAGGCATGGTTTTAGCAAATTGCCTGAGTCTATGTAATCAAAGCACTTTCAGTGCAATATTGTCCATTGTCGTGCATTGAATTACTCCAAAATCAGTATTGTAAGGTGGTTTTTGCAGTAGTTAAACTTTCTTTGACCACGCTAAGCATAGAGAAAAGTCAAAGGAGTTGATTGAGGTTTGTAGTCTTTCATGCCATCTGGAGGCCATTTTTATATCTCAGCACTATCCTGCAGAAGTCAGGGAATCTCTGCAGTGTGGAGCATGTGCATGGATTCAGGACTGTATGATGATGATACTTCGATTTAGTGAGTTTGTTTATCTTGAAAACATGTTTTTTCTGCGGCTTATTTGACGTGCTTTGATTGTGACATTTTAGGAAAAGGACGTAGAAAATGCACAAACATCTAATGGGGAAGCAGTACTTTACTATTATCCATTGTTGTTGATATTGCTCTCCATCTTCTAAAAACAAATGCTTCAGAAAATAGTGTTTTAACCTTAATTCACTTGAGCTGCCATCCTAAACATTGCTCTTCAAGGCTTCAGCTCTCAGCTACCTTGAGTAACTCAACCAATAAGATCATTTCTGCCAGGGAGGCATTTTAGTCAAGCTCAAAATCTTTCCTTGTTCATTCTTACTGTTTCTTCTCTCACACACACACTCGCATTCTCTCCATTCTTCATCGGCATGTGTCCTCGCACCTTGCGGAAATTAAAAAAAGGTAACTTCATTCATCTTGTGATAACAGTCCTCCTCTTCCTCCTGACTTTAAAACTCCAAGCACGGACTCAGGCAGGATGAAAGTGTGGGAGGATGAGATGAAGGTGTTTTTAGGACAGAAAGCTCATCAGTTTACCAGGTGTCTTTCTCTCTATTTTCTCTATGCTCTGCTTCATAATCAGTGCCTGCAGACTGGTGGCATCCATCATCGAGGTCGACATTAATCTCACTTACTCATGATTAATGTCGCCAATCTCACAACAATTAAAACAAAGTGGTATTGAAGGCAACAACATGGTATACATACAAAGATGGCAGGAGGAGAAAGACAGTAGCGTTTGTTTAAAGTAATACTACGACATGTGTACTATTTCTTTGCGACAATCACAGCAAAACTCAAACTTAGTATCGCTTTAAAGGCATCAAAAAGATTTAGATTTAAGTGGTTCTGGGTCTTTGAACAGCATTTATAAACCCCTCTTCTTCTTGATGTAAGAAATTAGGGGATTTTCGGAGGAACTTGTCACAACATCTGACAGGAACTTCCTCTTCTACTTTTTATTGGTTCAAATCAAGCGGCAACCTCTGGGTCTGTAAGGGTTAGCAATGAGGAAATGCCTTAAACCTGCAGTCCTTCTAATATCCAGCAGGGGGCGACTCCTCCAGTTACAATATTGTATAGAAGTCTATGAGAAAATTGCCCTACTTCTCAACTGGAAAGGTGTGTTTGTTGACCTAGATATTTGACAGTTAAACAACTTACTAAGCCAATGTGGAAGTGCCTTAAACATGCATCCTCTCTAATATCCAGCAGGGGGCAACACTTCTGGTTGCATATGGACATGAACTTGTATAGAAGTCTATGAGAAAATGAACGCCTTCTCACTTGATTCATTAACTCAGTAGACATCGCTATTGTGAGTTTTTGTTCTCAATCTTTAGTTTTAAGCCTTCTTTAATAAATAATTAGGTTAATTGTGTAAATGATGGTCTGATTTAGAGTCAAATAAAGGACAAAGCAGCGTCATTCGGAGTCTCTATTAAACGTACATTCATAAAGACACATCATAGCATGGATCAACATATCAGGACATGTGTTAGTACAACTATAAAATTACAATTAACTTCAATAAAAAACCCACAATCAGGATCAAATGAATGTTGACATGGGTGGTGACTCAATATCGATTTTTCGCAACATGGGAAAAATCTTCCTGCAGAAGTTAATCTCCAAAAAAGAAAAAGATAACCAAATCCTGAATTGCCTTCAGCTGGAATTGAGGAAACAAGCATCAGGGTCATACTGTACTCAGTGTGTGTGGTGTGTGTGTGTGTGTGTGTGTGTGTGTGTGTGTGTGTGTGTGTGTGTGTGTGAGACAGAGTGTTTGAAACACCGTGATGGAGGCGTGAGACGCAATGCTTAAATGAAAGACTCTGCAAGTGTCTCTGTGTCGATCATCTGCAGTAAAGGGCAAGGTGACTTTTCCGTAATCCAGCAATTTGGGGGTTTTTTTGCACACGATAACCTCACAGAGAGAACACGGGATAAAGATGGAGGATGAATGACAGAAGAGAAAAGGAGGGAGGAAGAGAAAGCTGTTTCTAATCCTTCAGCGTTCAAAGTCTTTTATTCACCAGAGAGCAGCTTTATGAGGTTATGTAAAGGCATCATGGAGTTAAGAGCCATTTCCTTCAACCTCTGCCCTCTGCGGAAGATATGGAGCTCTGAGTGCCCCCCAGAGAAGAGATTATATATTTATAGGGGTGTTCAGAGATACAGAGAGCACAACACAGGGCTGGAAGGGGTAGCAAAGCTGCAGTATGCAACTTATTCTTACTCTTACACACTTAATGCATATATAATATCCTGCTTTATTTTCTGTTTACTGTAAATGTGTATAATGCCTTGTCTTTTTATGCTGCTGCAACGCAAAAACATCCCAAATAGGGAAAAATAAAGTACATCTGATCTTATCTTATCTTTTTCTATCATAAAATATTAAATGAAGAAGGGATTTTAGAACTGATGTGGGTCGAATGGAGCCTAATCTTTCAAAAGTGTTTTTATTTGTTCTAAAGTGTGATCACAAAAGAGAGGTTTCAGTTGTGAAAAAATACCTAGAAGACAAGGAAAGAAACCCAATCTGATTAAGGAGGAAGATGTGTTGGTTATATGGAACTGCTGTTTGTGTCCCATTTGTTACGTTATTTCTGTACTCAAGTAAAGCCGCTTCTGAATGTATTGTAAACCAAACTGTGATATTTTCCCAAACCAATTAAAACTGTTTTATTGCATGACCAAGTTCTGTACTAAAGGGTCTAGAGCAGGGGGGTCAAACTCAAATACACAGTGGGCCAAAATAAAAAAATGGGCACTAGTCGAGGGCCGGACTGGTTCAATGTTTATTGCAGAACTTATTGAAATGAACTTATTGCACAAATTAAACCTGGAACTAACAAAGCTTAAATGATTGCCTATAAAAACAACATGAAACATTAAATGATCAGTTGCATTCATTTCTTATGGCTCTATCTGCAGAGTCATTTCTTATGGCTCTATCTGCAGCTTCTCCAGAGTAATTTCTTATGATTACATTTTTCCACAGGCCAACAGCTTCAAAAAAACTATTCCCCTCAAAGAGAAAACCAAACATGCCCTGTTGTCTCAAGAAAGAAAGTGCAGAAGGAAACATCCATGTAAACTCAGTTGCTGCTCTGTGATGCTAGTTCAAGCCAGATACTTGGCATCTCATCTTGGGTGCAAGTTCATCAATGTTTGGGCTCAGGCTCTGAGCGGAGGAGATCCTCAGGATTGAGTGAAGGTGTGTGTGCAATATACCAGCGGGCCAGATCTAATAGTAATAGTAATTAGAAATTATCATTATTATTATTATTATTATTATTTGGCCCCCGGGCCTTGAGTTTGACACATGTGTGCTCTAGTGCACGGGCAATTATTGCATGTGTTTTAATGATGTTCTACCACATGCCAAACAAAGACATATGCAAGCCACATTATAAATATATTATGAGCATCAGAAATCAGATTAGAAACACTTAATTTATTCACAGGTGGAAAATTGGATTGCGTTAGAGTCTAAAACTCAAATTTAGAATAACATACAAATATGTATAATAACATACAGAGGTTAATTAAAAACGCTGCACATTATACTACCACATATAACAGCAAGAAATGTACAAAACAATGACTTTTTAATATATTCAGTAGTGTGTTGATATCAGTAATGACATTAATGCTAAAAATCTGATCATAGCTTGAAAGGTAGAGTATAATACAGCAAGTATGCAGAAGTAATGCAGCTTTTGCACAGCTGAATGATGCCAAGGTTATATAGCATAAGGGTAGTTTAATTGGGTGAGTCCAAGTCATTATAACTGATTACACACTTGTAGAAACATCCCACAGGGCTACACACACACACACACACACACACACACACACACACACACACACACACACACACACACACAACACACACACACACACACACACACATGCAGGCCTAATGTGCAGCTCATCAGACCGATATCCGGAGGAAAAAGGGAGATAAGGGAGGAGGACAGTAAGATAGCGTTTAAAACTAAATATGACATATTATGGAATTTATTTCATTTTGTATTATGATTTTCTTTTTTTAAATTATTATTATTGTATTTTTTTATTTTTTTTAGTATGTTATTATTATTTGTATTTAATTAAAACATTTTTATTTGATTTATTTCTTTACACCTATGTTTCACTTTTTTTATTACATTATTTATTGTATTGCTTTTATTAAAATATTGTATTATTATTATAATAATTGTTTTTAATATACAGTGCATTACATGTTACGTCCCCACAAGAGCAATTTTGGCGCACCACCCCACTGAGCCACAGCCTCATAAGTATA
>CM062286.1:3772393-3849893 GCA_031216635.1 Dissostichus eleginoides
GAATTAAATGCAGAGGAGTAGAAAGCAGATTCCCCTGAAATGCAGTAAGACATTAGCATATATATATTTTTGAAAGAAAGTGAGATTTGGTGGTGGTTTCGTTGCAGCTTTAAGATTTTTTTTTTGTGTAGATATTTAGCATTGTAAGAATATTTCGAACACCTGTAGCTTCAGGTCTGTGTTTTCTAAGGAGAGAGAGTGAGAAAGAGAGAGAGCATAAGGAGGCGTGAGAAGGAGGAACTCTCGCGAGATGTGGAGACAGACAGACACGCAGTGAGCAGAGATCTCAGAGTGAGAATCCTCCGCACATGAGGTGCGCGACACCCCGGGGAGAGGGGGACTAACCTTTTGGAGCAAACGCGGTTTTATTTTTATTTTTTTCTATGCACACGGAGAGAGACAGTCTCCCTTTGAAGGTAAGAGACATCAAACACTTCTTTAAAGCCTTTAAATCCGCATCAAACGGCGCGAATTAACACCTGTAAGCATCCGTAATTGATTAATTAAGTCCAACAGTAGCCTTTAAAATGTGACACCGCTGCCTGTCATGTTCGGATCGCTTTACACAGGAGATAAACCTCCGCCATAAGGTAGAATATCAGTTTTAACAGCCGTGTGGCGGAAGCACATTTCTTGACTTTGGTGCGCATTTTCTCTGCTGTACCTCCATCAGTGGGTTTATTCCTGTCAGAAACACAGATTCTGCCTCCCACTGACTCTATTACACCTTCGTATCACCAACATGCTGATCAGATGTTTACCCAGAATCCCTCTCTGATTTCTGGGTGTTTGGATGTGATTTCAGTGAGTGTGTTTTAATGATGTTGCAGTGCTGCAGGTTGTGTGTTGTTGCAGAGAAAAGCTGATGCTTTGGGTGACTGGTGGGTGGTTTATGTATCTGACTCTATTGACTAATGCTGCTCAGAGAGGGGGTGCAGAGAGAGAGAGAGAGAGAGAGTGTGTGTGTGTGTGTGTGTGTGTGTGTGTGTGAGAGAGAGAGAGAGAGAGAGAGAGAGAGCGAGAGAGAGGCGTGCTGCGGAGTTTGTGTGGGTCTCTGTTCTTTGCGCGTTCATGCGTTATTGCGCGTACATGACATGGAGTTGTGCAGGTTTTTCTATGCGCGTACACGTTCTCTGTGTTTACATTTAAACCTGTGCGTGTGCACGAATAAGAAAAAGGAAGAAACACACACACACTAAAAAAAAACGAGAATGAATAAACGAGAGTGTGTGTGTGTGTGTGTGTTTTGCATATTAACCCCTCTCTCTTCACCTAAATTAAAAGTAAAGCCTCCTCTCTCTAAATGTGGGGCCGCCAAACATTAGGTTTCTACTGCTGCGACACACACACACACACACACACACACACACACACACACACACACACACACACACACACACACACACACACACACACACACACACACACACACACACACACACACACAGGTCCACGATATGAGCATCCAGCAGCAGATGAGCAAGAATTGCATCTTGAGATTGTATTAGTTATAAAACAGCGGCACGTCAGCAGTTTTCAATTCGGTTTCTTTCCTGCTTTTGTGAAAGACAGTGAAATCATTTATATCCTGCTAATCATCAGGAGTAATTACAAAGATAATAGTCGCACAATCATCATTTATTATCGTGAAGCCAATGCAGTTCAGGCCTTGATTATTCTTTTTGGGTTGCAGTAATAATTTGATCAATTTAAACTGAATCAGCAACATTTTGTCAGTCCTTTCTTCAGGCAAACGCACCAAAATGTCCTGCTTCCTGCTTCTGAAATGTGACATGCTTCGGTTTCTCTACTTCATGCTTTAATACACATAATAAAGTTGAGTTTTGCATGTTGACCGAGCATAACAAGCACTTTAAAGACATCACGTTGGGCTATTTGAGCGTGTGTTTGGCAGTTTCCTTGCACTATTTATGCGAGTTGTTTAGAACACGTTAATAGATCTGCAGATAATAACTTGACGCAGTAGCACTTATCAACAAAATATAACAACTCTGTTTCCAAGCCATTGCAAACTAAAAACATGTTGTTTTCAGCCGTGTTTCTGAGCTCTGTTGTCACACTGCGTACAGGACGTTACTAATTCTACTAGTCAAAGTTACCTGCTTCCTCAGAGGCTTTTGTTTGTGCATTATTGATAAGTAGTTATTTTGCAACCTGACAAAAAACGTATATCATGGGTTAGGGTATTTCCGCCCTGCAACACGTAGCTTGGCTCCCAGGGTTTGATCCTCGACCTGAAGCCCCCTTTTTTCTACTGTATGTAGTGGGAGATATCTCTTTGGAGATACAATAATATCGTGTTTGTGATCTCTTTCCATCTTATGCTTTTCCTATCATAGGCAGAACAAATGCGTATTCAGGCGACTTGTGACTCAACTCTACTTTAGACATTTCCCCAGCACTGCTCGTTGAAGCAGATCGTGTTTCATACATTCTTCGTACTCCAATAAGTGCTTCCTGTTGAGGTTGTGTTACTTCCTCGGGCTACAATTTAAATTCGACAACATTTGCAATAAATGTTTGTTTGTTTCACGTCAGATTTTTTCGATCCAAAAAACCTCCAAACGACAGACCCGCTCCTCTACTACGTTCTTCTTGTGCATCATATCTCCATCTCCTTCTCTCTCTCTTCAGCGTCCATCTTTACATTCAGCTTCACATGTTATGCTACTGCTACTACACTTGGTGCTGTACCCAGCATGCGTTTCAGTGAGTGATACGAGTCCCCTTCGACACTTTTTCAACGGTATTTCGGTTTATGTAAATACATCACGGTACTCGGTATGAAGCGGTATACCTTCAAGCGCGACTGTCTTGTCAACATTTAAATGAATTATAATGTTAAACTTTTAAACACACATAGCTTTACTCTGACTGTATGTTGATGCATGCTTTGAATTAAAATTGTTGGTGCGATAGATTTAATGTTTTGAGTCAAGACAAAATAGTCTGGCATAAACCATCTTATCATTATGTGTTTTTATGGTCCTTGTCTAATAATGACGAATAATGGTTCAGGTCTTGGACGTAGTTGTTGAGTTTTTGGACAAATTGAGAATGATTAAGCAACATTTAAAGTAATTTTCGAAGCCAAAACACCCATAATCTCCTGCGTTCAGCCTCTCAAATGTGAGGATTTGCTGGTATTTTCTGCTTTCTGCTTTTATAAATGGAGAAAGGTTTGAGTTTTTGGACTGTTGGTTGCAACTAAGAGACGTCAAATTTGGCTCTGTGAACTTGGTAGGCACTTCTTAGACTAATTTATTGCTCTATTCATGAGAGATCGTTGGTAGATCTTAAGAAAATCAACAGTCAACTTCTTTTGAGAAAAATACAACCTAACACATCGACTCCTCTCCAAGGACTGACGATCCACCTCTGTTTTCATGGACTCGGAACATGATAAACTGTCAGTATCTCCTTGTTTCCCCGCTTTGATGTTTGTCCTGATGGTGTTGATTGCGTAACGGATCACACTTCAGTGATCTCTTCCTCATCCCACCGCTCCTCTGCAGCTGCACAGATGGATGCCAACCTGACTCAAAACACGTCTTCTCGTTCCTAAAGCCATTAAATACTTTATTCCATCATGCAAAAACAATGCTACGACATCCTTTAAGCTCATAAAACAGAGCAGAAACAGACACAAATACATACAACTGGAGCTTTTTGAGACAGATTTCTAACATGACTGTTTGTTTAAAGATGGATTTAGGAGCAGACATTGGATCAGCTCTGTGACATATGTGAGAATAATATATTTAAAGTGGTCTCTAGTGTCACCTCTGTGTGTTTCAGGATGAGAAATGTCACTACAGAGATTATGAGGAGTGTTGCTCGCTTTATCTCTACACCAGTTAACTTTATATCAGCGGATGGTTGCAGATTCCCTTCATCTGAGGAATAAAAACATGGGATAAAAGCACCTGGAGCCCACGGAGAGTAACTAAGTACATTTATATGAACTGCACTCAGTTACACATTACTACATGCATATTTTCAGGTGTATATCAGTATGTAGTGTCTCTACTTTAAAGAGTCCTCTCCTGCTGATGTTCAGGTGTATATCAGTATGTAGTGTCTCTACTTTAAAGAGTCCTCTCCTGCTGATGTTCAGGTGTATATCAGTATGTAGTGTCTCTACTTTAAAGAGTCCTCTCCTGTTGATGTTCAGGTGTATATCAGTATGTAGTGTCTCTACTTTAAAGAGTCCTCTCCTGCTGATGTTCAGGTATATCAGTATGTATGTCTCTACTTTAAAGAGTCCTCTCCTGCTGATGTTCAGGTGTATATCAGTATGTAGTGTCTCTACTTTAAAGAGTCTCTCCTGCTGATGTTCAGGTGTATATCAGTATAGTGTCTCTACTTTAAAGAGTCCTCTCCTGCTGATGTTCAGGTGTATATCAGTATGTGTCTCTACTTTAAAGAGTCCTCTCCTGCTGATGTTCAGGTGTATATCAGTATGTAGTGTCTCTACTTTAAAGAGTCCTCTCCTGTTGATGTTCAGGTGTATATCAGTATGTAGTGTCTCTACTTTAAAGAGTCCTCTCCTGCTGATGTTCAGGTATATATCAGTATGTAGTGTCTCTACTTTAAAGAGTCCTCTCCTGCTGATGTTCAGGTGTATATCAGTATGTAGTGTCTCTACTTTAAAGAGTCCTCTCCTGCTGATGTTCAGGTGTATATCAGTATAGTGTCTCTACTTTAAAGAGTCCTCTCCTGCTGATGTTCAGGTGTATATCAGTATGTAGTGTCTCTACTTTAAAGAGTCCTCTCCTGCTGATGTTCAGTGTATATCAGTATGTAGTGTCTCTACTTTAAAGAGTCCTCTCCTGCTGATGTTCAGGTGTATATCAGTATGTAGTGTCTCTACTTTAAAGAGTCCTCTCCTGCTGATGTTCAGGTGTATATCAGTATGTAGTGTCTCTACTTTAAAGAGTACTCTCCTGCTGATGTTCAGGTGTATATCAGTATGTAGTGTCTCTACTTTAAAGAGTCCTCTCCTGCTGATGTTCAGGTGTATATCAGTATGTAGTGTCTCTACTTTAAAGAGTCCTCTCCTGCTGATGTTCAGGTGTATATCAGTATGTAGTGTCTCTACTTTAAAGAGTCCTCTCCTGCTGATGTTCAGGTGTATATCAGTATGTAGTGTCTCTACTTTAAAGAGTCCTCTCCTGCTGATGTTCAGGTGTATATCAGTATGTAGTGTCTCTACTTTAAAGAGTCCTCTCCTGCTGATGTTCAGGTGTATATCAGTATGTAGTGTCTCTACTTTAAAGAGTCCTCTCCTGCTGATGTTCAGGTGTATATCAGTATGTAGTGTCTCTACTTTAAAGAGTCCTCTCCTGCTGATGTTCAGGTGTATATCAGTATGTAGTGTCTCTACTTTAAAGAGTCCTCTCCTGCTGATGTTCAGGTGTATATCAGTATGTAGTGTCTCTACTTTAAAGAGTCCTCTCCTGCTGATGTTCAGGTGTATATCAGTATGTAGTGTCTCTACTTTAAAGAGTCCTCTCCTGCTGAGGTTCAGTTGTATATCAGTATGTAGTGTCTCTACTTTAAAGAGTCCTCTCCTGCTGATATTCAGGTGTATATCAGTATGTAGTGTCTACTTTAAAGAGTCCTCTCCTGCTGATATTCAGGTGTATATCAGTATAGTGTCTCTACTTTAAAGAGTCCTCTCCTGCTGATGTTCAGGTGTATATCAGTATGTAGTGTCTCTACTTTAAAGAGTCCTCTCCTGCTGATGTTCAGGTGTATATCAGTATGTAGTGTCTCTACTTTAAAGAGTCCTCTCCTGCTGATGTTCAGGTGTATATCATATGTAGTGTCTCTACTTTAAAGAGTCCTCTCCTGTTGATGTTCAGGTGTATATCAGTATGTAGTGTCTCTACTTTAAAGAGTCCTCTCCTGCTGATGTTTAGGTATATATCAGTATGTAGTGTCTCTACTTTAAAGAGTCCTCTCCTGCTGATGTTCAGGTGTATATCAGTATGTAGTGTCTCTACTTTAAAGAGTCCTCTCCTGCTGATGTTCAGGTGTATATCAGTATGTAGTGTCTCTACTTTAAAGAGTCCTCTCCTGCTGATGTTCAGGTGTATATCAGTATGTAGTGTCTCTACTTTAAAGAGTCCTCTCCTGCTGAGGTTCAGTTGTATATCAGTATGTAGTGTCTCTACTTTAAAGAGTCCTCTCCTGCTGATATTCAGGTGTATATCAGTATGTAGTGTCTCTACTTTAAAGAGTCCTCTCCTGCTGATATTCAGGTGTATATCAGTATAGTGTCTACTTTAAAGAGTCCTCTCCTGCTGAAGTTCAGGTGTATATCAGTATGTAGTGTCTCTACTTTAAAGAGTCCTCTCCTGCTGATGTTCAGGTGTATATCAGTATGTAGTGTCTCTACTTTAAAGAGTCCTCTCCTGCTGATGTTCAGGTGTATATCAGTATGTAGTGTCTCTACTTTAAAGAGTCCTCTCCTGCTGATCTTCAGGTGTATATCAGTATGTAGTGTCTCTACTTTAAAGAGTCCTCTCCTGCTGAGAGAGCTAGCCAATAGGAGTGTTAGTGATGTCACTATGTTAAGGAGTCCAATGGAGGCGTTTTAGGCACATTCTTTTCTATAAAACATGCTAATACTTTTGTACTTTTACTTGAGTTGCATTGACTTGCATTATCGGGATTCTTTAAGGCATTTAAAGTCATTTTTTAAATTACTTTCAGTTCTGCATTATTGTTTGTTTTGTTATTCTTCGACAGTTTGCCGCTTTTTGTATCCTCTAAATATTGTTTGAAACATTAAAACACGAACACATTTTGTCCCAAACGTCTATCGTCCTTCAGTTTCAGCTCCTTTACACACGTTATAACTCTGATGATGATTCCCCCGTGGTGTGTGTATCCCATGCAGCTGATTAGGAGCACTTTTTAAAGTCAAATCCTTTATTTTGCTGTTTTCGGATTCTGCTCGTTTCTGACCTGAGTGGGTGAGGACTGTTTTTACACCATCCTCCCTCCCTCCTCTTCCTCTTTCTTCCTCCTCCACCCCTTGATTCCACAGTAGATGGATGGAGAGTTTGTGATGGTTTTGTGCAGCAGAGTGAATCGCTCTTCATCTTCTTCCTCTCTTAAATTTGATTTTTTTTTATACCAGTTTTCTGATGTTTTTCTCCCTTTTTCCGTCATCGCTTCTTCCACCTTGCCTCCTCTCCTCTTCTCTGTTTTCCTCAGTAATCTCCTTCCTTCTCTTTCCTTGATTTCCTTCTTTCTTCTTTCTTTCTTCCTTCCCTTCTTTCCTCTCCTCCTTTTGTCCTCACTTTGTCTCCCCTCCTTACCTTCAGTCTCCTCTTCTTTCATCTTCCCCTTGCCTTGTCTCTTCTTCTTTTCCTCACTGTCATCTCCTCATCCCTTCCTCCCTTCTTCCTCTGTCCTCCTTGCCCCCTCTTGTTTCATTCCTTTATCCTCACCTCCTCTTCCCTCTGACTCTCATTACTGCCTCCATGTTTGCCATCTTTTTGCCCTCCTTGTTTCATTTGTATTTATTATGTTCCTTCCTTCCTCCTAATCTCTAATCTCTCATCTCTCAGCTCGTCTTTTCTCTCACGCAACCTCCATCTCCTTCTCTCTCCTTGTTTTTCTATACTGCCTCTCATAACATCTCCCCTTCCTCACTCTCTTTTCCTTTCCTTTCCTCACCTCATCTTTCCTGTTCTTTCACCTTTCCTTGTTTCCTCCTCTTTTGTCCCTCACTGTCACCTCCTTCGTCCCGTCTTTCCTCATCTCCTTTTTGTTACCTCTTGCTTCGCTGTATCTTTCCTCTCCTCTCGTCTCCTCTGCTATGATATGACGATGTCCTGATGACCCTCTTAAGAAGCAAATGATTGCATCCAATTCCATAATAAGATACACACACACACACACACACACACACACACACACACACACACACAGACACACACACACAGAGACACACACACAGAGACACACACACACAGACACACACACACACACAGAGACACACACACACACACACACACAGACACACACACACACACACAGAGACACACACACACACAGAGAGACACACACACACACACACACACAGAGAGACACACACACACACACACACAGAGACACACACACACACACACAGATGGGTACTTTATATTCATATATGCAAGCGCACATGCTAGCTTGAACACTGACACACACAGAACTGAGATGGTTCTAGGTCCATGATGAGAACTGCATGTTCATTACACACACACACACAAACACACACACACACACACACACACACACACACAAACACACACAAACACACACACTCTGAGTTATTGCAGTTGCTTTGATGGCGCAAGAAGCAGTAGGTTTATTGATCACTACGTCACTGATCACACACACACACACACACACACACACACCACACACACACACACACACACTGGTAGTGACGTACATATTCACAGCTGTAGTTATCGAATAAACTGGGCAAGTTATACAGCCAAGGGGAGTTTAAGTGTCTCTACTGTGACATGTCTCCAGTGTCTCTACTGTGACATGTCTCTAGTGTCTCTACTGTGACATGTCTCTAGTGTCTCTACTGTGACATGTCTCTAGTGTCTCTACTGTGACATGTCTCCAGTGTCTCTACTGTGACATGTGTCTAGTGTCTCTACTGTGACATGTCTCTAGTGTCTCTACTGTGACATGTCTCTAGTGTCTCTACTGTGACATGTCTCCGTGTCTCTACTGTGACATGTCTCCATGATTTAATGTTCAAAAAGCTCTTTGTCTTTAACGGTGACCTCACTGCTTCATCACAGACGTCCACTACCTCCATTTACAGGAATGAAACCCACCGTGGTGTCTTCAAACCCATGAGAACATCCACGTCACCTCCATAAAGGAACGTTTCTGATCAATACGAGACAGAACTCTGTTATTGTGGGGAAACGTTCGCTCATTAATGTCGGCACAGGAAGTCCTGAGGTCACAGAATAAAAGCTGCAGCTGCTGTTAGGTTGTTATTTACGTCTTTATCGAAGGCAGCAAATCATGCAGATTATCGTTTTATCCCAGGATCAGAATGAGATAAAGATGGCTGCTCCTCTCGTGATTTACAGAACATTATTGTCTGCAGACTGAAGAGCCTGAACAGCTTCCTGATGAAATGTTTAATTAGCTAATGTTTCCAGGCAACCAGCACACACAGGGCTCTGGTGTGATGCATCACTGGACGCAGATGAGAGGGCATCGTGTCTGCAATATAACGGCAACAATATCAGGACCAGAAATAACGAGAACATGGGTTATTGGGATTATTCTGCAGGTTTTTCAACTGAGATTTGATTCACGATGTTTCAGGGATTGATCATTTCTGCATTATAGTTCTCATTATCATTGAGAAATATAGAAAGATATTGTATTTTCTTCTATTATTTCATTATGTGTAGGTATTCCTTATGAATATGATCAAAAAAAACATTAAAAATATGTTATTTATTTTTGTGTAAATACTTTTTCTGTTGTATTTTCTAACTATAGTTTATAAATCACAGCCTTTTTTCTTTCTTGCAATCATGAGATCATGTTTTTAGACATTATGGGATGGAAATAGGAGTTTTTCCTGTGATTTCTGGGGAAATATCAGCAGTAAATGTGTTGGCTGTGTCTAAATCCTTTTAACTTTGAATGGATTTCAGATAAGTCAGTGCACTGACCCTTAAAATGAAACCACCTCACAATAAATTAGAACAGTCAAGACATGATGAAAACACACACACACACACACACCACACACACACACACACACACACACACACAGACGCAGGTTCATGTAATTTATGACCTTCATCGAGCGTCTGCAGGTGAATCAATTTTGTCGATACTCTTCCTCTTCTTCCTCCTCCTCCTCCTCCTCCTCCTCCTCTTCCTCATGTGTGCGTCTGCTCTGCACATGTGTGTTTACCTCCATCTGTGCACTTATGCACAGGCTTGTTAGTATTCAAAGGGTGCATCTGTGTGTGTTTTCATGCAGGACACACGCAGGAATAATGTCACAGTGTTTCACCGTCATCAAGTATCACGGGGCGGACACAGATCCTGACATCGGCTCATTGTTTGTTAGTTATTGCACTTAATGTAATGGGTTTAAACTAAATATCACACTGACGTCGCTGTCTGCTTTTTCAGCTCACACTGAGAGTGTCTTAAAGCATGCTAACGGCTAATGTTAGCATGCTTTAACGTGATAGATGAAGAATGAAATCAGGGTTATATGGTTGTTGTTTCTTAGGTTTTAAGGTGAATACTCTGAATCAGATTGTGACGTTGTGCTTTGCTTATGTGCGTCTATTTACATTTTTGTTATGAATACTTCCACACAAACTGCAAACATGATGCATGAAAAGACGCCTTAAGTTGCATCAAATCGTGCAGATAAATTCACTCCTTTTACCCTAAATCACGGTTAGTTTGGATACGTTTTCTACTCACAGGGATTTCTTAGTTTGTGCCTCTATTGTCTTCATGTGTATCTCCATCTGTTGGCTTCCTCTCAGGCTTGTTAATATTCATACTGTACGTCTGTGTGTGTGTGTTCATGCACGAAAAACACAACTATTTCTGAACTTTATTGATATATAACAGGCTTAAGCCCCGGTCCCAGCTGTGTGCGTCATTCTTTAGTGTCCCCTGGTCTCCCAGCTGTGTGCGTCACTTTTTAGTGTCCCCAGAGGCCTGTACTACGAAGCCGGATTTTCGCTTAGCGAGCTAACTTCAGGGAAAACTCTGGGTTTCCGGTCCTACGACGCTGGTTCTCTTCTTAGCGGGCTAGATCTCAATGGTAACTTATGCTGAACGGCTAGCCTGGTCCGGAGCAGGTTAGGTTCCAGGATAAGAGATCAACTCAGTGAAAGCACCGCCTGCTGACCAATCAGAGCTCAGTGTGCGGAGTTTAAAGCTATCAAGTCATATTACAGGAGAAAGGAAATACAGAAAAACTGCCGTTGCAGGAAAGATGGCCGGCAAAAATCACCTGACTGTGTGAACGTGAAAATGAATAGAATATCACCTCCAATCTTCAGAGCAATCTGACTATTATAACATTAGCATTAAGAAAGCTTACTTAAATATCTGCCACAACATAAGTTACCGGATCAAAGTAACATTACGTACAGTCCGCGGCACTGTGAGTGCAGACGTCGATGTGTCCCATTATCATTCACATCACATCATATCACATCATAATGTATCATATATTTCCTTATCTGAGTCAGCTTCTTGAGCCGTATCTGGCCGTGCAACACTCACAGTGTCACATACTGTATGCAGAAGTATTATTTTAAGCAACACATTAAGTTGACGAAACACTCGAGTCAAATGTAATTAAAGTCAGATCGTGTCTTAGACGGGGCAGTGATATCATAAACCTGTTAATGTACGCATTCAAACACTTTTTCTTTTACCAGCTGTATTCACCTTGCAGGTGCAGCTATGTGGCTTTTATCCTGGATAAAGTGTTTAAGTCATGGATGTTTAAAGTTTAACTTCTTCATATTTGTCTAATATTATTGTTTACTTTTCATTCAGGAAGTATGACGCTGCGCTGTCAGTACGCGGCTTCTCCATGTTTGTGATTGGTCAAATGTTGCTAACCCCGCCCCTTTCATGTGAACGCGCACTCAGCCGGACAGAGAAACCCTGGCTTGAGTTACAGAGTTGATAACCAGCGTCGTAGGACCGCTTAGTGAGAGCGCGTTTGTTTTGGGTTAGTTAAGCCGGGTAACTCAAACATATCCAGGGGGTGTTTCTCCATGTCGAGGAGGCTTGCTTGGTAGCACATATACCTCCGAGTGAGTTCCTTCAGAAGCGAGGCAAGAATACCTCCTAGCCTCGGAAAACGAAGAGTGGAACAGGCTAGCAAGTGTGCAGTTGTGCGTCATATGAGAGTTCCCGCCTTACATTTTCTGCCAAAGATTTGGAAATTGGTCCGTGCGCAAAGCATTGTGGGGATTTTAAGACGAGGAGTCTACACATGTGCAGCCTCGAAATTTCCCGCAACGAAGTACGCCAGCCTCGGTAGAATTCCAAGTATGCTGGACATTGGACCAGTCCTTCGGCGGCACTCGATGACGTAGCATCCTTGAAATAGTGGCTCTGGAGCAGCTTTGCTCGACAATGAGAAACACCCAGGGTGTGTTGAACTGGATTCGTAGTACATGCCTCTGGTCTCCCAGCTGTGTGCGTCACTCTTTAGTGGCCCCTGGTCTCCCAGCTGTGTGCGTCACCCTTTAGTGTCCCCTGGTCTCCCAGCTGTGTGCGTCACTCTTTAGTGGCCCCTGGTCTCCCAGCTGTGTGCGTCACCCTTTAGTGTCCCCTGGTCTCCCAGCTGTGTGCGTCACTCTTTAGTGTCCCCTGGTCTCCCAGCTGTGTGCGTCACTCTTTAGTGTCCCCTGGTCTCCCAGCTGTGTGCGTCACTCTTTAGTGTCCCCTGGTCTCCCAGCTGTGTGCGTCACTCTTTAGTGTCCCCTGGTCTCCCAGCTGTGTGCGTCACTCTTTAGTGTCCCCTGGTCTCGTTGTGTTTGGAGCTTCTTCAGCGTTTGGTTTCTGCAGCTTTTAGTAAACGCTGCGCATGTTTCCTGAAGTTGCTGAATGTTTTCTAAATGCTGCATGTGTTGTCAAGTTGCTAAAGATGTTTCTTCATGAGTTTCGGCACATTTGGGTTTTTATATTTGTATCGTTTCTGAAGCTGCAGCTTGTTTTGGGCGGTTGTTGTGTGTCGGCCACCGTAGAGAAGAGGCTTTATACAGAATGTAAAGTTATATTTAAGAATAGGAACCAAACGTTATAGCTGCTACCTTGTTTTTTTACATTCTGATGTTAGCATTCAGACATTCAAGACAAACTTGATGCCCGCACTGTAAACAGACTTTGGGACAAACTGCAACTTTATGCTTCACTATTGGTGAAATATTTTAAGAAAAGCCTCCATGCAGGAGTGTGTTTCTGTGTGTTTCTGTGTGTTTCTGTGTGTTTCTGTGTGTTTCTGTGTGTTTCTGTGTGCTTCTTTGTGCTTCTTTGTGTTTCTGTGTGTTTCTGTGTGTTTCTTTGTGTTTCTGTGTGTTTCTGTGTGTGTTTCTGTGTGTTTCTGTGTGTGTTTCTGTGTGTTTCTGTGTGTTTCTGTGTGTGTTTCTGTATGTTTCTGTGTGTTTCTGTGTGTTTCTGTGTGTTTCTGTGTGTGTTTCTGTGTGTTTCTGTGTGCTTCTGTGTGCTTCTTTGTGTTTCTGTGTGCTTCTGTGTGTTTCTTTGTGTTTCTGTGTGTTTCTGTGTGTTTCTGTGTGTTTCTGTGTGTGTTTCTGTGTGTTTCTGTGTGCTTCTTTGTGTTTCTGTGTGCTTCTGTGTGTTTCTTTGTGTTTCTGTGTGTTTCTGTGTGTGTTTCTGTGTGCTTTTGTGTGTGTTTCTGTGTGTGTTTCTGTGTGTGTTTCTGTGTGTGTTTCTGTGTGTTTCTGTGTGTGTTTCTGTATGTTTCTGTGTGTTTCTGTGTGCTTCTGTGCTTCTGTATGTTTCTGTGTGTTTCTGTATGTTTCTGTGTGTTTCTGTGTGTTTCTGTGTGCTTCTGTGTGTGTCTGTGTGTTTCTGTGTGTTTCTGTGTGCTTCTGTGTGTTTCTGTGTGTTTCTGTGTGTTTCTGTGTGCTTCTGTGCTTCTGTGTGTTTCTGTATGTTTCTGTGTGTTTCTGTGTGTTTCTGTGTGTGTTTCTGTGTGCTTCTGTGTGTGTTTCTGTATGTTTCTGTGTGCTTCTGTGCTTCTGTGTGCTTCTGTGTGTTTCTGTGTGTGTTTCTGTATGTTTCTGTGTGTTTCTGTGTGTTTCTGTGTGTTTCTGTGTGTGTTTCTGTGTGTGTTCTGTGTGTTTGTGTGTTTCTGTGTGTTTCTGTGTGTGTTTCTGTGTGTGTTTCTGTATGTTTCTGTGTGTTTCTGTGTGTTTCTGTATGTTTCTGTGTGTTTCTGTGTGTTTCTGTGTGCAGCATTTCCTCCTCACTGCATGAGTTTTTGTTGCTAATCAGACGATGCAGAGTGAGTGATTTCCTGAGGAAAGCTTTCCCTCGGAGGAACAGAAACCGGCAGTAACCCAATAATAAAAGCACATTCCCCCACACTAAGTGCACACACTTGTATTGACATGCTTTAAAGCAATCCATTACTTGACAAAGACAAACCAGCGGCAGCACAATGAGTGTCTGCTCGCTGAAATAAAGCAATTTATTTTAGAGTTAATGCGCAGGAAACGCACTCATCCACGAACAATGAGAGCAGGGACTTTACAGAAACACACCAATTACTCTCAGACACAATGGACTGGACTTCATGTGTGCAGCAGAATACCTGTGTGTGTGTGTGTGTGTGTGTGTGTGTAAATATTTTCGACCCAATAGCAACGCACAGCCTTTACCCCAAAATACCTTAACAACTTGCATTAAATAGAGATTTTTGACACTTTTCTACTGATAACTGGATAGTTTTTAATCTGAAAATGCTGCGTCTACATGCTCCTACATGTCCAAACTGCAATACAAAACAGCTGAATCTCTTCTTATGTAAACTATTTTCGTCAGGGAACAATAATGAAGTAAATGACAGTCAATCTGGTCGAATTGACAACTTTTCAAATGTAAAATGACAGAAAACACATTAAAAATGTCAATAAATTATGAAGGCTGTGAAGTTGGTCAATGTTGAGCCAATTGTTTTATTGTGTATTGTTCATTACAGTACAGTACACAATATGGGTTTTCCTATTTTTCTTTTGCTTAAGAGATGTGTAAAAACAGTAAAAGGGGAAATGACACTAAGCTACCTGCAGTGAAATCATGTAGTTTGAATGTCCCTGAAGATATAATATGATAAAGCGGTCTCAGGTGTTTTGAACGTGACGTCTGTCCTCTTCAGAGTGCTGTCTGTGTCAGACTGACCTTGAAGTAGTCTCCTCTCTGTTTCACATCAACCTGCTGCCCTGCTCAGACACTCACAGATGAGCACATCCTTCAGGAAATATTTCTTGATTCTCTGGAGCTTTACTGTACAAGTACATTTGAAATTGATTTAATAGTTGTTTAAGTAATTTAAGCAAAAACTCTGCACATTTTTGGGCTCGAAAATGTGAGAATTGTTCTTCTTCTTGTACATTTTATTTTTAGTTCTTTTTGTAGTTCTTCCTCTTGTAGTTCTTCTTGTTGTAGTTCTCATTCTTGTAGTTCTTATTCTTGTAGTTCTTGTTCTTGTAGTTCTTATTCTTGTAGTTCTCCTTGTAGTTCTTATTCTTGTAGTTCTTATTCTTGTAGTTCTTATTCTTGTAGTTCTTGTTCTGGTAGTTCTTGTTCTTGTAGTTCTTATTCTTGTAGTTCTTGTTCTTGTAGTTCTCGTTCTTGTAGTTCTTGTTCTTGTAGTTCTCATTCTTGTAGTTCTTATTCTTGTAGTTCTTGTTCTTGTAGTTCTTATTCTTGTAGTTCTCCTTGTAGTTCTTATTCTTGTAGTTCTTATTCTTGTAGTTCTTATTCTTGTAGTTCTTGTCCTTGTAGTTTTTCTTCTTGTAGTTCTCGTTCTTGTAGTTCTTGTTCTTGTAGTTCTCGTTCTTGTAGTTCTTATTCTTGTAGTTCTTGTTCTTGTAGTTCTCGTTCTTGTAGTTCTTATTCTTGTAGTTCTTCTTCTTGTAGTTCTCATTCTTGTTGTTCTCATTCTTGTTGTTCTTATTCTTGTAGTTCTTGTTCTTGTAGTTCTCGTTCTTGTAGTTCTTATTCTTGTAGTTCTTATTCTTGTAGTTCTTATTCTCTTAGTTCTTGTTCTTGTAGTTCTCGTTCTTGTAGTTCTTATTCTTGTAGTTCTTGTTCTTGTAGTTCTCGTTCTTGTAGTTCTCGTTCTTGTAGTTCTTATTCTTGTAGTTCTTATTCTTGTAGTTCTTCTCCTTCTAGTTCTTGTTCTTGTAGTTCTTGTTCTTGTAGTTCTTATTCTTGTAGTTCTCCTTGTAGTTCTTATTCTTGTAGTTCTTATTCTTGTAGTTCTTATTCTTGTAGTTCTTGTTCTTGTAGTTCTCGTTCTTGTAGTTCTCGTTCTTGTAGTTCTTATTCTTGTAGTTCTTGTTCTTGTAGTTCTCGTTCTTGTAGTTCTTATTCTTGTAGTTCTTATTCTTGTAGTTCTTCTCCTTCTAGTTCTTGTTCTTGTAGTTCTTGTTCTTGTAGTTCTTATTCTTGTAGTTCTCCTTCTAGTTCTTGTTCTTGTAGTTCTCATTCTTGTAGTTCTTATTCTTGTAGTTCTTATTCTTGTAGTTCTTCTCCTTCTAGTTCTTGTTCTTGTAGTTCTTGTTCTTGTAGTTCTTATTCTTGTAGTTCTCCTTGTAGTTCTTGTTCTTGTAGTTCTTATTCTTGTAGTTCTTGTTCTTGTAGTTCTCGTTCTTGTAGTTCTTATTCTTGTAGTTCTCCTTGTAGTTCTTGTTCTTGTAGTTCTTATTCTTGTAGTTTTTCTTCTTGTAGTTCTCGTTCTTGTAGTTCTTGTTCTTGTAGTTCTTATTCTTGTAGTTCTTGTTCTTGGAGTTCTCCTTGTAGTTTTTCTTCTTGTAGTTCTCGTTCTTGTAGTTCTTGTTCTTGTAGTTCTTGTTCTTGTAGTTCTTATTCTTGTAGTTCTTATTCTTGTAGTTCTCCTTGTAGTTCTTATTCTTGTAGTTCTTATTCTTGTAGTTCTCCTTGTAGTTCTTGTTCTTGTAGTTCTTATTCTTGTAGTTCTTGTTCTTGTAGTTCTCGTTCTTGTAGTTCTTATTCTTGTAGTTCTCCTTGTAGTTCTTGTTCTTGTAGTTCTTATTCTTGTAGTTCTTATTCTTGTAGTTTTTCTTCTTGTAGTTCTCGTTCTTGTAGTTCTTGTTCTTGTAGTTCTTATTCTTGTAGTTCTTGTTCTTGTAGTTCTCGTTCTTGTAGTTCTCCTTGTAGTTTTTCTTCTTGTAGTTCTTGTTCTTGTAGTTCTTGTTCTTGTAGTTCTCGTTCTTGTAGTTCTCCTTGTAGTTTTTCTTCTTGTAGTTCTTGTTCTTGTAGTTCTTGTTCTTGTAGTTCTCGTTCTTGTTGTTCTTATTCTTGTAGTTCTTGTAGTTCTCGTTCTTGTTGTTCTTATTCTTGTAGTTCTCGTTCTTGTAGTTCTTGTTCTTGTAGTTCTTCTCCTTGTAGTTTTTCTTCTTGTAGTTCTCATTCTTGTTGTTCTTATTCTTGTAGTTCTTGTTCTTGTAGTTCTCGTTCTTGTAGTTCTTATTCTTGTAGTTCTTATTCTTGTAGTTCTTATTCTTGTAGTTCTCGTTCTTGTAGTTCTCGTTCTTGTAGTTCTTATTCTTGTAGTTCTTGTTCTTGTAGTTCTCGTTCTTGTAGTTCTTATTCTTGTAGTTCTTATTCTTGTAGTTCTTCTCCTTCTAGTTCTTGTACTTGTAGTTCTTATTCTTGTAGTTCTTCTTCTTGTAGTTCTTCTTGTAGTTCTCGTTCTTGTAGTTCTCGTTCTTGTAGTTCTTGTTCTTGTAGTTCTTCTTCTTGTAGTTCTTCTTGTAGTTCTCGTTCTTGTAGTTCTTATTCTTGTAGTTCTTATTCTTGTAGTTCTCGTTCTTGTAGTTCTTATTCTTGTAGTTCTTCTCCTTCTAGTTCTTATTCTTGTAGTTCTTCTTCTTGTAGTTCTCGTTCTTGTAGTTCTCGTTCTTGTAGTTCTTGTTCTTGTAGTTCTTGTTCTTGTAGTTCTTATTCTTGTTGTAGTACTTATTTTTCTTGTTCTTCCTCTTGTAGTTATTCTCCTTCTCATAGTTCCTCTTGTTGTAGTTCTATTTGTAGTTATTCTTGTTGTAGTTCTTCCTCTTGTAGTTCTTCTCCTTCTCATAGTTCCTCTTGTTGTAGTTCTCATTGTAGTTCTTCTTCTTGTAGTTCTTCTTCTTGTTCTCCATCTTTTTCTCCTAGTTGTATTCTTTCTTCTTCTTGTAGTTCCACTCCTACTAAAGATGAATGTTCTGGTGGATTCAAGTGTTAAGTGTGTAAAGTGTATTATCTTTACTGAGTATAACATCTGGTCAAACAGAGTATATACTGCATTGAGGTTTTCAGCACCATTGACAGCCACTATTAAGGTTTACACTTGAAATATTGTCTGAATGGTGGACCCACTGAATATTTGGCACATTTTCTTGATAAATGACACTAGTTTGAATAATTGTCTGTGAGTTTTTTGCAGAATAATTTCACCTCTGTGAAGTGCTAGTGTAAAGAGGCTGAGTGTGAATTATGTGAACTAGCAGTAACACAACAGAAACGTTTGAGTTGTATTTAAATTATTCGGTAAATCTCCCCGAAAAAGCAGCAGAGTCTCACCATTCATGTCTCTGTCTGTCACATTGTCTCTTCTTCTTCTCACCTCTGCAGAGTGTGTGTGTGAGTGTGTGTGTGTGTGTGTGTCTGTGTATGTGTGTGTCCCAAAATGGCCTGTCTCATCACTTCCTATCTCCCTCGCTGTATATCTCCCACCTGTCTCCTCTGCTCTCCCCTCCTGGCCAACCAGGAGCATGCAAATAGGATTAAAAATTAACACTCAGTGTGTGTGTGTGTGTGTGTGTGTGTGTGTGTGTGTGTGTGTGTGTGTGTGCGTGTGCATGTGTGTGGGAGAGAGGGAGGATGTGCTGCTGCAGTCATTGTTGTTCACCTCATTTAACGGTGTGTCTTGGCACAGTCTTTTATCAGCGGATTTTAGCAGCCGCACAGCGACGCGTCCCTCTACTTTCTCTCATGACCTCACCACTTTTTAGCCTCCATTGTCATTCATTTGAATAACTACTTTAAACATGTTTTTTTTGTGTTTTTCTTGTCTGATAAAAATTAATAAATGAAGAGTTGATTGTTCTTTAATGCACTGTCAAACACATGTTTATTTCATGGTTCCTCTCACACATATAGAGTAGATCTCAGCTGACAATAAAAGCATTCAGACATGCACACAGTGGTATATGCAGGTTTTCTTATAGTTTCTATGAATTAGATGTGACTTTAAGTGCTTTTCAGTCAACTTAACTCATCTTCCTCTCCACATGCACACTCACTTCAACCTTCACTTCCTGCAGAGCCTTTCAAACGTCTCTTAGAACAAAGTAAACTTCCATTGGACTAAACGTCACCACCGCTAAGCTAAAGGTGGCTAATGTTGGGCTATTAAGGAACTACAGCACGGTCACATGACTTCACGTCACCACCGCTAAGCTAAAGGTGGCTAATGTTGGGCTATAAAGGAACTATAGCACGGTCACATGACTTCACGTCACCACCGCTAAGCTAAAGGTGGCTAATGTTGGGCTACAAAGGAACTACAGTACGGTCACATGACTTCACGTCACCACCGCTAAGCTAAAGGAGGCTAATGTTGGGCTATAAAGGAACTACAGCACGGTCACATGACTTCACTTCACCACCGCTAAGCTAAAGGTGGCTAATGTTGGGCATGATTACATTTAGTCGTCTCATTTAGACACTTGTTAGTGGAGTGTTTATCTTCAGAGGGATCGTCAGCTCAGCGGGGGGTCCTGGCTCACTGACAGGTGTTAACAGCTGCTTTACATCTCATTCATTTAGTGACACACACACACACACACACATACACACACACACACACACACACACACACACACACACACACACACACAACACACACACACATACACTGTAAGTGAGGTCCTTTTAGAAGCAGAAATCCTGTTTTTTTCATCTGTTTTCTTATTGTAATGAATTGGGTCCTGCTTGGTGACTCTGCTGCTTTTAAAGGGAGATTCAAAATATTTTCAATACATGGATTTTGTTCCAATTTGGTTAATAAGTGTTATTTTTTATGATCTTTTTAACTTCTAGGTCAAATAATTCACCCTCAGCCTCCTTTCAATGACACTGTGTGGAAATATTTAAGCATCTATTCACTGTAGAGGTTAAACTATTTTGTAAAAGATCAGGCAAATGTGCAAAATACTTACTGCCTTCATCTTCAAGACATTACTTTAAGTGTAAACCCTAAAATCCGGGCTCAATATTAGCTGCAAAATTCATTACCATAGTGTTATTTTTTACGTTTTCTTCAATTTGAATCCGCAGCACAGCTGGTGTTTACGTCTCCGCTCACAGAGGAACGTCTCTCTTCAGATTAAATTATCCGAACCTCCATTGATCCCTGCAGAGTAACTGGGCTGTTGTGGGAGCGCCGGTAATAGGATTGAGGAAGGAAAAGCAGTATAAAGCACTCAAACAGAGCAGAACATAATCAATACAGAGGAGAGAGTCGTTTCAGCGCAGCCAAATGCAAAGAACTGCGGAAAACAATGACGGAGAGTTCCTCAAACTGCGCTCGGTTATCATGTTTAACTCTCCAGATATATCGATGTGCAGCAGATGAATTCAATTATTGACTTCCCCTGTTGATCCTTTACTGTCCTCAGACATCGCTTAGGTTGATCTGATTATAAAACAATAGAAGATGGTGGAAAAAAGAGGGAGTTTGCACAATTTCTATGGATTTTATGGAGGTTTTTTCAGAGTGCTTTATGAGAAATGGGCAAACTCAACACATTAAATAAATGAAAACACTCAATTAAAGTAAAATATTTAGTTTACCTACATATAGATCCCATGATCCTCTTTATAAATGTACCTTTTTTTGCTTTTGCCCCAAAAAACCTTGAAAAAAGCTCTTCACTGACTTCATTAGGTCGACTTTCATGAGCAATCTTCTCTTGAATTGGTCTTTATTTTAGATTTACTGTGTATTTAACATTTTATAGACGACGAGGTAATTAATGATTAATGTTTAAATTATTCATAATATCCATTTCCTCACAGAGTCGCTGCAGGTTACAATCATTATGCGACTAAATTGTATTTATACGGCCTGCAGAATTACCGTGTGTGTGTGTGTGTGTGTGTGTGTGTGTGTGTGTTTATCTGATGTTCACAGTGAAGAGCAGCAGCTTTTTTATTCAAGGACGTTACAGAACTCAGCGGCTTTTAAAAAAGGAAGTCATTCCTCTGATATCAAACTGTGGAGTCAAACCACTTCACCTCGAAAAGAAAAATAGCAGCAGCCTTTTGAATAAGTAAAAAAGAAATATATATACACAATGATCCTAAAAAGACTCAGTTTCCCTTTGTTTTTGCCTCTCAAACCGCGTGAGTTTAACATTATATTGACGATGTTTGTGGTTATACTCTGTCCACCTCATTATGAGCGCCTCCTCTCTTTTATAGTTATTGTTCGACAGACAGAGAGAAGTTATGGTCATGTTCTCGAAAGTGTTCAATCGTAAAGGAGTTGCAGCTGTCTTTTAATGTGCTATTGATTTTCCTCTCGCTTAAATTAAATGTCAGAGCTCTGATGGACTGAGATGAGCAGCTGCTAACTGCTGCAGACGTTCCATAAAACATGATCAAACAGAACTCAAACTGCAGCTTTAAGTCATGCTCATTTTCAGGTGTATATCAGTATGTAGTCTCTCTACTTTAAAGAGTCCTCTCCTGCTGATGTTCAGGTGTATATCAGTATGTAGTGTCTCTACTTTAAAGAGTCCTCTCCTGCTGATGTTCAGGTGTATATCAGTATGTAGTGTCTCTACTTTAAAGAGTCCTCTCCTGCTGATGTTCAGGTGTATATCAGTATGTAGTCTCTCTACTTTAAAGAGTCCTCTCCTGCTGATGTTCAGGTGTATATCAGTATGTAGTGTCTCTACTTTAAAGAGTCCTCTCCTGCTGGTGTTCAGGTGTATATCAGTATGTAGTGTCTCTACTTTAAAGAGTCCTCTTCTGCTGATGTTCAGGTGTATATCAGTATGTAGTGTCTCTACTTTAAAGAGTCCTCTCCTGCTGATGTTCAGGTGTATATCAGTATATAGTGTCTCTACTTTAAAGAGTCCTCTCCTGCTGATGTTCAGGTGTATATCAGTATGTAGTGTCTCTACTTTAAAGAGTCCTCTCCTGCTGATGTTCAGGTGTATATCAGTATGTATTCTCTACTTTAAAGAGTCCTCTCCTGCTGATGTTCAGGTGTATATCAGTATGTAGTGTCTCTACTTTAAAGAGTCCTCTCCTGCTGATGTTCAGGTGTATATCAGTATGTAGTGTCTCTACTTTAAAGAGTCCTCTCCTGCTGATGTTCAGGTGTATATCAGTATGTAGTCTCTCTACTTTAAAGAGTCCTCTCCTGCTGATGTTCAGGTGTATATCAGTATGTAGTGTCTCTACTTTAAAGAGAGGGAACCCCCCAAAAAGCAGACTCTTTAATTGGTTGGTTTCACTCGAGTGTAGACTGGAACATCCTGATTCTTTCTGCTCTGAATGAGCGCAGGATTAAAACCTTCCTCCTCACATTAAATATGTATAAAAATGACTTTTTATTTACATATTGCAGTAAAATGAAGTGCACGCTGGTGATGTTCCTGCAGCGAGATGTGATGACGCAGCAGTGTGTTCTCTCCCTCCCTACAGTATGGAACTGAAATTAACTAAATGGAGTTAAGGTATAAAACGTCACAGTACCCAATGCACAATGTTTTTTTAAATAAATGAAAAAACATTAAAAAAAAGCATAAAAAATGAAATAAAAATCCTTACATTTTCATCGGTTTTAAATAAAAAATAAATAAAAAACTGTTATTTTAAAAACTGTTGGCTTGATGAGTATCTAGCATATAATCTGTTGTGTTTATAGAATAGTTACAGTTACTTAAGCTGTAAAATAAATGCATTAAAGTCAAAAATATATTAATTTATTGTCAATGAATTGGAAATGTTACTTAAGTTGAAGTAAAGTAAGGTATAATAATAAAAAATAAGGGAAAGTATTAAATGTAGAAGTACCCGATGCAGAATAATCTAAAAGAAAATTACCTTGATTTTAAAAGATGCCACATTTAATAATTTTTTTATTTGTACGTATTCATTTATTCATTCATTTTATTTATATTTTATAACTGTTTTATGTTTTATGCAAATATCTTGATTCCTAAAGTAACTAAAGCTCTAAAAAAGATGACATTTGGTCAAAATAATCTCTTGTATTCCTTGAATTGTACTGGAACAGACATATAAAGTGCCTTAAGGCGGAAATACTCATGTAAAGTACCTTAAATATGCACTTAAGCACGGTTACTAGAGTAAATGTACTTAGTTACAGTCCTCAGAGTGTGTGATGCATAATTCAGAGCGGCATTGTGCAGTTTCTCCCGGCTATATTTAAACCGCTTTGTGTCGAATTATTAATATGCAGAAGAAGACGGAGCATCGTGGATCCTCTGCGTGCTCCGAGTCACCGTTATTACAGCTTATCTGCACAATAATATTACATAAAGTAGGTGTGTGTGCACACACTGATGCTCCGATACTGTGTCACATTATTGTGAAGAGCACCTCAGGAGGAAATGAGATTTGTGGACACACACACACACACACACACACTCGGAGACAGACACACACACACACGCTGAGGGTGAGTGAAAGCAGGAGATGGTTTTATGTTTTCCACAGATCATATTTATTTAGGCCTCAGGGGAACAGTTAGAGGAACAAGAGGTCAAGTAATCTCCGTTTTCCTCTCAGGAAATGTGCGAGAAGATTCTGCTCTCTGCTCGGATCTACTTTAAATGACTTTATTAAACCAACGTTTGACAAACAAAGAGCAATAGTTTAGGTTTTATGTCCTATATTTGTAATTCCAGATGCACTACAGCTTTAGGGGTGGTTTTAGGTAAAGACAAATTATTACTAATCCAGTTTTTTTTATATCTATGTGACACGATGATTACAACAAAAAAAGACAAAATAAATACAATACGTAAAATAATAATACACAAATACTCCTACTGCTACTCCATATAAATAGTATTATATAATGTAAAAAATAATAATAGTGCAATTAAAGTTTTCAAGGTGCAAGGTAAAATCGTTTTAGAAAGAAATGAAATAGGTAAAAAGTAAAAATAAGTATAATTGAATACGCTGTACGCTTTTCCGTAATGTTTCACAGCACTTAAGATACAAACATAGCGTCCCAGTCGTTAGTCTGTGTCGGGTAAATGTCACACATGTTGATCCCCTCCAGCGGCCTCATGTCTGACACTGAGCTCGAGACCCTGAACGCAGCATCTGAGATGTGAACGCTGCGGTTCTGCAGGAGGGAAAAAACGCGCAAGAAAGAATCGCAGAGGGGATCGATACAACACACACACACACACACACACACACACACACACACACACACACACACACACACACAACATAGATTCCTTCACATACCCTCTGTTTCCTCATCTAGTGCTTCATCACTAACTACTCATTGACCTATGCAACACGACAACATGTTTGTGTGTGTGTGTGTGTGTGTGTGTGTCCATGTCTGTGTGTGTGTGTGTGTATATGTGTGTGTGTGTGTGTGTGTGTGTGTGTGTGTGTCTTCATGCAATCCCATTATCGGAAAGTGTGTGTTATTCTGCTGCTGCATATCTGTACACCCGGAACATTACACTGTGTTTGTTTTTGTGTTCTTTATGTCTTTGTTTACCAACGTGTGTGTGTGTGTGTGTGTGTGTGTGTGTGTGTGTCTTTACGCCCCAGGGGGGGATCCATGGTGTGTTCGGAGGGTGTGTGTGACTGATGGATGCCCCCCCGAGGACACTACAGAAACACATTAACTCTGATTAGATCACATGACCAGCGAGGAAGAGGAGGAATTTCTCATTCTTAATGCACACTTTAATATTCATGCTTCTGTGAATATACACACACTCGAGCAGAGGAGTGTGTGTGTTTGGTGTGTGTGTGTGTTTAGTGTGTATGTGTGTGTGTGTGTGTGTGTGTGTGTGTGTGTTTGTGAGAGAGATGGATCAGAGTGAAGCACACGGGGGAAGTGACATTTGTCATTGAAGACGGGCACATGTTTGGAAACATTAGAGCTATGTGTGTGTGTGTGTGTGTGTGTGTGTGTGTGATCTATCGCTGCGAGTGAATATTTGGATGGTTTATTTCTGTTTGTGTTTATGTTTCAGCATCAGTAGTTTATCTAAAAAGTGTGTGTGTGTGTGTGTGTGTGTGTGTGTGTGTGTGTGTGTGTGTGTGTGTGTGTAATATTCTTTGTTTGCATTAGTGTGTACATGGGAAATATAGATAACCGCCGGGGGTCTGGACGTCCTCTTTTTGCAGTTAATAATTAAAGGAAAAAGGTTAAAGATGAAGTAAAACACGAACAGATAAAACAAACTAAAATAAGATTATAGAGTAAAGAAAAAATATATATATAGAGAAATTGAATTAAAATAATAATCAATAAGTATTATTATTTATTTATAATGATATTAATGTGCAAAAACAAATAAAAATAATACTTATATATAAAATACAATTTATTATATATAACAGAAAGAAAAGAAAACCCAAATACTATTTAATAATAATGAATATTTATTATACTATAAAACATGTCCGCCTTGTCGTCTCTCCTCACGTCAGACCTGAGGTCAGATCTAAAGCAGAGGTTTGGTTTCTCCTCTGTGAGAAAACTCATCGATAGAAAAGCTCACGCCGTCCTGCAGACCCTCGTCTCCTCCTCACTTTTACTCAATCTGCTCCCGGGCGATTTCCTCTTTGATGTCGCAGAGCAGCGATGATGCAACTTTCTCCTCTTTGTCCCGCGGCTGCAGAAACACAGTCGTGGATCTGACGTTAGATTTCACTTTATAAATGTGTGTGTCGCGCTGAAGCAGTGTGTGTGTTGCAGAGATGATCAGTCAGGACAAGAGAGGGCATTTCTCACTCTGAACATTTACCTGAAGGCTCTGAAGGCTGTGGAGATGAATTATTACTCGTTCTTTGATCAGAGAGCTTTTGCATTTGTCCAATTTCACACTGTTTATGATTCTATCCCTTAAAGCAGTGTTTTTAGTGAGTCGTTTTGCAGGGTTGGAAGATCTGTTGGTATAATCTTCAACAAAACAATCTGACTTTAAGCGAGATTTTAAATGTCTGCTGGTGTGTAGACTTTCAGAAACAGTGAAACTGAGCGATTACGTCTCAAGTTATCCAAATAAAAATCCACTTTTCCTATATCCATGTTTGGTTGCTAGTCTGTAAATAGGACTGCTCATATCACGTACAATGTGTTGGAGCGCTAGCCATAGGAGCACGAGTGTTACATATGCCCCTTTCACACCAACGCGGTTCCAGGGCCGGTTCGGAGCTGGAGCTTGAAAAGCACCATTTCTTCCTGTTCACACCGCAGCGGAGCCGCCTCTAAGCTCCGGAATCCGGTTTGTTTCACCAAAAAGTTGTCGGTCTAGAAAGCAAGCACCGCATACGTCACGCTTACGTCGGATCTGGGCTGTGTCCAAATAACACGCGACATCCGCCAGCTTCAACATGATCTGTGGAAATAACATTGAGAATCAGTTTTAATGTTATACCATAGTAATTAATGGGTATTTTGAGCTTGGCGCATGCAGAGGCTAACAACAGCTAGCTCTAACGCCATCGAATAGGACGTATATTTACCTTCTTTCTCCTAGGGAATCGTCGTTGAAGTTGATGATGATGAGTCGTCCCATTTGTTCCATTTTGTTTCTCAGAGCAAAACGAGTAGCGCTTCAATACAATCTGCCATTGTTGTTGTTGTGGAGTGGGGGGGCTCCGCGCGGTTGTGCTTTATGAAGCAGGCACGCAAACAGTTACGTCATGACGCAAACGATGACGCAGTGACGCAGCACCAGTCGGGCTCTGAGCGGTGTGAACAGAGCGGGAGCTGAACCGAAGAACCGGTTCCGAACCAGAAAAGCTCTAGCACGGAGCTAGAATGGGAAAAGCCTTGGTGTGAAAGGGGTAATAGTGATGTCACTACGTTACAGAAGTAAACAAAGGAGTCCAATGGAGGTGTTTCAGGCAGTCATCCAAACAAAACATTACATTGTATTTGTAACTGCACTAGAAACACACATTCTCTTTTATCCTATGAGTTCAATTCAGACACTAACATGATTATCTTTGATTGTAACATTAAAAAAGACACGTTTTAGAAGGACAAAAACTCTTGCACGTACATTTTGTGGAACATTTCTATTAAATCTCCTTCCCTAAAACCCTTATAACTCCTTATTTGGATAAACAATAACACTGTCTTCATTCTATATATCAAATATACTTCAGGGATAAACTTCAGATAGGAGTTAGTCACATATATCACAATTAAATCCTCATTATTATCCTTTGAAGATGAGTTCAATGAGGATGTTAGGCATGAGAAACACTTATATTTGTTCATGAAAGCATCAGAAATTAAGAAAACTTAGTAAAGACGTTCCCTTCTTCTTCTCTTGCTCTCTTGTCGCTTCCTCCTCCATTTCTCCGTCTGATATTCTGTCAGTTTGACTCGCGCTGATCAAAGCTTTCATCACACTTCCCACAGCAACAGCTCCTCAAGTGTTTGCTGCTTTCTGAGAGGAAGATGGACTCTGTCTCGTCTTCATGTCTAACTCTCTTCTTCTTCCTCTGAATATTCAGACTTGTTTTTCCTCTCAGACTCGCTGATATATATTCACGGCTCTTATTAAGGACTGTTTTTCACGTCCTCCATCTGTCTGCTGTTTTTTAATCTCAACCTCTCGCTGCCTGTCTGCTCCGTCTCACTTCCTTTTTTGAGTTTCAAATCACATCTTGTTTATTTCCTCTTCTAACAAAGATTTTATTATTTCATTTCAGACTGTCAATCAAGTGTTTTAGGGGAGTTTATTTAGATTTAGAGAACTCTTTAAAGTAGAGACATTACATACTGATATACACCTGAACATCAGCAGGAGAGGACACTTCAAAGTAGAGACACTACATACTGATATACACCTGAACATCAGCAGGAGAGGACTCTTTAAAGTAGAGACATTACATACTGATATACACCTGAACATCAGCAGGAGAGGACTCTTTAAAGTAGAGAAACTACATACTGATATAAACCTGAACATCAGCAGGAGAGGACTCTTTAAAGTAGAGACACTACATACTGATATACACCTGAACATCAGCAGGAGAGGACTCTTTAAAGTAGAGACTCTACATACTGACATACACCTGAACATCAGCAAGAGAGGACTCTTTAAAGTAGAGACACTACATACTGATATACACCTGGACATCAGCAGGAGAAGACTCTTTAAAGTAGAGACACTACATACTGATATACACCTGAACATCAGCAGGAGAGGACTCTTTAAAGTAGAGACACTACATATATACACCTGAACATCAGCAGGAGAGGACTCTTTAAAGTAGAGACACTACATACTGATATAGACCTGAACATCAGCAGGAGAGGACTCTTTAAAGTAGAGACACTACATACTGATATACACCTAAACATCAGCAGGAGAGGACTCTTTAAAGTAGAGACAATACATACTGATATACACCTGGACATCAGCAGGAGAGGACTCTTTAAAGTAGAGACACTACATACTGATATACACCTGAACATCAGCAGGAGAGGACTCTTTAAAGTAGAGACACTACATATATACACCTGAACATCAGCAGGAGAGGACTCTTTAAAGTAGAGACACTACATACTGATATGACCTGAACATCAGCAGGAGAGGACTCTTTAAAGTAGAGAAACTACATACTGATATACACCTGAACATCAGCAGGAGAGGACTCTTTAAAGTAGAGACACTACATACTGATATACACCTGAACATCAGCAAGAGAGGACTCTTTAAAGTAGAGACACTACATACTGATATACACCTGAACATCAGCAGGAGAGGACTCTTTAAAGTAGAGACACTACATACTGATATAGACCTGAACATCAGCAGGAGAGGACTCTTTAAAGTAGAGACACTACATACTGATATACACCTGAACATCAGCAGGAGAGGACTCTTTAAAGTAGAGACACTACATACTGATATAGACCTGAACATCAGCAGGAGAGGACTCTTTAAAGTAGAGACACTACATACTGATATACACCTGAACATCAGCAGGAGAGGACTCTTTAAAGTAGAGACACTACATACGATATAGACCTGAACATCAGCAGGAGAGGACTCTTTAAAGTAGAGACACTACATACTGATATATTCTATTCTTTCCTCTTGCTCGGTGTCCTTTGTGGATCAGGATTGAATGTGTTGTCGTCTGTAATGATCTCTGCAGGGCTAATAGCTTCTTAATGGACGGAGAAGGAAAGCCGCTTCTCTTGTGTAAAGCCATTGAAGAGATTTTAATTTAAAATCCCACTTCATTAAAAGTTACTTAGGCGTCCAGGTATGATGAACAAGCAGCTGTAACAGAAACAGTGTCATGAATTAATCATTGAAATGTGGGATATTATGCAGAAAAAGTCTAATTTCTTCATATTCGTGATTTATTCCTTCATTTTGTCTCTTATTATTCGGCTTTTCCCATCTGTGTGTTTCACACTCAATTATCTTCTTATTTCACTTGCTAAAAATCCCAAACACACACATTATTAATGTCAATCTGTTGTTCCATAATTAGAATCGTCTTCTGCAACAATAACAGTCTGTGGAATATTGTGTGGTGTGTGTGTGTGTGTGTGTGTTGACTCGAGACTTGAGTGCAGACGTCACAATAAAAGCTGCAACTGTCGTCTCTGTTGAGGATGTGTGTGTGTGTGTGTGTGTGTGTGTGTGTGTGTTGACTCGAGACTTGAGTGCAGACGTCACAATAAAAGCTGCAACTGTCCCTCTGTTGAGGATGTGTGTGTGTGTGTGTGTGTGTGTGTGTGTGTGTGTGTGGGTGTGTGGTGTGTGTGTGTCAGGAAGTACTCAGCTGCATCAGATCAAAGGGAGCCGTCTGAACGTCTGCCTGCTGTCTTCCTGGCTAATTAACCCCCCCCCCCCACACACACACACACACACACACACACACACACACACACACACACACACACACACAGGTTACGTAGACAGGGACACTAATTAGCCAGAGGTCTGTTTCTTCATAGACACTTGCCTGTACGTGCATGTGTGTGTGTGTGTGTGTGTGTGTGTGTGTGTGTGTTCACAGTAATCATAACAGCGCACGTTCTGTATATTTCTGAGACCTGTAATATATTGTTGACGAAGAGAATAATAGGGGGTCTTTAAAGAGGCCCTACTTGTGTCATATAGAGCTCTTTTAAATAACTGAGAGGACCTTGCCTACCTTTATTCTCTGACATTGAAGCTAAACTTAAATCTTTTCACGCAGTTTGAAAACATGATGGATGTTTGACATTTTTCTTTTGAAGGAGCTAATTATTCTCAGACAGAGAATTGAAAACAGGACGTTTCATAAAAGCATGATTAATGTTGTTTTGCTGCGCTGCGTTAATGTGTTTGCTTTTAATCATCATGTGGATCTGAGTCACTGTGGAGCTTTCGCCACAGTTGCTCCTGCATTGAATCATAATGACATTCTGTTATCTGCTTCACAACCATTTCAAATCAATTGACATGATTATCAAAAAATCCCATCATCAATCTTTAGAGTTTAAGGCATTGGTTGAATATTCAACAACAAGAAATGTAAATTTAAGTCCATTTATTGAGCAAAAAGAACTTAACTTATTGTTATTATTAATTATTATTACCCTTCGTATTATTAGTAATATTTGTATACTTTTTTTTTTATTATTATATTTTAGTCTTTAAATTATTTTGAAGTAGATTTCTTAAGTCTTTAAATGACATACCATTTAAATGAAATACACATAGGGATGTGTATGAAGTGTTTTAATTTGAAAGAAATCCCTCTTTTTATGGAAACTACTTCTAACGCTCTGTTCTTCATGGAGGCTGAGAAATAAATGTTTACATTTAACACATTTAAGATTATTTTTAATTAAAAAAAATAGGCAATTTAAACACAAACAGCTGCTGTCTGCCTGCTTGACTCCAAGTAGTGTTTCCATGGCGATACCACTGCCTCCCTCTGTCATGACTTAGCACCACGAGAGATGTGTGTGTGTGTGTGTGTGTTTATGAGAGAGAGAAAAACAATGCTCCTTGTAAAAGTGTTTGCATGCTGTTTCTCCTGCATTCACAATCTTTCTCTTTCTTTCCCTCTCTCTCTCTCACTCACACACACACACACACACACACAAACACTGTGACACACACACACACACACACACACAAACACTGTGACACACACACACACTAATACGTGCTAATAATCTAAAGGTGTTACTGCAATCCCAACTCACCCCGCCTCATCACGTAGATGTGATAATAGCCTAATTCATCACTGTTAAGAATATTCCCCTGTGTGTGTGTGTGTGTGTGTGTGTGTGTGTGTGTGTGTGTGTGTGTGTGTGTTGTGGGTGTGTGTGTGTGGGTGTGGGTGTGTGTGGGTGGTGTGTGTGGGTGTGGGTGTGGTGTGTGTGGGTGTGTGGGTGTGGGTGTGGGTGTGGGTGTGTGGGTGTGTGTTTGTACGTCTCTCTCCTTTGTAAAGCAAGGTCTAACGATGAAGATTAGAGTGCACGTTTACTGACGCACAAAACACACACTTACAAACTTGAAGAGGACTTTTTCACATCTGCATGCAGAGCCACACACACACACACACACACACACACACACACTCAGAGACCAGCAGGCCAATTAAGAAGACTGATGTAGCGCAACAAATTCAATTATAGCTCGTAGCCAGTATAATTACGTACGACTGAATTAAAGGAAGGATGGAATGAGGGGAGGAAGCAAGGAGTTAAATATATCGACTTTCTTCGCTTACATTACCAACTTAAACATTTGTATATACTTCATTTTGCTTTGAGTTGAATTGTGAGGTTCTTTTACTTGATAACTGTATTTGAGATCATGAAAAGGACAAGACGTATGTGTTTTTCCATTCTCTGCTACTGTCTGTGTCTTCTATAGTTCTTCTTGTAGTTCTTACTTCTCCTTCCTGGTTGCTTCATAATAAGCAAATCTGATTGGACGTTATCGGCAGGATTCATTGATCTAATTCAGTTCATCAAAGTTAAATTAGTCTCTGTTACTTCCTGTCATATCTGTACTGCTCTCACATACCATGCAGCGTATTCAAACACGCAGACGTCCTGATTGTCACATTTTAAATCTTATTTCAGTCCAAATTTTGACTTTCTAATGAAGGCAGCATCCAACATTAACTTTCTGTCTTCCCTTCCCACTGAAAAACTGCCAACTCTTTTATGAACTTTTCCAGACATATCGATGACAAATGTCACATCAGAAAGTGCCTGAAGCTCCGAATAAACAGATTTAATTAAAACGTCTTCTTATCGGAACGACATGTAAAGTTTCCTCGAGTGCAGCAGAATTTAAACGACAGGTTTAAATCGTTGCTCGTTTGTCTGAGGAAACGTTTTGTTGTTCTCAGTCTGAAAGAGTTTTATTAAAAAATCAGGAAACAAGAGGACGGAGAAAAGTGGAGACGGAGGAAGAGGAGGAGAGGAACGTTAATTAAATCAAACTCAGACTGAGAGAGACGGAGAGGACGAGCCGAGGATTTTGGGGATAAATCATAAAACACGTCCGAGTAACGGATGAAGGAGAGAGGAGGATTTATAACGGAGGAAGAGGAGGAGGGAAAATGTCAGGAGGAGAAGAGATGAAGGATGGAGGCAGGAGATGACGGAGATAAACGAGAAGACGGGAAGATTCAGGATGAAGGATGACAGGAAGTGAGAGAAAGAGAAAGAAGTTACCTGTGGATTCCTGCATTGCACTTATACACTCTTTTATCATACCGTACTTCTACTTATTTTTATTTGCAATGTCTGCATTTTTCTATTTTCATCCCGAGTACTGTTTGCTTCTCTGAATACATGTTTTACTTATATTTATTTAAAACATATTAAATATGGTTTTGGGTTAAACTTACTTATTATATTAAAATATATTGTAATACAATATATATACTATAGTAACCCTAACCAACTCTTACTGGCTCGGTCCAACGTCCCTATCCTTTTGACCTTGAAGTGTGAGATTTTGCACAGAGGTCAAGTGTGTGTAAAGGTGTGTGAAGGTGTATGTGTGTGTGTGTGTGTGTGTGTGTGTGTGTGTGTGTAGGCGTGGATGCATGCATGTACGTTCAACGCTGCTGTGATTTTGCGCACTTTTGAGCAATGTAAGCTTTTGTTTCCTAAAAAGCCAAATAGAGTCCTGAGAAGCAGAGATGCTTAGAGACAGAAAGGAGAAGAGGGGATTATGGGATGTGAGGAGACAGAGAAAGGTCGGGTGAATTGTCTGAGAGGAGCTTGAGGAGGAAACAAAGGAAGAAGGAGAAGAGGGATTAGAGGAGAAAGGGAGGAAGGGTGGAGAAGTGGATTTAGTCACGGTGGAATAAAACCAAAGGCAGCGTGGAGGAGAGGAAGAAGAGGAGCAAGAGGAGGAGGAAGAGGGTGAGGAAGAGGGTGAGGAAGAGGAGGAGGAAGAGGGTGAGGAAAAGGAAGAGGGTGAGGAAAAGGGTGAGGAAGAGGGAGGAAGAGGAAGGAGGAAGAGGGATTAGAGGAGAAAAAGGAGGAAGGATGGAAAAGTGGATTTAGTCACGGTGGAATAAAACCAAAGGCAGCGTGGAGGAGAGGAGGAAGAGGAGGAGGAAGAGGGTGAGGAAGAGGGTGAGGAAGAGGAAGAGGGTGAGGAAGAGGGTGAGGAAGAGGAGGAGGAAGAGGGTGAGGAAGAGGAAGAGGGTGAGGAAGAGGAAGAGAGTGAGGAAGAGGAAGAGGGTGAGGAAGAGGAGGAGATATTTCAGTTCAGCCGGCGGTCTCCTCTCCCCAAATCCTGACTCCTTTCTCTTTCTATATTTAGAGCGTTACACAACCAAAGCATTGCATCATCTGAGAACCGTCGCCAAAATCCTCCCCGTCTGTGTCTCCTCCTCCTCTTCCTCCTCTTCCTCTTCGTCAGGCTGTAAACAATAAGTTTCAATCATGTCGTTAAACGAAGGTCAAAGAGAGGAGGAAATGTCTGTAAATCCGTCAGAGGAGCGCTTGTTTTCTCCACCTTGTTCCCCCTGAGTTTATATAATCTGAAATCATTTTTTACAGAAAGCCTAAAGACGTGGGACTCAAAGAGCTTTACGTCTCTGCAGGATCAAACAACTTGGTTTAAATATTTAAAACTCCCCAAAAAACTCTTTCAAAGTTCATAAGAAATGGAGCGACAGAAGTGGATTAGAAATGTGCGTATAGAAAATCAGGAAGACAATAGTGAGATCAAAATAAATCACAATGACTTTTTCTCCCCCCCGATCCTCCAGCCTCTATCGCTAAGTCTGAACTACAGGAAACTCTACGCATGGACTGATATTCAGCAGCCTCTTCGTCAGAGATATTCCCCACGAAAACGTTCACAGAGTGCCAACTCCTCCATGTTTCCGTCCTTTCCTTTATGCTTCTCTAATCTCCATACTTAGCTGCTCATGTTAGCCGAGCGCTAACGATCTCACTTCCTGTTTGCACGATGAATCCTCTCCGTCTGTAAACTCTAAACTCCTCCATCAGCTGGAGCAAAGCCCTGCAGACGGCCTGTACAATCTGTTTTACATAATCAGGTGTTTCAGGCCATGCTAGTGAGTATTCATTTAATGCTGTACAACAATATCTGTTTTCTTTTTTCATGACATGTATGCTGTACAGTAGTTTTTTTATTTCCTTACACATTAACTTTCCACTTGTCTTTCAATAATCACACTCGTCTAAATGGTTGTGTTACTGGCACAAAATAAGTCAAATCTGAAAATTAGATTCTCAATAGTGCATTATAGATTTCTCCTGCTGATACATCCACCTACTATCCATGTCATAAACAATTTAGGACAGGCACGCACACACACACACACACACACACACACACACACACATCACACACACACACACACACACACACACACAACACACACACACACACCAGACAAGCACACAGGCACACACACACACACACCAGACAAACACACAAACGTACCTTTACTGACACACACACACGCACGCACACACACACATACATCAGACACACACACACACACACAAACACACACTCAATGAGTTTCTTTACGGCCGCAGATTCCATTCTACTTCTATGTAAATACTGCTATATTTGACTATATTTGTTACTATTTTTTATATTTGTCTAGTTCTCTATCTGTGTTTTTAATTTAAATTGCACTTTTATGTACGCACCACGACATCAAGTCAAATTCCTCGTACGTGTCGACCTACCTGGTGATAAATCTGATTCTGATGTAGTTTCATGGAAAGAGGCCGATCTATTTATTCACCAGCAGTTGTTTAAGGCCCCGTCCACACGGACACGAAGCGTGTTTTGTGGCGGAAGTACAGCGCCGCTTACAGGCCCGGCATAGGAACTACAGCGTCTCCAGCGGGTCGAGCGGTCTCGTGTGGACCCATACCGTGTGGACGGACACGTTTCTTGAGCCCATACCGTGTGGACGGAAGACTTTTTTGATATCGAATGCGGTTAGTTTTCGTCTCCGTGTAGATGCAGCCTAAATTAGCATGTGAGGTTTCAGCAGAAAAAGGTATTTGAACCTAAGATTATTTAAAGTCTGTGGGGACAGAAAATGCAACAAAACACTGCATGAGGTCGGGAAAAGTTCAGCTACGCATGCTGTTTGAAGGGGATTTATCCTGTGAGATTTCCTTAGTCTATTGGGCATTACACTATTAATAAAGCTTTATTCATACAGCACTTTTCATCCAACACGTGCAGCTCAACGTGCTTTACAAAAGGACACAAGTTAAAAATACACAACAAGAAGTAATCTCTCTCTTATAGTGCTGTACAGCAATATAAGATTTAACTTCAACCATCTCTGTGTTTTATTGATTCCTCTTTGTCTTATTCTTTAATGTTGTGAGAGTCAGCCTCTAAATCCTCTGCCCTTCACCTCGCTCCTCTTCCTCAGGTTACACTCTGAGATGTTCTGGGACTAATTAAGAATCCAATTAAGCCCCTTTGGCACTTCCTCTCACCTCCTTTTTAGCCATCTTACATCAGAGCGCTCATTACGACTCCATTTTACCCCGTTTCCTCTCGGACAAACAAACATGGATGTTTCCTCTCCTCTGCTTCACTATTTCATCCCTTCTTCTTCTTCCTCAAACTTCTCCCATTAGAGAGGAATCTGGAGCTTTCATTTCTTTGATAATGTAGTCGCAGGATGGATGGAAGGACGCGCTAATTAGGGATCAATAACGGGGGATTCATGACATTAGGATGAAGCTTCTGTGAGGGTTATACGACTCTAAAATCACAGCTGCAGGAATGTGTGGAAATAAGAGAGAGCTGTGCTTTCTTGTAGACATTTCTCTTCCCTTTGACTCGCTGTAAAGATGCTTTGCACAAAATCTAAAGACTGCGACTGACCATTACTTCTGTTACCGATCAATATGTTGTTAAATATTGCAGACACAAGTTTCTGAAGCCAAATGAGACGTCTTATTAATGCGTGTTTTGTTTGAAAACTCCGTCACTTTTTACTGAAGCTCTGACGGCTGTTTGCTCAGACTTTAAGGCACTTTGTTGCAGCAGTTTTTCTCGTGTGTGTGTGTGTGTGTGTGTGTGTGTGTGTGTGTGTCTGTGTTTATGTTAGTGTGTGTGTGTGTGTCTGTATTTATGTTGGTGTGTGTGTGTGTCTGTGTTTATGTGTGTGTGTGTCTGTATTTATGTTGGTGTGTCTGTGTGTGTGTGTGTGTGTGTCTGTGTCTGTGTTTGTGTGTGTGTGTGGTGTGTGTGTGTCTGTATTTATGTGTGTGTGTGTGTGTGTGTGTCTGTATTTATGTTGTGGTGTGTGTGTGTGTGTGTCTGTGTCTGTGTGTGTGTGTGGGGTGTGTGTGTGTGTGTCTGTGTCTGTGTGTGTGTGTGTGTGTGTGTCTGTATTTATGTGTGTGTGTGTGTGTGTCTGTGTCTGTGTGTGTGTGTGTGTGTCTGTATTTAGGTGTGTGTGTGTGTCTGTGTCTGTGTGTGTGTGTGTGTGTGTCTGTGTTTATGTGTGTGTGTGTGTGTGTCTGTATTTATGTGTGTGTGTGTGTCTGTATTTATGTGTGTGTGTGTGTGTGTGTGTGTGTCTGTATTTGTGTGTGTGTGTGTGTGTGTGTGTGTGTCTGTATTTATGTGTGTGTGTCTGTGTGTGTGTCTGTATTTATGTGTGTGTGTGTGTGTGTGTGTGTCTGCAGCAGTGCTAACATGTGTTATCCGTTGTTTCTGCAGCAGCAGTTCGGGCTCTTAGACTCTTGCAGACATAGATTCGTGTTTCTTATGTTTAGTTTGTGTTCGCTTATTTAAGTATGAGCTTCTTCACATAGAGCGTGTCACTAGGTTTCTATATCAATCAATCATTTCCATTTCATTGGCAATATCTTTCAAATGCTCTTTAACAATGCATTTGAGTTTATTTTGCTTTAATTCTGCTGGCTTTGGGTTTCTCCTGCAGACACAGATTCATGTTTTATACCATTACGTTTATTTTCCGTCCTCTTTTAGAACATATCGTCTTATTTGGTAGCTTTTTCAGACAGAGTAGGTTTGGAGTTGTCTCTTCTCAGCCTGAATTTAGACAAAGTTACTCGAAATGTTCTTTATTAGTCGCTGAAATAAACGCTCATAGTCGTATCAAGGAAAACATATCTGAAGAAATACAAGTTATCTATTTCACGCCAGGATTGAACCACATTTACTTTAAGTTTATGACTAAATATCTCGAAAATGCTCTTACTATCCCCTAAAATACACTCTTGTTGTGATAATATCTGAAACATATCATTTTAACAATGCACTATAGTATATTTGACTGTGATTGTGATGTGTTTGGGCTTTTCCTGCGGACCCACATGAATGTTTTATACCGTTACGTTTATTTTGTGTTTCGCTTCTTCAGACACAGTCAGTCAGTTAGGAGTTGTGTTTTCTCAGCCTGAATTTAGCCAAAGTTACCCTTAATATCCCCGAAGATACACTCTCATTGTTTAATTGTGAGGTTTTCTGGAAGCTTTTTTGGACATTGCATGTTAGCATTAGGGCTGCCCGTTTTGGGGAAATAATCTAATTGCGATTTTTCTGACAGATATTGCGATTCGATTTGCGATATTTGTTTTTAAGCGACCCAACAGAAGTTAGGCTCTGAAGGTCGTATCAACGTGCTCCCGTCTCTAGCACCCCCGCAGCCCGAGCTACGAGTGAAAGAACTAAACTTACATGGAACTTCCGTTGGGTTGCTTTAAAGTCAAGCTTCAGTTTAAGATTCACCCTGTAATAGAAACATGTGATGGAGCATTACTCACCTGACTCAGACGGTTTGTTTCACCAAACCATCTAGGAAAGCTCCATTGGAAGCCATTTGGAAAAGTATTTCAAAAATACTTGGCAGGTGATTGGATCAATCTGTCTATCACCTTCTATCATGGGCTACTTCTGATTGGTTAACAAATCAATCGCAGGCTTTGCGATTTGATAATTGCATCATTTCAAATCGCGATTTTGGTTTAAAATCGATTAATCGTTCAGCCCTAGTTAGCATTAATGCACATTTATCCTAAATACGTATCTTAATATCTCAAAATGCTCTTCATAACTCCCTGATAAGAGTAGAAACAATACATCATCATCACATTATGTAACACACATCACTTCATTTTGCTCCGGTTCTCTTGGCTTTGATGCGTCTCTCTTTTATGCAAACACATCTGTTTATAGACGGGGAGGAAAGGGCAAGATGGAGGGAGGAGAGGGGGAAGACAGGAGGTCCTGGGGGAGAGAAAGAGAGGAGGAAGAAGGGTGTGAGGAGAATAAAAGATCAGGGGAGAAACAGGGAGATAAAACGATGACGAGAGGAGGAAGAGAGGGGAAATGTAGGCTCAGAGATTTAACGAAAAAGTAGAAAATGGTCGAGAAAGTGTGAGGGGGGCATTAGAGGATGAACGAAGATGAAGAGGAGGAAGGTGAGGAAGATTAGAGAGAGATGCAGATACTAACAGAGAGGGAGATAAAGAGGTGAAGCAGATTTATAGTCTGAGATCATCTGATACTCTAAATGTCTCGTTTACCAGAGTTACGGCGACACACGTCTGTGAATTTATGGATATTTTTAAGGTCTATTTCTGCAGAAAGTGGCAAACGTTAATTTAAAAGCAAGAGATGAAGTTAAAGGAGGAAAGAGACAGGTCGTTTGTAGTCAGAGATAAAGGGGAAGTGTTTTTGAAGATCGATAGAGATCACAATGATACTATATTATTATATTTTCTTTAAGTGCTTTTTCTTTTAAGTTGTAGCGACATCCCTTAAGCACAAATGATTGGAAAAAACTGACATTGCATTCTTTGTTTTCCCGGCAATTTAAAGCAATAGGAAAAAAGAAGACACCCTCACTTCTGTAGACTACATTTAAAAATCAAATGCATGTATTTTGGTGAACGCTCAGAACAAAATGACGAGGCTAGATAGCGACACACTGTAGGAGAGTATAGGGCTGCCTAAGTATGTTTAATGCAAAGAAACAGAGCGCTGCTTCTTCACTTTCACGTTGTGTACAAATCAGGGATGCCCAATACTCTGAGATGTGTGTATTCATGGATATCTTTAAGCTTTATTTCTGCAGAAAGTGGCAAACGTGCATGTAACAGCTCAAGAGATGAAGTTAAAGGAGGGAAGAGAGAGGGAAATAAGTAAACAGATGATAGTCAGAGATAAAGGGGAAGTGTTTGTGAAGATTCTTTTGTTTTTGATCGATAGAGATCAAAATGATACTATATTATATTTTCTTTAAGTGCTTTTTTATGTTGTAGCGAGATCCCTTAGCACAAATTATGTCTTCATGATGTAGGAATTTCCCCGGCAATATAAAGGAATAGGAACAAAGAAGACCCCCTAACTTCTGTAAGCTACATTTTAAAATCAAATGCATGTATTTGGTGCACAATTAAAAAGCTCGAAAACAACGCTGTGCTCTGGTTAACAAGCCTAGCACTTTAAAGAGAGGGATGCAGGATTATTTATCTATAGCATCTTAATATTCATGTTGCAAAGAAACGGAGCACTGCTTTGCACACTACTGGGAAAAGCTGAGTTTGCATTTCAAAGTAAAGAGAAGATCACCGTTAGTTCTGTAATCTACATTTTAAAGGTCCCCTATTATACTGTTTTTCATCAATATATCACAGGTCTCAGATATATACAGAGCTTCAGGTGATAAGGGGGGGGGGGTTAACTTGGTTGCTGATTGGCTGATGGTTACACAAGACAAAATATCATTATGACATCATAAAGTGGCCAAAATCTGATCAGCTCATTTTCAGACAGGTTTTTATAGAAATGGATCAGGACAAAAAGAGACAGAATCTTTGTTCCTGAAACTTTCAGAGTCTCTTTACACAGAGGGGACACATGGTGATGTAGAAGAGACATGAAGAAGAGGGGACACATGTTGATGTAGAAGACACATGAAGAAGAGGGTACACATGTTGATGTAGAGGAGACATGAAGAAGAGGGGACACATGTTGATGTAGAAGAGACATGAAGAAGAGGGGACACATGTTGATGTAGAAGAGACATGAAGAAGAGGGGACACATGTTGACGTAGAAGAGACATGAAGAAGAGGGGACACATGTTGATGTAGAAGAGACATGAAGAAGAGGGGACACATGTTGATGTAGAAGAGACATGAAGAAGAGGGGACACATGTTGATGTAGAAGAGACATGAAGAAGAGGGGACACATGTTGATGTAGAAGAGACATGAAGAAGAGGGGACACATGTTGATGTAGAAGAGACATGAAGAAGAGAGGACACATGTTGATGTAGAGGAGACATGAAGAAGTTGGGACACATGTTGATGTAGAGGAGACATGAAGAAGAGGGGACACATGTTGATGTAGAAGAGACATGAAGAAGAGGGGACACATGTTGATGTAGAGGAGACATGAAGAAGAGGGGACACATGTTGATGTAGAAGAGACATGAAGAAGAGGGGACACATGTTGATGTAGAAGAGACATGGAGAAGAGGGGACACATGTTGATGTAGAGGAGACATGAACAAGAGGGGACACATGTTGATGTAGAGGAGACATGAACAAGAGGGGACACATGTTGATGTAGAAAAGACATGAAGAAGAGGATTTTGCATAATAGGTGACCTTTAAATAAAATGCATGCGTGTGGTGCTCTTTTATACCAAAGCTAGGAGGCTAAGAACTTTGCTCTAAACAGTGTTCAGCATAAAGACACTGGTTGCATGGATTTAAGTCCATTAAGAATCTCCTCATAACTTTGCAGTCTTAAGGAAACTTCTGGTGGTAAAACATAAAAGAAGAAAGATAGGGAAGAGAGTTTATAAGAGGAAATGTCTGAAGGATGTGAGCTGAGATAGAAAGATTGTTTTTGATCGATAGAGATCACAATTATGAATGGATTTAAGCTACAAATCAGGGCTGTGTGATATTGACATGTTGTGTTTCCTGCAGTATTCATAATGCAGTATATACACCCTTCATTCTGTAGGCTACATTTGAAAGTGAAATGCATGGATTTGGTGCAGAACAAAAGTCATCGGCTTGATAAGGAAGTGTGTGCTCTAGTAAACAAACAAGTCCTAAAGACATTCATGGCATAGAGTTTATCCAAAACCATGATCTACTTTTGATTCTGTGGGCAGCCTTAGGAGAACGTCTGGAGACAAATCATAGGAGAAGAGAGAAAGAGAGAAAAACGGAGATTGCATGGCGCTTTTTTACTACAATATATAAAGCAATACCAGAAAGCTACACCCTTAATTCTATAGGCTATCATTTCAAGTTGAATCCATGAGCTTTGAGCACTTTTAGGACAGAATTCAGAGGTAAAAAACACTGGAGGAAAACCATAGAAGAAGAGAGATAGGAGATGTTAAAGAGTGGAGCTGAGATTAAATCAGTTTCAGGTTTGGCTCTCCTCTCTTTCTGCTGCAGAATGTTTAATGTCTGATATATGGGCTTAATTAGAAAGATTCTCCTCCTTTAAGGGACGTACATGACCCACAATGCATTGCCACAAAGTATTTTAAAGGGGACCTATCATGCAAAATGCACTTGTTGATGTCTTTTATACATCAACATGTGTCCCCGGTGTGTCGGGGAACTCACGCAGAAAATAAAACCCTCTCTCTTTTCCTCCGTACCCAAATCTCTAAAAACGGGGGAACAACGGAGCTGATCCAGATTTGCGTGCGATATGACGTAATATCTGAAATGTGGACCCACGGCCCAATCAGAAACGTTGCTATCAGAAACAATGCCCGACTGTTTTGGACGTAATATGGTCGGACACAGGGTCTCTTTTCAAGAGAGACCTGTTCATACCCAGAATCAGCACTTTTGGAACAGGAAGTGAAATAGAGGGATATGAGGCATGGCTAGAATGGGTGATCTGTTTGGTTTCTTGACCAAAACACTTCATAGACATGTTTTTTATATTTTTTTATATATCTGAGACCTGTGCTATTGCCTAAAAATAGCATGATAGGTGACCTTTAAGACTTGTACTGTCTGTTTAGGCTGCAATTCAGACAAATCCATGTTCGGATAAAGTACAATTTGTAAAGATAAGTAGAGCTACAACTAGTTTTTGTTATTGAATGTTCTGCAAACCTTTGTCTTGATAAAAACGGCAAGTAGCAAAACCAAACTGTGAGAAAACAGAACGACTCTTCAATTATCAAAATACTCTGCGATTATTTTGATAGACCAATCGTTAAGTTGCAAAACATAAACACATTTCAGATGAATGCAAACTGATAAAAGATGGGAAAGACAAACTTCTAAGGAATGCAAGGAAGAAATAAAACAGGAATTGAAGCTCGTTAAAAATATCCTTGATGATAGTGGCAGTGAGAAAGAGAAACGTCAGTCTCTCTTTGTTGTTGTGTTGGCTTTAGAGAACAGAGGAGATTGGGCAGGAAGTCATTACGTCACTCCGAGTCTCTGACAGCTGCTCCAGGTGACGTCAGACCCCCTGCAGAGAGTCTCTCTATACCTGCAGCTGCATCTTCTATATTTAAAGCATTCTCCTCCTTTAAGGGATGTACACGACCCACAATGCATTGCCACAAAGGATTTTAGCACTTATACTGTCTGTTAAGGCTGCAATTTAGACAAAACCATATAAGGATGAAGTGAAACATGTGAAAACAAAGTATAGCTGCAAATAGTGATTATATTATTTGTTGAATTATCTCTTTAAAAGGCACATTTAAGATTATTTCTCGAAGATGATGTCGTAATATTTTATTATATTATATTACATCAGAAAATATTCGAAAAAGTCCAAATGTCATGTTTAGTCGCTTCTAAAACCCACGGATATCATGTTAGAAAATATAAAAAACATCTTTATATTTGAGATGCACAACCTAAAACGATTTCAGAAAAATGAAATCTTACAGGACAGGCAAGAAAAGAGGAAATAAAAGAGAACATACATTAAAAGAGAGGAAAAGTGGCGCGTCGGAGTATCTCTGATGTTGTGTTCAGTGGCAGTCAGGAAGAAAAAGCTCTCTGGATTGTGTTCTTCGATTTACACACGGCATCTATTGCACGTCTGTCCGTCCTGGGAGAGGGATCCCTCCTCTGATGCTCTCCCTGAGGTTTCTCCCATGTTCCCCTTTAAACTGTGGGTTTTTCTCTGGAAGTTTTTCCTTGTACGATGTGAGGGTCTAAGGACAGAGGGGGGCGTATTGTCATACTGATATTCTGTACAAACCGTGAAGTCCACTGAGACAAATGTAACATTTGTGATATTGGGCTATATAAATAAACATTGATTGATTCAGTGGGATAGTGCGCTGAACTTAGTGCGCTGAACTCTGAATCAAGGGGTCACAGGTTCAAACCCCACTGCAGTCAACATGTCGTTGTGTCCCTGAGACACTTCACCTCAAATTGCTCCTGTGGGGATTGCCCACAGTATTGAGTATAAGTCGCTTTGGATAAAAGCGTCTAACAAGTGACATGTAATGTAATGTCACTCAGGGAGGAGTCCATCAGAGTCTCTGACAGCTGCTCCAGGTGACGTCAGACCCCCTGCAGAGAGTCTCTCTACCTGCAGCTGCATCTTCTCTATTTAAAGCATGTTCACCTGTCACAGTAGAGGCACAAATGAACCCCTTTAACTTCTCAGGTGCAGCACTGAGGGACTGGATTACATAGTTGAGTTGAGACTAATATAAACCGGAAATCCTCAAAGGTTCTGTTTTCTGATGTTAGTTGGTGATTTTCCAATAAATATGTGAAAAAAAATCATCTGAGATACAACTCAAAATAAGATTTTGACGTAACAAGATGATGCATTGTCTAAAAACAAGACCCTACATCTCACTGCAGTGTTACTTCTGAAGTTATGATGTCTTATAGCAGGTGTAAAGACATATTCTGACTAGATATTAGACACATATACTTGGCAAGATTTCGAGTTTTTGTAGTGCAACAATTTCCTTCGGGATAAATAAAGTCTTATCTTATCTTATCTGTAAATCATAGCTTCTGTGTGTGTTTTATTGCGTGCACATCCATGTTTTTCCGCAGAGCAGCTGTGCAGAAAGGGGTTGCCTCAGTTGAGAGAAGATGCTGATCCTCTGACTGTAAACAGACATCACAGTTTAAAAAATGCACGAGGAGCGAGAGCGCCGAGGGAAAACAAGCGAGGAAAAAGCAATGAGTCGGAAAGAGGGGAGCGATAAGAATTATGAGGAGAAGCGAGTTCAAGATGGGAGGTTTTTATTTCCCAGGGACGGACACAAGAGGCAAAAATAGAGCAGAACATTTGAAGTTTCTCAAGAGCAGAGATAAGAAACACTGAGCGGGAACAACGAGAGACGCAGAAACATGAGGTGGAGAAAAAAAGAAAGTGTTTCAGGCTGCAGGGAAATGAAGGTGAGGAGGAAACGATGGAGATGTATCTGCAGTGCTGTGGCTCATTCAGTGGAGTTTTGTAAAGCCGTCAGCATAAATTCCTCCTCACTAAGCAGATCTTGAACGCATCTGCATCCACTGCAGGATCCATCAGAATGAGAGGAGGAGCAGATCTCTATCACTGCAGGAAGCGATGGCTTCACTGGAAATAAGCTGCTCTTTCTGTTAAACCTCCGATCATTTAAGTAGGACAAATAATTAGATTAGATTAGATTAGATTAGATTCCTTTAGCGAAATTCCAAGCATTCCAAAAGGTGCAATCACATTATCATTTTGACAATACAAGCTAAAAACGTTTAATATATAATATATAAAGTGACAATGAATTGGACCTATGATACATCGAACAGTACGCTACAACATTACCATACAGATACAAGAACTATACGGTCAAGGCAGTAACACATGTAAACAATAAGTAAGTTATTGTACATGTATTTATCAGTGCTTAATTAATAACTCCTGTCAAACAAGCAAAGTTTCCCCCCAAGTAAATACGAAGTTATTATCTCCATCTCCTCTGAGGTCAGACGGCTTTATTTAATATTACCAACAGGAAGTGAGTCTGATCTTTTGTTAATATCATTTTTTGTATTTGTTTGTTTTGGGACAGTTCTTCCCCTTAAAAATGAAACCATGCATCTTAAATGTGAAGTCATAGCTGTTGTCTCTGCTGAAGGAACGACAGATTTATCGATGCATGTTTTTGCTCCGTTGTCTTTGTCGCTGTCACTTCACAGTTCTGTGTTGTTTCTGTCAGAGGAGCTTCATCATCTGCCGAGAGATAAATGAACACTTTGGGTGTTTCTCAATGGCGAGGACGCTTGCTTGGTAGCACATGTCTTCCGAGTCACTTGCTTCAGAAGCGAGGCAAGAATACTTCCTGGCATTCGGAAAACGAAGAGTGGAACAGGCGAGCAGGTGTGCAGGTGTGCGTCATATGAGAGGCCCCGCCTTACATTTTCCGCCACAGATTTGGGGAAATTGGTCGGTGCGCAAAGCATTGTGGGGATTTTAAGACCGCGGAGTCTACACATGTGCAGCCTCGAAATTTCTCCAAACGAAGTACGCCGGGCTCGGTAGAATTCCAAGTATGCTGGACATTGGAACAGTCTTTCGGCGGCACTCGATGATGTAGAATGCTTGAAATAGTGGCTCTGGAGCAGCTTCACTCGACATTGAGAAACACCCTTTGTCTCTTTGTGCTTTAAATCCTCCGACTCCTCCTCCGACTCCTCCTACTCCTCCTCTGACTCCTCTGACTCCTCCGACTCCTCCGACTCCTCCTACTCCTCCGACGACTCCTCCTACTCCTCCGACGACTCCTCCGACTCCTCCGACTCCTCCGACTCCTCCGACTCCTCCGACTCCTCCGACATCTTTTATTGTTTCGACAGTCCCAAAAACGTCATGCCTCCGTGCAGTTGGATTTATTCCAGCCGTAACGAGGGAGATTATTATTATTATCTGCGGAGAAACACGCTGACCTCGGCGTCTTGTACGAGTCGAACCGTTCTGTAACGAGCTTTGATTTATTTGAATTGAATTGAATTGATCTGCAGCGTGACCTTCAGCTGGACGCCGACAAACTGTTATTACAAATAATAATATAATTAAACTACCTGTGTAAAGATAAGCGGTAGGTAAGATATCAAGTATATATGTAAAGTCATATGAATATAAACCTAAGAAATAAAGGGAAATTATATGACTTTTTAAAATAAATTCTTAATAAGATAAGAGACATGGCATTATACAATACAAATGAAAAGACTAGAAATAAACATCTCAAAATGTAAACATCATACGAAAGCATTACAAAAAGAAAATAATAATAATAATTACGACACATTTTCCGTCTAAATGTAGTGTTTTTGCACTCGTCACTCTTCCTGTTTTTAAGCGTGTGAGCTCTACAGGATGTGTGTTTCGCCGCTGTGTGTTTTCGCCCTTTTTGAGTGTTTTTAAGGTTAAAATTCTTCCATTTTAAATACCAGCTCCACCTCAGCAGTGACTCGTTTAGTTCTGTCTGCTTCATTAGAGCTCTCTGACGGTATTTGTGTTTCTGAGAGACAGTGATGGACGTCCAGTGGACACTTTCACGTCGTCCACACCGTGAAAGTGTTTCAGATTAGTTCCTCTGCATACATTCAGCCCAGGATGAGCCTCATCTCTCAGTGTTAGAGCCTCTTGTCTCCTTAATACCTTTATAAATACAGCGTATGGTGAATGCGTGTAATCCCCATCACCCTCTTCCATTCAGACGCCTCTATTGTTTGCACATTTGGGTTTAATTGTGCAGGTTTTATCACTTATTGCACCCTAATTGCCCCACATTAGTTTATTCTGGCGCATTTCCGTTGCTTTAAATGTTCCTCCGCAGTGTGGGATTAATGTTCCAGCAGCACGAGTCAATCCAGAGGAAACACACACTGATCTGCGTGTGTGTGTGCAGTGAAAAATAGATAATTACTGAAGATGTTCTTTAAAGAGGCCGTATTCTGCTTTTTGGCTGCGTTCAGGAACGTAGTGACATTCTCTTATTTCTTTTGATATCCGCTCGTAATGAATGCAGTATTGTTGATTTTCCTCCCTCTTAGTAACTCTCTTTTCCTCTCTTTCTTCCAGACTGCACGATGAATCCAATGACACAGCTGTACTACAAGAAGGTGAGTGAAACACAAACAGTCACACGATATAGTCCTGCACACAAACCTAAAACACACAAACTGCCTTAATGCAAGATGTCCTCACTCGAGTCTTAAGCTTATTGGTCCCCACAAACATAGATCTGCAAGAAAAACACAAAAAAGAAAGAAAAATTCTCAGTTTTTTGCATTTTTAAGGAATAAAATCCTCCTTTAGTGTATCACCTTCCACCTCTGATGCACTCTAACACCAACATTCATGTTTCTAACAACTGTTATAAGTGTGTTATTCCCCTTCGATGATGCATTCAAAATGAAATCTGCAATCTGTGTGACGGACGGTTTAATTTCAGCGGGCAAACAAACGGCGTATTTATTTGACCCATAATCCGGTTTAAGCCCTCAAACAAACAGTGAGAATTCAATATTTGCACTTTCATCCGCATGGCTCTGGGACGGCAATGTCATTAAAACTCTTGACTGACACGAGATAGTTCAAAGTAACTTTATCGATGAAACAAAGTGAGTTTTTCCTAATTTTTCCTGCATAATCTGAGCCTTTTATTCCCCTGATGTTGCAGCTCTTACTGATCCTCACCTGTTCGATCCGTCGCTGTCAGCTGCTTCTGACTCTGCTTTATTTCATTACACTTTAACGCACTCATTAAATGCACGCTGCGGGATGAAGAACCTCTGCTCGTTCCCCTGGAGCTTAATATACATAATGGTGTATAATAAACTTCTGACAGGAGGGAAACGCTCCTTAACATTAATTATAAGTCACGTCTAACTTTCTCTCTTCAGGCATTTACTTAATTAATGTTTCACTCCACATTAACAGTGTAATAATACAAGTCAGTTGCATTTAGTAAATCCCTAAGGTTACGATACTGTCTCTATTTACATTTTCTGCTATTTTATAGCTTACTTTTCACTAAATCTCACTACTTTTTACTGTTTTACTACAGACGTATCTGAATAATTGGCACATTTGCACCTATTTATTTGAAGAAAACCAACAGTCAAGGAGGCAGGCACCATGCTGTGATAGTGGGGTTTCTTTTCTCCTTGTTTCACTGTATTTTACCACATTTTCTTCGGTGTATTTGAAATGTTTCGGTGTTTGTTTTTGTTGAATCAGGCGACATATTCGCCGTACCGCGACCGCATCCCGCTGCAGATCGTGCGGGCGGAGGTGGAGCTGTCTGCGGAGGAGAGGGCCTACCTCACCGCCGTGGAGAAAGGTGCGTTTAACGAACATATCGGAAATGTACAATTACACACTAGCATCAAACCACAGGTATTTCAGATCACTCAATATCTGCTAATGATGTGGAAGAAAACTGGCCCAAATACCTCAAATTTAGTTTTCCACTTTTTTTTATTGTGCATAATTTTGATTACATAATTAGCTTATAAATATGCTAAATAAAGTGTTACAACAAACACATATTGTGTGATGAATGTTGAAAAAAAAAACATTACCCCAAAAATTACAGTATAAATACATTTATATAGACATTTTAGATTATAGCCATAAATATTTACTGCCAAAAATAATATGTATATGAGGACACACAAACACACACACACACACACCACACACACACACACACACACACACACACACACCTTTTATTTTTGTTCATGACAAATCATACTTGTCATCGGACCAATGAGGGAATATTGAAATGTGCTTTATCACACACACAAACGTACCTTCACGGATGAATGAACTTGCATAAATGCAGGTAACATCCTCACACACACACACACACACTGACACACACACACACACTGACACACACACACACACTGACACTCTCACACACACATGCACACACACACACACACACACACACACACACACTGACACACACACACACACACTGACACACACACATGCACACACACAAACACACACACACATGTACATTGAAATTGGCTAAAGGTGTAAAGGTCGAGTGTTAGAGAGTTATTTTAAAGGTCCCATGTCATGGCCATTTCTACTGATCATAGTTCCATTGTTGAGGTCTACTAGAATAGATTTAAATTGTGCAATTTTCCAAACTCACATTGGTTTCTCATACAGCATCTCTGTATAGTATGTGTATTCACTCTCTGTCCTAAACGCCTTGTTGGAGCTCCTGCCCCCCCCTCCCTATGAGACACAGCGAAACCAAGCCCGAACACACACACACCCGCAGCCTGGCTGGGAGTTTGTGTGTGTGCTCACACACCGACTTATATCTAATGGGATACTTATATCTGTGTGTGTGTGTTTGCCTAACTAAAGCATCTGACTCTAACCCTTATGTCCTCCCTCCCTCCCCCTCTCCTCAGGGGACTATGCGGGGGTGAAGCACGCGCTCCGGGAGGCGGAGGTGTACTACAACATGGACGTGAACTGCCTGGACCCGCTGGGCCGCAGCGCGCTGCTCATCGCCATCGAGAACGAGAACCTGGAGATCATGGAGCTGCTGCTGGACCACGGCATCCACACCGGGGACGCCCTGCTGTACGCCATCCGCAAGGAGGTGGTGGGCGCCGTGGAGCTGCTGCTGAGCCACCGGAGGCCCAGCGGGGAGAAGCAGGTGAGAGTGAGAGAGAGAGAGAGAGAGAGAGAGAGAGAGAGAGAGAGAGAGAGAGAGAGAGAGAGAGAGAGAGAGAGAGAGAGAGAGAGAGAGAGAGAGAGGACGTTACCTGCAAGGATACCTGTTAATCTGTTGCACCCAGGTGCATATATACAGGTTTATTCATCCGTAAATGTACGATTGTGTGTTTGTGTGTGACGATGTAGTGTGTATGTGGGTATATATGTGTGTGTGACAGGATGTTTTGTGTGTGTGTGTGAGGATGTCTGTGTGTGTTTTGTGTGTGAGAGTGTGTGTGTCGACGTTACCTGCAATGATACCTGTTAATCTGTTGCATCCAGGTGCATATACACAGGTTTATTCATCCGTAAATGATTGTGTGTTTGTCTGGTGTGTGTGTCAGTGTGGTGTGTGTGTCAGTGTGTGTGTGTGTGTGTGTGTGTGTGATAATGAGTGGTACATCCATTCACTCTAACGCTCCACACTCTGCTGAGAGGATGGAAATTAAACAGCTCGTTTAGACACACCGTGAAACAGGATTAGAGACAGACACTGTGTTTGTCTGCTGTCTGTCTGTGTGTGTGTGTGTGTGTGTGTTTTAGTCTGTGTGAGTGTGTGTGTGTGTGTGTGTTTTAGTCTGTGTGTGTGTGTGAGTGTGTGTGTGTGTGTGTGTGTGTGTGTGTGTGTGAGAGTTGCACAGTGTGAGATAAATTAAAATCATAAGAGAGTAAAGAAGGACGAGGAAAAAGGCTCTTCTTCTACTTCTTCCTCCTCTTCCTCTTCCTCTTCTTCTTCTACATTAATTCCTTGACATCACCATGGCAACCAACCCTTGGCTGGGAGCAGGGGATTGTGGGATGTTTTTTTTTTTTGGTCGGCGCTCAGCTGGACGAGGACGAAAAACCAAATGTGTCTCGTTGCGTTTCTGTTTTTCCTCTTCAATATTGTTCCTCTCTCGTGTGTTCGTCAGTGATTACAACACTACAGAAAGAAGTGATACATTGTATTAAATATAATTAAATAATATATAGAAAAATTAAGGTAATTTGTAGTCTTTAAGATATAAATACATACAATTTAAAAGTATATTTAAAAATGTTTAATTAATAAACAAGAGAGGCATTTTAATCGTCGTCATTCAGATATGAGAAGAGGATTCAGATGTTGTTTCTATATCTTTAAAGATAACTATGCATGTGTTTGATTACATAATTAGCTTATAAAAATGCTAAATAAAGTGTTATAATAAATATATTTTAGATATGTTATATCGTATGATGCTTAAGAAAGGATTAATGTTAAAAAAAAAGACATTTTACCCCAAAAATGTCAGTATAAATACATCAATATAGACACTTTAGATTATAGCCGTAAATATCTACTGCAAAAATTAATATTTATATGAGGCAACACACACACACACACACACACACACACACACACACACACACACACACACACACACACACACACAGGTAAATTGAAATTGGCTGAACGTGTAAAGGTCGAGTGTAAAAGAGATTGTGTTAAAGCAGCTTTCCAGTGTGTGTGTGTGTGTGTGTGTGTGTGTGTGTGTGTGTGTGTGTGGGTGTGTGTGTGTGTGTGTGTGTGTGTGTGTGTGTGGATCTGGATGCTCTCTTATCAGCGGATATAAAAACATGTTTACAGTCAGTTTTATTCATGAAACTTGGTAGAAAGGTGAAGTTTGGGTTAGGGGGAAACGCTTTGAATCACGAAGAGGATACAAGCGTTAGTTTGAACTTTCATTAACACTGCAAGATGTTGGGAGCTCTGCAGTCTCTGAGGGCCCTAAAACGTGCATTTTCTGTATTTATTCTACCAAAAACAGAACAAAACACATCAATAACACAAACAATCAATGAGTATTAAATATCAAAAGCAGGATTTTGCACCAACCTTGTGTAGTTTCTCTGGTTATTGATTATTCCAGATGTCTTGAAGGGACATTTAAAAAAGCAGAAGCGCCTTTGTGCATTTCGTCCTCATTTCTAGTTAATAACACACACTTCAGAAAGACATTCATACCCTGTTGTGTTTCCCTTTGGAGAGACCTTTCATGGCTAATTGAAAGGCAACATTGAAAAGCACTTTGTGTAAAAGTCCCCAAATAAAAAGACAAAATGTGAAATTATTTAGAAACAACAACAGCTTACTTTCAATAATAATATTTCCATCAATTATAACATATGCTAGTTTGTGTTAAAGTTGATATCCATCAAGAGCCGCTCTGAGTAGTCAAATATGTTTAGTTAAATTATTAAATTGATCTTTTTAGGACTCACTATCGGCTCTGATTAAAATCATCACAGGGCGGCCTTTTAAATATGCAGCGAGCACGTTAGCTTAGCTTAGCATAGTGACTGGAAACGGTAGGAAACAGCTAGCATAGCTCTGTCAGAAAATAACAAAACTAACCAAGTTTACCATCGTAAAATCAGCAAGTAGCATTGTATATATATATTTTTTTATCTTTACAACAATTAACTCAAGTTCCTGTATATTTCTGCCTAAAAATAGGAATCATTTCATTTCCTAAAATGTATTTTAAGCACTTTTTTGGTCGAATTATCCCCGGATGTGTTGGGACCATGTCAGATTTTCCTCTGGACTTTTTTGCATTTTGTCTCATTTAAAAAAAGAATTATAATTAATGCATGTCATGTTTTTTTCTGGGATGATTATTTATATATTTGCCTACATTTTGGATATTGCAATAGGTGTCTTCTCCTGCTTTAAAGGCATTACAGTAAAGTGATGTCATTTTCTGAATTTACTGTAGCACGCTGTTTTAATGTTTGCCCGTCCCCTATTGATTAATATATCCAAATTACTGATGATTATTGACCAGAATATTGTGTTGTGTTCGAAAGCTGTCACCGTTCATGGTGCTCGCGGGTACATTTTGACCCATGATTTATCTCAGTCCAAAACACAACACAAAAAATGACTATCATCCAATATTGTTTTAACTACATCATAACTAACTTATAATGCATTCAGAACCGTACAATCCTGTTGTAATTTAATGTGATGGCCCAAAACACATTACACCACATATTGCACACGTGCATGTGTGAGTTCAGGTTCAAGTGTTAGTGTACGCATTCTTTGAGAAAGGTGGAGTTCCCGTGGGGGGAGGGGGGGGGGGGGCAGAGGGAGGGGAGACCAGGTGCATGTTGCAAAAAATTATTGTTACAGTGGATGAAGGGGGTGGGGGAGGGGTGTCTAAAGTCAAAGATGAATCTTGATTGGGCCAAATTCGACCTCGAGTCACCCACAACAATTCTGCTGGGTCTCCCCAGACCCCAACACCAAATTATACACTTTTTTTTTAGAGACCTTCAGACTTGGCTAAAATTGTCAAAATCAGTAGTGTTTATAAAGCTGTTGTGGAGGATATCATGAAGCCTTGTTCCGATACAAAAAACTAGACCGTAGTTATTATATAATTTTAACTTGAAACGGGTCACGAGAGACCCGAACACAACACAAGGGTTAACAGGTTCTACAAGCATCGATAGTCCACCTTACACTATCGTTTGTTTCACTGTTCATATCAACGTGTTGGTCACTAACATAAGGCTATATGATTCATTTCATGTCGAGTTAGGATAACCAGTCGTCTGTTTTGGAAGAGCTTTAATAAAATGTCCAGTAAAGACATAGAAATTATCGCAGCGTGTTTTCTGTTATTTCTTATGTGGGTCAGTTCTGGTGGGAGTGTATTCAGAAGGAGGAAGAGGAGGAGGAGGAGGAGGAAGAGGAAATATTAAAAAGCATGAAAAATCTACTCCTTTACAGAAAAATAGGAAAAAACACAAACTATATGTTATACACCTCTGTGTGTGTGTGTGTGTGTGTGTGTGTGTGTGTGTGTGTGTGTGTGTGTGTGACGCCCAGCTGCTTCACACTTCTTATCACGGCAGGGAAAAGTAAAAAGGGCGATTGAGAAGGAGAGAGATTTTGGCAGCAGAGAGAAAAACAAAGATGGCGGGAGGTCAGACGAGGAGAGAGAGGGAGGGAAAAGGGTGTGAAGGAGGAGAGAAGAGGAAGAGGAGGAGGTGAGGAGGAAGAGTGAGAGACGAAGACACTCTCCCTCTCTCCCTCCTTTTCCTCAAGTCTGCTCCTCTCACTCCTGATTTCTTGGTGTGTGTGTGTGTGTGTGTGTGTGTGTGTGTGGGTGTGTGTATGTGTGTGTGTGTGTGTGTGTTTGTGTGTGTGTGTATACGCGCCTAATGTTAAGAGGCTTGCAAACATTTTACAATTGTTATTCTTTTGTTTTGAACACTTTACATTAAGGTCCAGCTATTTAGCACGTCAAATCTGAATTAATAATAAATACAATGAAATAAAATGTGAAAACAGAACATTTTAAAATCATTAAAATGATCATCATCATCATCATCATCGTCATCATTAAGTAGGAAAAAAATTAAATGAAATAAAACAAGTAAGATAAAAAATGTAAATGATGAAAATATATTGAGAATATTAAATTAATAAAAAAGACAGTCATTACTACTTCCACTTAGAGAATATTTTATAATATTTTAATTTATTTAAATTATAATTTAAATTAAATTATTAGCATTTACAAATAATTGGCATTTTTTTCAATTATTTTTCATATCTTATTTTTTATTTATTTTAGAAAGGTTATAAGGTACAAATAATTAAAATATTTCAAATTATTCTCACCACTTCTGGTCTATTCCCCTTCCTTTTTTAACGTGTAATTAATACTTATATTTGTTGTAAACACAATTTTTGTCATACGATGTAACCATAATTTAATAGTGTTTTTTCCTCAGGTTCCCTCTCTGATGATGGACAGCCAGTTTTCAGAGTTCACCCCCGACATAACTCCCATCATGCTCGCTGCTCACACCAACAACTACGAGATCATCAAACTGCTGGTGGCGAGGAAGGTGACAAATTAAAATAAAAACACAAATTGAATTATCAATATTATCCTTCATTTCTCTTAATCTTTAATAATGTGGTTGTTGTTGTTTACAGGTGACGATCCCCAGACCTCACCAGATCCGCTGCGACTGTGTGGAGTGTGTGTCCAGCTCAGAGGTGAGATAAGATAACATAACATAAGATAAGATAAGAAAAGAAAAGGTAAGGTAAGGTAAGGTAAGGTAAGGTAAGGTAAGATAAGATAAGATAAGGTAAGGTAAGGTAAGATAAGATAAGATACGGTAAGATAAGGTAAGATAAGATAAGGTTACCCAAGCCCATCTTTGACCTTTAAACCACTTTTCGATTCCCAGAATTAGGATATTTCACCCTGTTTTAAGACTTCCCTCATGAATCTGTTTCTACATGCATTGAAGGATTTTAAAACTGATGCATTTGCTGAATAAAGTCCTAAATGAGTGTTTCTCCTTGTTTCGCCTGCAGGTGGACAGTCTGCGTCACTCCAGGTCTCGACTGAACATCTACAAAGCTCTGGCCTCCCCCTCCCTCATCGCTCTGTCCAGTGAAGACCCCATCCTCACCGCCTTCAGGCTGGGCTGGGAGCTGAAGGAGCTCAGCAAGGTGACGATTAACACTAAACTATGTTAGAAAAATATCACTGGTCACCGGCTTGAGCTTCAACATCAGGATCCATGTATCCATGATCCTCTGAAGAATGGAAGTAGTCTTCACATACAGAGCATTTGGTCCAACTAGTTCCTGAACAGTGTCCTGGTTTTTCTCAAACTGTCAAAATTCTGACTTTTTCTCAAAATTCTGACTTTTTCTCAAAATCCTGACTTTTTTCTCAAAATCTGGAATTTTTCTCAAAATCCTGACTTTCTCTCAAAATCCTGACTTTTTCTCAAAATCTCAAAATTCTGACTTTTTTCTAAACATCTAAAAAATCTGACTTTTTTCTCAAAATTCTGACTTTTTCTGAATACTTAAAAAAGTTAAAGGGGACCTATCATGCAAAATGCACTTTTTGATGTCTTTGATACATAACTATGTGTCCCCGGTGTGTCGGGGAACTCACGCAGCGTCAGAAAATAAAACCCTTTCTCTTTTCCTCCGTACCCAAATCTCTAAAAACGGGGGAACAACGGAGCTGATCCAGATTTGCGTCCGATAGGACGTAACATCGGAAATGTAGGCTGGCTTTACACCCACAGCCCTATCAGAAACATTGCTATCAGAAACAATGCCCGACTGTTTTGGACGTAATATGGTCGGTGTTTACATTAGCATCGCTAACACTCAGAGCTAACCTGTAGAAAGCCTTTGAGCTCCATACTGTTTCAGAAATAAATACAAATGTATTTATTATAAACGTTAGTCCTTAACATCTATCACTGTGTATATCACCATTCAAACATCTTTTAAAAGTTGAACAAACCCCACACAGCTCAGTAAAGACTGTGACATGTTGACTTTATTTGATAATTTCAGTAAAAACTAATGTTCATATTTCTCTTTTTTATTATAATACTGATGAACGTTCAAAACAAAGCACTTTGGCAAGTTACCACATACATTTTAAAAAGCTTAATAAGCACCGTAACTTTCATGATATAATTTCTCGGTTGTTTCCGTGAACGGCCGACTGTTGTGTGACGCCAAATGCTGCGGCCGCAAGGCATTGTGGGGCAGCATTTTCTCCTCTCCTTTCGTAAAGGGAGGTCCAGTGGTTCCTAAGCTAAAGGAGGTTATAAGGAAGTTTGAAACCTCCTTTCCTATCATAGAGAATTCGAACGGCTCTTATCATGGCTGCCACTGAGGGACTTCCGGGTCATTTCACTCCGTTAGGAAGGTTCCTCATCATCTCCTCTGAAACCCTTTCTCCCCCCCCTCTCTCCTCTCCAGGTGGAGAACGAGTTTCGTCAGGAGTACGAGGAGCTGTCTCAGCAGTGCAAGCGTTTTGCCAAAGACCTTCTGGACCAGGCGCGGAGCTCCAGAGAGCTGGAGACCATCCTGAACCACCGGGACAACGACCAGAGTGAGGAGCTGGACCCCCGGCAGTGCCACGACCTCGCCAAGCTCAAGCTGGCCATCAAGTACCACCAGAAGGAGGTAGGACGCCATCTTTGTTCATACACAGGGCTGCCATTTTAGTTTTATAGCTTTAAGAATCATTTTTGCAAAGTTGAAGTTGAAGTGCAGACAGAAATACGATTGAGCTACCTCACTTGCTTCACTGTGATTCGTGCCATTGTGATTTTATATTTCAAACATGTACTTTTGGAACATTTAAGCTCCTAAAAATCTCTTTTTGGTGTGACAAAAATACGAAATCCTGCTGAGACTTGAGTGTTTTCCTTGGTAGGTTGGGAGATTTTAAAAAAGAGCTTCTTGTCCTTGTTCCCAGAGATGTTTGTGTGCTTTTCCAAAGATGTGATGCAACCTTTAATCTCCTAAAATTATCTTTGGGTGGAAAAACAATCCACAATCTTGATAAAACGTGTTTTCCTAGAAACGTTGAAATGTTTTGTGTGTGTGTGTGTGTGTGTTAGTTTATATTATTCATGCATGCATGTGGACCTTCGCTGACATCACGTTTGGTTATCAAATACCAGCAGAAAGAGGAATGGACACCATGTTAAGTTATGGGTTTCTTCTGTGTGTTTATGATCACCCTCGCTGGTGTCAGGGTTAGTTGTTCGCCATCTTTGTTCATGGCATTTCCAGAGAGGTGTGCCATTTTCATCTTTTTAAGTGTGTGTGTGTGTGTGTGTGTCTACATGATTCAACACGCAGATAAAATACCAACTTCCTGTTTACCACAACACATGTATTCATGGTTGCAGGTAACATTAAATTGTAGTTGGAATGTTTTAATCTCCTGCAGCTTCTTTCCTTGTATTTGAGCATCTCATGGGTTTGGTCTCTTTCCTCGTGTCGCTCGTTAAAGGAAAGTGAGACTGACGGAGACACAGAAAGAAACAGATGATGGGAAACAGAGAGGATGGAGCAGAGTGAGAGGATACAAAGGGAGAAAAGGGAGATTTAATGGGAGAGAAAGAGAGATGAAAGCAGAGCGAGCGGGAACAGGAAGTGCCTGAGTGAGGAGAGACGTGATGGAGTTATATAAATATATATATATTTAAACCCTGAGGAAGTGTGTGTCTCTCTCCGTCTGTCAGACTGTTAAAGCTCTGAGACATAGAGAAGAAATGTGGAGAGAGGTCAGAGGAGGAGGAAGCATCAGGGGAGAAATGAGAGGAGGAGACAGAGGTAATGAGAGGAAGGAAGGAGGACATGTTTCCGTTTCAGGAACGGAAGATTTCAGAGGTTTGCAGCAAAAAATGCATTAAAATAGCTCCAAATTGTTGAGAAAAAAAGTCCCAAAATGGATGAAAACAAAAAATATAACGGATATATAAAGAGTATGGTGTATAAATATGAATCTGCATAAGAGTTGATAGATATAACAGCATGGATGTGTGTAAACAATATTGTGACAGACAGTGTTAGCTTTGTTTGTCAACAACAGTCAAATGTCGCGTATATAAATATAATTATATACACACATAAATTACATTTTTACCTATTTTAATAGCTCGTTTATAAAATAGAAGCAGTGAAAAAAGGCATTTCAAGTGTTAATTTTTCATGCAACAATGTCAGAAAATACTGTTTGCAGCTTGTCGGTTAAGGATCATTCCTGGATTCTTTTATATTAAAGCTAAAATCTTTGGAATGACAAAACAAAAGAGTTGCTTTGGACTTTTTTAGTATTTTACGACATTTAACCCTCCTGTTGTCTTCGGGTCAAATCTGACCGATTTACTACTTTCATCAATCATAACTTGTTTGTTTTACATTCGATTGCTTCAAGGCTTCATGATATCCTTCACAGCAGACATTTGACATATAAAACAGCTGATCACCACTTTCATTGAATTTTGGATGATTTAGTCAACTTTGAACACACACACACACACACACACACACACACACACACACACACACACATACTCTAGATGTGTTCCCCCCCTTATGCGCCCAATCCCCCCATGTGAATCACACCTGGCACACACAAACACACACACACACACACACAGAACAATGACGCATTTCCCGCTCTTATGTGCCCATCCCCCCACATGGATCACACCTGGCACACGCAATACATGTTCAGTGTCTGTTCTTTGTATATTTACTGCAGTTTTTCATGTATACCAGTAGTCTGATACAATATGTACAGTTTGAAAGGGTGTTAAATGAAATGTGGTGATGATTAATGGTTTTTGTGTTAATGTAATAGCAGTTAAAACAGGACCGGTCAAATTTGACCGAGAACACCAAAGTAAAAACGAAGACAATAGGAGGGTTAATAGAACCAAAAAAAGAAAATCCTCGCGAAAATTATTCTTAAGATTAATTTATAATGATAAGAAATGTTAGTTGCAGCACTTAATGCATTTGTTGCAAGCAATATATATTAAATAAAATAGACACAAAAAACACACAAAGCACATCATCTTGAGACAAACATAATTGTACATTTAATATCAGATGAATAAAATATGCTCACAAAAACATTTAATGTTTTTTTTATACTTTTCTTTAAGAAGAAAAATTAGAGTCCATCTTCCGAATTGTTTATTATTGTATAATTAAAATTATCCACATCATTTATGCTACTCATTGCATGCTAATTATTTGAGTGCACATCACATATTAATATGCATCACATCACACATCGCTAACAAGCCAACATACTGAACATACCGTACTTAATGATGGCAAATTCCTTATTGTAACTCTGAAAATTTTACCATGCAAACTCTTCACATGCCGACCGTCTGAATGCTGCACGAGGTTAACATGCAAGTTATGCTAATTATGCTAATTCATGCAACTCATGCTAATTATGCAAGTTGCCTCTGGTAGTTTCTAAACGCTGCAGACTCAAACTTTACATTTATAACTAAAAAATGTTGGGGTGAAGAGAATGTCCAGGTTATCAATAAGCATGAATGCTGGGAAAGAATCAAATAGAGTCCAAAAAAAACCAAATAAAAACCTATTATTACGTCATAAAATCATCATATATACATGAGAGTAACAAATGCGTCACTTCCGGGCAAAAAGTACGGCTCCGCCCACTTTTGAGGGGAACAACGCTGTCCTTTGAATGGCGGTCAATACAAATTCGTAAGTTTTTGCCAATCCGATCAGAAATTTAAGAAAACCGTGGATTTGTGGATCTTCAAAGAGCCCGATTACGACGGCCAGTCAGGCAAACAATTACATTCAATCATTGGAAAAGGACGATCGGGCTCGTAGCAGTAGGCGATGGATGTCATACATGAGAGTAACATCTACGTCACTTTACGGCCCCGCCCACTTTTGGGGGAAACCAACGCTGTCATTTGAATGGCAAGCCTGAAGCCACAGAGCTCTTCTGTTACTGTCCTTTCTTCTTAGAGGAAGTACAGAAACACGTAACTCTGGATTTGTTTTAATGTTTGAGGTGCAATAAACGACACAGCAGCTTGTTGGCATGATACAACAATTATTTTCCGCCTCGCTCATGAGAGTAACAGCCGGAGAAATTACAGCCTCGCCTACTGATTTTAATTTAACTATATATCGAGACCGATTGTTGATTTCAAATGATTGAATGTAATTGTTTGCCTGACTGGCCGTTGTAATCGGGCTCTTTGAAGATCCACAAATCCACGGTTTTCAAAAAATTCTGATCGGATTGGCAAAAACTTCAGAACGTGTATTGACCGCCATTCAAATGACAGCGTTGTTTTCCCCCAAAAGTGGGCGGGCCGTCATTTTCGCCTGGAAGTGACGTAGGTGTTACTCTAATCTATACAAATATTTTTGAGCAATCAATTGTAAAGAAAATAAATTCCCATGCCATAAAAGGTTTGTTGGAGTATTAACAAAATACAAATGATTATTACAACAATAAATAAATACAGGAATAAATAAGTGTTGACTGTAGTGCAGTTGAAATGTTAGGTTGGTACGATTGGGCTTTAATTAGGACCACATGTATCATTGTTTTCATGAAATTATCTTTAAGTATTATCAATTAAAAACATAACAAATATATTGCATCCAATAAATTCACACAGAAGTCAAAGGGAAGTGTCAAAGAGAGAATTGTAGTGCCGATGAAAGGGAGTCGGAGGCGGTGTATTTAGCATGGAGTTCCACTCTTTATTCATTAAACACAAGAGGGTAAGTAAACATCTGCTTAGTATGACAAGCTAGCAGGAATGACCAAAACCTGACCTAGGTGTTCCCACTAAAGGGTCCGTGTAGCAACACTATCCCACAGGTGAATTATGTTCCACTAGGTGTCACCACACAAGCCCCCCCAGAATTCACGTATAAACAAAATCCGTGTGGCGGGGAGGAACAACACGCCGACCCCCACGACTCCTGAGCACTGGAGTCGGTAAAGCGACCTCCGCCTGTGCGGCCCCCGTAAGAAGAGGGACCGGAACAACAGGTCCAAAATCCGTGACAGGAATCAAAGCCGGGGGGCGGCCCCGTCTCGGCGGTCGAGCCAGCACCACCGGCTGGTCTAAGTCCAAGTGAGCAGCCTTCACCCGGTCAACCGAGACGTGTTCAGCCTTGCCACCCAGGTCGACCACCAGGTGTTTGTCCCCGTGTTCTAAGACCCGGAAAGGTCCATCATAAGGGGGCTGCAGGGGGCCTCTGTGTGCGTCGTGGCGGATGAAAACGTGCCCAGCCGAGCGTAGCTCTGTGGGAACCTGAGTCCTTTGAGTACCGTGCTGAGTAGTAGGTACAGGAGCGAAAACCTCCGCAGCGTCCAGCAAGAAAGCCCGCTGGGCCGTCGCAGACCAGGGAGCCGATGCATTCGGGAGGAAATCCCCTGGAACCCTCAGCGGCTGACCGTAAACCATCTCCGCCGTAGAGCACTGCAGATCCTCCTTAGGCGCGGTCCTCAGGCCCAGCATCACCCAGGGCAGCTTGTCGACCCAGTTGCCGTCCGTAAGGCCGGCCCTGAGGGCCGCCTTCATGGAGCGATGGAAGCGCTCGCAGAGGCCGTTAGCCTGAGGGTGGTAAGCGGTAGTCCTGTGCAGCTTAACCCCCAAACCGCCCGCCACGGCGTTCCAGAGCTCGGACGTGAACTGTGAGCCCCTGTCTGAGGAAATGTCTGACGGGGTGCCAAAACGACACACCCACGTTGCAATGAAGGCCCGGGCAACGTCTGCGGCCGACGTCGACACGAGAGGAACCGCCTCCGGCCAACGGGTCGTTCTGTCCACCATGGTGAGGAGGTAGGAAAAACCCTGAGAGGAAGGCAACGGACCAACCAGGTCGATGTTGACGTGGTCAAACCTCCTCTCAGGCACCAGGAAACGCTCCAAAGGGGCCTTCGTGTGGCGGTGCACCTTAGCGCGTTGACAAGCCACGCACTCTCCGGCCCAAGTCCTCACGTCCTTTTTCAGCCCATGCCAGACGAACTTCGCGGCCACCAAACGCACCGAAGGCTTAACGCCGGGGTGTGACAGCCGTGCACTGCCTCGAACACCGGACGCCTCCAGCTGGCGGGGACGACAGGCCGCGACAGGCCTGTAGAGACGTCACACAGGAGAGTAATGCCCGCGTCGCCGAACACCACGTCCTCCAAGCACAACCCAGTGCTCTCCAACTTCAGAGTCTGGACGCCGGGGTCAGCGACCTGGTCCGCCGCCATGCGACCATAATCCAGGCCCAACTGGACGGCTCCGATGACGACCCTGGAGAGGCAATCAGCAACCAGGTTTGACTTGCCAGCCACGTGTTTAATGTCCGTGGTGAACTCTGATATGTAGGAAAGCTGCCGCTGCTGACGTGCCGACCAAGGCTCCGCCTTTGACATGGCGAAGGTGAGCGGCTTGTGGTCGACAAACGCCGTGAACTCACGGCCTTCCAGCAAGAAACGGAAGTGCCGCACGGCCAACCAAAGACCCAGGAGCTCACGGTCAAAGGCGCTGTACCTGCGTTCTCTGGGCGTCAGCTGGCGGCTGAAAAAGGCGAGCGGTTGCCAAGCGCCCTCTACCCACTGCTCGTGCACTGCGCCGACTGCGTAGTCCGATGCGTCCGTAGTGATAGAGATGGGAGCCGTGGATGATGGGTGTGCCAGCAAAGCCGCTTGAGCCAACGCGGTCTTGACCTCAGTAAAAGCGACCTCCGCTTCTGCTGTCCAGTCGATCGCCTGGACGGGGGTCTTGCCTTTCAAAGCCTCATACAGCGGCCGCATGATGTGGGCGGCTCGGGCGATGAAACGGTGGTAGAACGTCACCATCCCCAGGAACTCCCGGAGCGACCGGGCTGTGAGCGGGCGAGGAAAAGCCGCAACAGCCTCCACCTTCGCCGGCAGAGGTGCCGCTCCGCCCTTGGTGACGCGGTGCCCGAGGAAGTCAATGTCAGACACCCGAACTGGCACTTTGCAGGATTGATAATTAATCCATGTTCGTTGAGCCGCGTGAAAAGGGATCGGAGGTGGGACAGGTGCTCCTCCACTGAAGCGCTGGCGACGAGTATGTCGTCCAGGTAAACAAACACAAACGGCAGGTCCCGCAGCACCGAATCCATCAGGCGCTGGAACGTCTGAGCGGCATTCTTGAGTCCAAAAGGCATCCGCAGGAACTCAAAAAGTCCAAAAGGCGTTATCACTGCTGTCTTGGGAATGTCCAGGGGGTGCATGGGCACCTGGTGGTATCCACGCACCAGGTCCACTTTAGAAAACACCCTCGTACCGGCCAGATGCGCCGAAAAGTCCTGAATGTGCGGCACCGGATAGCGGTCAGGCGTAGTGGCGTCGTTGAGTCGGCGGTAATCCCCGCACGGGCGGAAACCGCCGTTCGGCTTGGGAACGACGTGCAGAGGAGAGGCCCAAGGACTGTCGGAGCGGCGGACGATGCCCAGGCGCTCCATGGTTGCAAACTCCGCCCTCGCTACAGCTAGCTTAGAAGGGTTCAACCGCCGGGCCCTGGCGTAGACAGGGGGACCTTCGGTAGTGACGTGGTGCTCCACGCCATGCTTGGTGGTGAGCGCAGAGAAGGTGGGCAGCGACAGGTCTGGAAACTCGGCCAACAGTCTGAGAAAAATGTCCGCCCCCGACAGCGAGCCCGACAGCCCGTCGTACGCTGCGCTGCCGAGTGTGCACACAAGAGAGGAAAACGTCAAGGCATCAACCAAGCGTTTATTCTTAACGTCCACTAAGAGTCCATGAGCACACAAAAAATCTGCCCCGAGGAGGGGAAAAGAAATGTCCGCTGTCACAAAATCCCAGCTGAAACGCTGTCCTCCGATGCACAAACACATAGGCCTCACGCCGTACGTGCGAATGGGACCGCCGTTAGCCGTCGTCAACCGCGGTCCGTGCCCTCCCCGAGCGACGTCTTCCCTCGACGCGGGAACCACACTCCGTTGAGCGCCCGTGTCACACAGAAACAGGCTCCCCGAAACGCTGTCGCTGACAAAGAGAAGCCTGCACGTGCCGCCGACGCTCAGGGCCACTACTGAGCGCCGGCACCTCCGTTTCCCGGAGGTTTGTAGCTGCATGGAGCGACGCACTTCTTCGCCATTGTCCCGAAACGTGCGTGGTAAAAGCACTCTCCGGTGTCTCCACGCCGGCTTGACATTGCCGCGTCCGGCCTCCGCCATGCTGTCTTGACCGTAGATGGGCCGCTGAGCGTCACAGCTAACGCCTCTGCACCGGGCTGTTGTGTAGCCAGGAAAAAACGGTCCGCTTCCTCAGCCAAGGCACGGGGCTCCGTGACGGGTGTGTTGGCCAGCGCCGTCTGGACCCGGGAAGGCAAGTGGCGTAGGAAAATCTCCATGAACAAAATCTGGGGATCTTCCCCCCCTAGCAGATTTAGCATTTTCTCCATGAGATGAGACGGTCTGCTGTCCCCCAGGCCTTGAATGTCTAGAATCTGGCGGGCTCTCTCCTTAGCAGATAAGCTAAATGTCTTAAGGAGGAGAGCCTTAATCGCCTCATATTTGCCATGGTGCGGGGGGGCAGCGATAAATCCCACCAACCTGGATGAAGTGGAGCTTCCCAGCGCTGCCACTACATGGTAGTACTTCAAGTCCCCATCACGGACTTGTCTGCAGGCGAAATGCGCTTCCACGTGGGCGAACCATGCTGCCGCGGCGTGCTCCCAAAACTCCGGCAACTTAACGAAAACATTGCTATCAGCCATGTTCAATGAGTCTCGGAAACTTTCGCGAAAACGTCAGGGTCACCAGTGTAGTGCCGATGAAAGGGAGTCGGAGGCGGTGTATTTAGCATGGAGTTCCACTCTTTATTATCCATTACAACAAGAAGGTAAGTACACATCTGCTTAGTATGACAAGCTAGCAGGAATGACCAAAACCTGACCTAGGTGTTCCCACTAAAGGGTCCGTGTAGCAACACTAACCCACAGGTGAATTATGTTCCACTAGGTGTCACCACAGAATACACTTTCTTTTGTACCATTTAAAAGACAAAGAAACCACATGGGTTGTAATAATTATGCTAATTCGTGCAACTTATGCTAATAAGCAAGTTGCCTAACACGTGCAGAGTTTACATTTCAAACGAAAACATTTTGGGGTACCGAGAATTTCCAGGTTAACAATAAGCATGAAAGCTGGTAAAGAATGAAGTATAGTCTAAATAAAACCTATTTATGTCATGAAATCATCATAAATAGCTTTTATTTTGATAAAGGTTGTCCATGCCCTGTTAAGCCCGAGAGGACCATAATCCGGGTCCGCGGGTAGTATTTTCACGAAACTGTGTCTCAGGGCTTCTTAATATTTAAAAACCTATGAATGTGTCATACTCACTTAACGGTTAGAAACTCAGCTAACTGAAGATCTGAACCATTTTTACCGAAACAAAGCACAAGTCTCACAAGAAGCGTCTAAATGAGCCCTGAGCGAAAACATGCTAACGCACTTAGCACAGAACTCAAGGTAAAAATACCCTTATTACTTATCGTACCTGCACATACAAGATATCCGATTAAAGCTGAGATTCCACAGATTCTATAGGTATTAGGATCATCACCGAGCGATCAGAACTCACGACAGGGGAAGCAAACACAGACATCACGACACGTAGCTTTACGGAGCATTCACAGTGATCGTCTCACCTTAGCTGTTGTTCTGATCAAAAGTCGTGTTCAATGGCATTAAAACGTTTGTTGGTATAAAACGGAGAAAACACCCGGAGAAATGATTATTTACACATTTACTTTATACAATCTATACAGGAATAAATAAATACATACAGGATTAATACATACATATAAATACAGGAACAAATGTGTGTTGATTGTAGTGCAGTTTAAATTTGAGGTTGGTACGATCGGGCTTTAATGATGACGGCAATGATCATTATTTTCACAAAATTATCTGTAAGTACTTGAGCACATTTAAAATAATGCATAACACCCTGTTGAGTTGAACACTAATAATACATTTCATACAATAAATTCAAGGTCAAAGGGAAGTGTTAAAGACAGAATGCACTTTTCTTTTATTCCATTTAAAAGACAAAATAAACCTCCGTTTTCAGCCTTCTGCTAAATGTTTGAAAACTCTTTGATCCAGGTGCTCCTGTGGTGCTGGCTTCATTATCAGCCCAACAATCGCTCAGCATTTAGCCGCTCTGTCGGTAAAACAGTGATTAAAGTGTGTCCTGTTCCTCGCTGAGAGAGATGTAAAAAGAGAGAGTGCTGCTGTGAGAAACTCTCCAACAGAAAGCAGAAAAGTGTCTTTTTATTTCACTGAAACATCCCGTGGCGTTCTGCAGCGGGAGACACTCTCAGCTCCGGAAATAAGACATCATTTCAGAAGATGTAAGGAAGAGGAAGAAGAGGAGGAGGAGGAAGAGGTGGCTGTCAGAAATCTTTTAAATGTGTGAGGAGTGAGAGGAGATGGAGACAGAAAGATGAAGAGGAAGAGAGATGTTAGAGGAAATCTGGATGTCACCAAATATCTGCCACTGAAGCAGAAACACAGCAGCTTTTCATGTTGGAAATATTGCAGTGTAACCTAGATTTTACATATTTCATTTCTGCAGAATTCAGCTTGTCACTTCTGCATTGCATGCATTTGCACCAATACCTACTGTTTACAGTGTGTTTTTGTACACCTCAGTACAAGTAGTATTACTGTCTTTTCAGATTTAGCATACTTACACTTCATGTTGTCTTAAAGGTCTCCTATCATACTGTTTCTCATCAATATATTATAGCTCTCAGATATATACAGAACATGTCTCTGATTGGCTGAAACACCAGATCATTGCAGCATTACCCATGATCCCCTCTGTTTCAGCCCTGTTTCCAAAGTGCTGATTCTCTGTCTGTTACTTGATGAAAATAAGGAGCCCCTCCCCACGCCCCTCTGAGAGAGATTTGGTTAAAAAGAACACAATGGTGCTCTAGGAGGAGATTCAGGTGATAAGGGGGGGGGGGGTTACCTTGGTTGCTGATTGGCTGATGGTTACACAACTCAAAACATCGTTATGACATCATAAAGTGGCCAAAATCTGATCAGCTCATTTTCAGACAGGTTTTTATAGAAATGGATCAGGACACAAAGAGAGAGATGGAAATAGAAAGGAAGGACATTAAATAGAGAGAGAGAGAGAGAGAGAGAGAGAGAGAGAGAGAGAGAGAGAGAGAGAGAGAGAGAGAGAGAGAGAGAGAGAGAGAGAGAGACATGTGGAGATAAAAGACACAGAGTCTGGACGCCATGACAACAGATGTTGACAAACACACAGATGTCACATTAGCCTCTGCATGCCCTGTACTGTGTGTGTGTGTGTGTGTGTGTGATAGAGTGTGTGTTGTGCATTAGGAAGCAGGTGTTTCTTTTGTGTGTTGAGAGCACAGTGTTTGTGTGTTTTATGTGTCCTTTTTGCTTGTGTTTATAAAATGTAACCTTATTTATTTCTGTGTGTGTGTGTGTGTGTGTGTGTGTGTGTGTGTGTGTGTGTGTGTATGTTTGTGTGTGTGTGTGTGTCTGTCAGAAGGCGGTTGATGAACACTGTCAGGACACTTATGTAAGCTCTCCACGTCCTTTACCTCTCTCCTCTTCTCTTACACTGTCACCTCCTTTACCTTCACTCTCCCTCTCTCTCTCTCTCTCTCTCTCTCTCCCTCTGTCTCTCTCTCTCTCTCTCTCTCTGTCTCTCTCTCTCACTCTCCCTCACTCTCTCTCTCTCACTCTCCCCACTCTCTCTCTCTCTCTCTCTCTCCTCTCTCTCTCTCTCTCTCTCTCACTCTCCCTCACTCTCTCTCTCTCTCTCTATCTCACCCTCTCTCTCTCCCTCTCTCTCTCACTCTCCCTCTCTCTCACCCTCTCTCTCTCTCTCTCTCTCACCCTCTCTCCTTTCTTTCTCCTCCACATTACTTAATAATAAATCTTCCTCTCCTCTTCCCGCTGCTTAATCTCTTTCCATGAATATTTCTTCTTAACCTTAACATAACCTCCTCTCACCTGTCTCTGCTTTGTGTGCGTGTGAGAGAGAGTGTGTGTGTGTGTGTGTGTGTATGTGTGTGATCGCAAAGGTGACACACACACACACACACACACACTGAGAGCTGCCTCAATGATTTACAGCGGGCTTTCAGAGCAAATTATATAATGCTGCGATGTTTGTTTGTGATGTGAAACTAATACCTGCTGACCCTTTGTGTCTGCATGGCTCCTGCAGGAAGACACACACACACACACACACACACACACACACACACACACACACACACACACACACAGTCTCATACACGTGTGCACACATTCATGCATTATGAAACCATTGTTCAGTTGCATACTTTAAAATGTGTTTTAGTACTGCTGATTTCCTAAACCCTTGCGCCCCCCAGCATGGCGCTGAATCTGCGTCTAAATACACATTTCTAGGAATTATATAAGTCTTTTTTTTTCTTTTGAGGCACAAAAGAGATTTGTCGTTGAAACCTTGTCGTCTCCTAAATGCTCTTTGGATACCCTCCACCAGAGATGGGGTTGTTACTCAAAAAAAGTAATATATTACATATTACTTATTACTTTAAAAAAAAGTAATATATTACTTTACTTCGTTACTCTCTACATAAAGTAACGCGTTACTTTACGCGTTACTTTACGCGTTACTTTACGCGTTACTTTACTCGCAGGGCCGCCCCTCCCTACAGATCACGCAGACTGCGGAGGGTGCTTCATTTTGCGGAGGGAGCCTCATTTGAAGCACAAATGCGGCGCAGCTACGGTGCATTATTTTACTCGACATCCTCACTCTGGATTCGGAGGTCCTCCTTAGCTATTAGCTTCACGTTAGCATGTTGTCTTTGCAGGTGCTTGTTGAGGTTTGACGTTGTGTTTGCAGCAGTGGATAAAAGCTTCTGTCCTGGACACAGTTTGCACCTCACCGTCACATTCCTGCCCTTTCTTCGGACGAACTCAAAATAATGGGCTGACCTCCGCCCCTCGAAAGTTATCGATGTTGACTCAGCCATGTTTATGCACTGCATGTGGACGCGCAAGTCGCGCAAATGTTACGTAAATATAAACCTGCGGCGGAAATCCCTCTTGTCTGTCAAAGGGAGAATCTAGTCATTATTTATGTTAGTAGGCTAACTGTGATTACTGAATTATAAATGTAACGCGTTACATTACTCCGTTACCGACAAAAGTAATATTATTACAGTAACGCGTTACACCCAACTCTACCCTCCACCATGTCTGATTTTCATATTGTTATTGACTGTCTCTCCTGGGACATGTCTCCATGCTTTAATGTTCAAAAAGCTCTTTATGGTTCTCATACTGCCTGTGCTGCAGCACCTCTTTTCACCCTCTGTCTGAAACCAGAGCCCAGTCTGCTCTGATTGGTTAGGATTTGGGAGAGAAAGAAGACAAGAGGGGAGGAGGTAGGGAGGTTATGGAGGACATGAGGAGAGGGAGGAGAAGATAAGAAGGAATGTTAAGGATGCATGAGCAGTTTCCCCAAGAGAGCAGGAGACAAGGTCACAACGAGAGAGGAGTGTGTGTGTGTGTCCGTGTGTGTGTGTCCGTTTGTGCGTGTGTGTCCGTGTGTCCGTGTGTGTGCGTCCGTTTGTGTGTGTGTGTCCGTGTCAGTGTGTGTGTGTGTGTGTGTGTTTCCTGCAGCATGTATTGATCTCAGAGACATTGAGAGTACATTGGAGGTGTAATCTGCATCGATCGCGTCGGACACTGCTGACGAGGACACATACACACACACACACACAAACGGACACACACACAAACAGACACACAAACAGACACACACACACACACACACACACACAAACAAAGTCTCTGATTGGCTGACACACAGGAAGTGATGAACTGTGTCCAGCTGGCTGACAGAAAGGTGTCGGTACCCTGAACAACACCTGCAGTGCATTCTGGGTAGTAGAAGAAGTGTGAAGAGAAAGTGAAGGAAGTGTGAATGAGGGGAGAGGAAAGAGCAGTTAGATGTTATAGGAGGGAATAAAATAAAATGTATATTAAAGCGCTAAGATCAACACACACACACACACACACACACACACACACACACACACCAGAATTTCATAAACACAAGATACAAAATGAATAAAACACTTGTGCACATAAACAAACACCTGCATGAAGAAGTTGAAAGTTGTGCACACACACACACAATACCATCACACACACACACATCATACACACACACTCAGGATATAAAGAAACACACAATCTAAAACCATGAACGAAAAGGACAAAAAACTAACTCTGAAACATGTGCACACACACTCACACACACACACACACACACACACACACACACACACACACACACTGAAGAAAAGTCGTTTAATGGAGTGAAACTGAAACATACTGCAGGGTTTGAAGGTGTAATGAAACCTGTGGAGAGAGAGAGAGAAGGGTGAGGAGAAAGGGGTGAGTGATAAAGAGAGAGAAAGGGGGAGGAAATTTAGGGGAAAATAAGGGAGTATTGACGAAGTGACGAGGATGGAGAAAAAGATCTGTACACTTTTTAGAAGATATAAAAATGTCTGAGGCGTAGACATGGAATGATGGTCAAATCTAATGTCACATTATCCTGTAAAAGACAAATGAATTCACAATTTTGTGCATAAATCGCTTAAAATTAGACTAAAACAAACTGAAATGAGCTTAGATTTAGTGAGGAAACTAATGTCTAAATGCATCACAGATAGAACGTGTGTCTTTTTTACTCGAAATTATGAGAAGAGGAAAAAAAGACGGTGAAATAAATCAATTTTGTGAGTGTTGCCTGCCCGTGTGTGTGTGTGTGTGTGTGTGTGTGTGTGTGTGTGTGTGTGTGTGTGTGTGTGTGTGTGTGTTAATCCTGCTGACACACAGAGGCAGAGCTTGGATTCTCTCCAGAAATGCTCCCATTATTCACAAAGAGGCAACAACCGGAAGACAGACTGCGTGATAACCGAGAGAAGAAGAACAGACTGCGTGATATAAACAAACAACAAATAGCGTGTGCGTTCCATTTTCACTCTACAGCGAGAAGCTCACGGGGCTTTCCTGAACCTGTGTCGAGAGCTGGAGTTAAATGAAATCTCAGATTTGCCTTTTAATAGTTTGTTTGGGTCCCTCACTTCCGTTTCGCTTCTCATGCACTGATTCGCTAGCTGAACAGCCAATCAGAGTGATTTATTTGACCGACAGCCTTTGGCCGATTGCCTACTGATTCGACATGTAGAATCGGTGGGTTTTCAGCCAAAAAGGTGTCGGCACGACAAAAAGGTGTCGGCACGGCCGAAAAGACATGACGGCGCGGGACACACCAATCTGAGTAGGGCGACAGGACGCTCATCATCGGCCTGACATCCATTGACGGCCAAAATTGGCTTGGTGTGTCCGGGCCTTAAGGGTAATCAACATTCTTCATTAGTTAGACTGAACAGCTGAGGACACTGAATCAACTTTAGTTGTCGGTTATGGCTCGGGGTCATCTACACCCCGAGAAGGATGTGTTCCAGGTGTCCCACAACAATAACTATCTCTGACCGACAGTTGCCCGGTCACAAACTGGCAACAACAACAACTTGCAAGGGCAGCCCGTCCTTAAGGGAGATAACGGCTGCTCAAGGTTGGAGCATCTGCGTCAGAGGGTGAAGGAGGACACTAGGGCAAGTTATTCCCTAACACCATTTAATAGAGTTAGAGTTTCCTCACATTGTTCAGAATATTCTCTATTTTCTTTTCCTGCAAAATGCAACAAGAATAAAAAATGTTAGGACTTCATTTGGATAAATAATAAACACTTGCATGTACAAAGTAGGGCAGGGGGGTCAAACTCAAATACACAGTGGGCCAAAATTAAAAAATGGGTACTAGTGGAGGGCCGGACTGGTTCAATGTTTATTGCAAAACTTATTGAAATGAACTTATTGCACATATTAAACCTGGAACTAACAAAGCTTAAATGATTGCCTATAAAAACAACATGAAACATTAAATAATCAGTTGCATTCATTTCTTATGGCTCTATCTGCAGCTTTTCCAGAGTCATTTCTTATGGCTCTATCTGCAGCTTCTCCAGAGTCATTTCTTATGATTACATTTTTCCACAGGCCAACAACAGCTTCAAAAAAACTATTCCCCTCAAAGAGAAAACCAAACATGCCCTGTTGTCTCAAGAAAGAAAGTGCAGAAGGAAACATCCATTAAACTCAGTGTGCTGCTCTGTGATGCTAGTTCAAGCCAGATACTTGGCATCTCATCTTGGGTGCAAGTTCATCAATGTTTGGGCTCAGGCTCTGAGCTGAGGAGACCCTCAGGATGGAGTGAAGGTGTGCGTGCAATATACCGGCGGGCCAGATCTAATAGTGATTAGAAATTATCCTGCGGGCCGAAATTAAATCCACCACGGGCCTGATTTGGCCCCCGGGCCTTGAGTTTGACACATGTGAAGTAGAGCATGTAAATCTATCAGATGGCTAGTTTTGATTAGATTATAAGCATTTATTGTCATTATACAAGTACAACGAGAAGATTGAAGCTACTCCTTTTAAAGTGCTATCGATTGCCATTTGGTGTTTTTAAATCTGTATTTTTAACGTTCATTTACTTGAAGATATACAGAGTTATCCAAGAGGAGCATTGGGAGTCCAGATATAATTTATGAGCCGGATATGACTGAAATATAGACAGTAAATATATAAACATAACAGCAGAAGGGATATACATCAATAGAGTATAAAAGCTATACAAAATATAGTGTTTAGTACTTTCCCGCTAAGTGCCTCTGTGCAGCTGCAACACTTTAGAGACCTCTTAAATGTTAACACGATAGATTTTATCGGGATGTGAGCGGACATGGCAGGTGCAGGAGAGACGAGAAGAAGAAGAAGAGGAAGAGGTGGAGCAGAGGAAAACAGAAATAGAGCGAGCAGAAGAAGAGTGAGTCACAAACAGCGGGGTGGAGAATGGTTTGTATTTCCCTTGTTTCAGAGAGAGAGAGATCACGGGAGGGTTTTGTGAGACGAGGAAGAAGAGAGAGTAGGAAGAAGAGGAGGAAGTTTGGGCGACATTTTGATGAATGACGGCAATCAAGTAGAGAGTGTGAGGGAGGAGAGAGTGATATTAGAGGAGTAGACGGAGTTATTTTGAGCTGCTGCAGAGGGGAAATGAAAGAGACAAGTATGGAATAAATAACAGGAGGGAGGAAGTGAAGAGCTATTTCCTTTCTGATTATCAGCTAAAAAAAGCCTATAATTCGTCTTTTCCCTTTCTTTGAATGTGTTCTATCGGTTTTAATGCATGTAAATGGTCTGCAAAGGCTAAAATCCCAAAGTTACGGAACATAGTGACATCACTACAGAACACTCGCTCCTATTGGCTAGCGCTCCAACACATTGTACGTGATAGGTTAAGGAGGCGGGACATCTCTAAGCAGGTTGCCCAATCACAACAGAGCCGACCAGCTAACCAATCAGAGCAGACTGGGCTCTGGTTTCAGACAGAGGGTGAAAAGAGGTGCTGCAGCACAGGCAGTATGAGAAAAATAAAAAGCTTTTTGAACATTAAAGCATGGAGACATGTCCCAGTAGAGACACTACATACTGATATACACCTGAACATCAGCAGGAGAGGACTCTTTAAAGTAGAGACACTACATACTGATATACACCTGAACATCAGCAGGAGAGGACTCTTTAAAGTAGAGACACTACATACTGATATACACCTGAACATCAGCAGGAGAGGACTCTTTAAAGTAGAGACACTACATACTGATATACACCTGAACATCAGCAGGAGAGGACTCTTTAAAGTAGAGACACTACATACTGATATACACCTGAACATCAGCAGGAGAGGACTCTTTAAAGTAGAGACACTACATACTGACACCTGAACATCAGCAGGAGAGGACTCTTTAAAGTAGAGACACTACATACTGATATACACTGAACATCAGCAGGAGAGGACTCTTTAAAGTAGAGACACTACATACTGATATACACCTGAACATCAGCAGGAGAGGACTCTTTAAAGTAGAGACACTACATACTGATATACACTAACATCAGCAGGAGAGGACTCTTTAAAGTAGAGACACTAATACTGATATACACCTGAACATCAGCAGGAGAGGACTCTTTAAAGTAGAGACACTACATACTGATATACACCTGAACATCAGCAGGAGAGGACTCTTTAAAGTAGAGACACTAATACTGACACCTGAACATCAGCAGGAGAGGACTCTTTAAAGTAGACACTACATACTGATATACACCTGAACATCAGCAGGAGAGGACTCTTTAAAGTAGAGACACTACATACTGATACACCTGAACATCAGCAGGAGAGGACACTCTTTAAAGTAGAGACACTACATACTGATATACACCTGAACATCAGCAGGAGAGTACATTAAAGTAGAGACACTAAACATTTCAAATAATGATTAAAATGACGGAGATTATTTCCTTTTCTTCTCTTGTTGTTTTATTTGCTCTCCAGTCAACCTGCAGATTAAAGGAGACATTTAGCGTGTGTGTGTGTGTGTGTGTGTGTGTGTGTGTGTGTGTGTGTGTGTGGTTTCAGTCATCCACACATACATAATTGTTTTTCTTCATTTATGTTTTATAAACTGAGCAAATAGAGGGGTTTTATCATATACATATAAGCGCTTTGAGCACCCGTTAAAGCGCTTTATAAATGTAATGTATTATTATTATTATTATTATTATTATTATATATGATTGAAAAAAAGAGAATATCTAACTTTTGGCCTTTTTGACGGACAAAACATCAAATGAATCTATAAATGAACGTTCAAAAAGCTCTTTATTTGTGTCATACTGCCTGTGCTGCAGCATTGTTAGCTCCTTTCTTTACAAACAAATACAAAATGGGAACTGTGTTTGAGAAAACTTTATTTAACAAGATGAAACGGAGCGAGAGAAAATCAAATATGAATAAGTGAGAACACACACTTCCATATTTACATTTAAATCACACGCATAGTGTGCAGTCAGATTGAATTAGTGTTAGCATAGCTCTGTGTTAGCATATTGCTCTGTTTAGATCACATCAGGCAGCCGCAGAGCAATTGAATTAGCTTAGCATAATATCTTGAGTGTACCCGAGCTTCCTCTGAATCAGCTGATGTTAGCAGGACACACACACACACACACACACACACATACCACACACACACCACACACACACCACACACACACACATTCTTACACTGTGATACACACATTAACACTTAACAAGATAAGAGGTTGAAAAACTAGTTTTGCAGCTGCAGGACTGTGTGTGTGTGTGTGTGTGTGTGTGTGTGTGTGTGTCACACACACACACACACACACACACACACACACACACACACACACACACACACACACACACACACACACACACACCCAGACTCCTCCAACAAAGCTAAATGTAATTTATTCGGGACATAAAAAGCAGTGAAAAACTGCAAGAAAATGCATTTTTATTGAAAGTTTTTTATATTATAACTTTTCAAATTCAAAAGCCTTTTCATCTTCTCCTCGCTCCGGCAGGTAAACATGACTCGGCACATTTCCTCTCTGGTTTAATGAGAGGGGTTTTGGGCTGATTTCCTCTCTGCTCCCCTGAGTGTCTGCAGGACGACTCGCTGCATTTATTAACCACTAAAAACACTTCCTAATTGTTCTGTTTTCTGTGAATGCCCTTAAGGCTGAAACTTGAGGGAGAAAACACTTATAAATCTCCCTAAATTATAATATGTTCTAGCAATGCCTATTTAGTGGGATTGCTGAGTGACTGGATGCAATTATTTAAATACAAAAATACATATTCACACACATGTGATAACGTTTTAAAAGTGACTAAATGGGCCATTTATTACATCATTTCAGGATAATTCAATTAAACTAAAAATAACTCTGTTCTGTTTCTGTTTTCTTCTAGACTTCTGTTTTTTGTGAATATCCTTAGGGCTGCAACTTGTGAGAGAAAAGACTATTAAACCTCCCTAAATTATAATATTTTTAAAGCAATTTCCAATGCTTATTCAGTTGGAGCGCTGGGTTGCATTCATTAAAAATAAAAAAATACATATTCACACACATGTTATTGTATGCTAACATTAGCATGCTAACACGTTTTAAAAGTGACTTAATCGGCCATTAAATAAAATAATGTAATCATTTAGTGTGCGTGTATTCTCAGTGTAGTTTTTGTATTTCTTCCTCATGCTGATTTTAAGGCAGATTACATCTCAGAGTTGTAGGAAAATTCAAAATCGTACTTTTATTCGGACCGTTTCTGACGCTGGCTGATATTCAAGATGATGAGGAGATGTGTTATATAATTCATTACGGCCACTTTCGGGACAAACAGGAAGTCTCAAAGTGATTTAAAGCCTCTCTGACGTCAGCATCTCAGACTGAAGGAGAGATGGAGGCAGACACAGGAGGAGGAAGAGGAGGAGGAGGAGAGGAAGGAGCAGACTGCTGTAGTTAAGAGGAGCCCAGAGATCAACTCCCTCATTAGCATACTGCTGCCATGGCAACAGGAAACCAAAACTGCAGCAGGGATGGAGAGAGAGAGACGGAGGAAGAGGAGAGAGAGGAGGAAGAGGAGAGAGGGAAATAAGGAAGAGAGGAGGAAAAGGAGGAGAGGAGGAAGAGGGAGAGAGAGAATTTAGGAAGATGAAGAGGAGAGAGGTGAAAAATATATTTGGAGGAG
>CM062286.1:3854893-3864893 GCA_031216635.1 Dissostichus eleginoides
AGGGTGAAACAGGAAGGAGGGAGGAAGGGGAGGATAAAGTAGGAAACGAGAGAAGATATGAGAGTGTAAAGTAGGAAAGAAGGAAGGCGGGAAGATTGAGTTTGGAGTAGGAAAGGAGAGAGGAAGGGAAAGTGTAAATAAGAAAAGAAGAGAGGAAGTGAGAATTTTAAGTAAGAAAGAAGAGAGGGAGAGAAAGTGTAAAGGAGGGAAGAAGGAGGAAGGAACTTAGAATGAAAAGGAAGGAGGGAGGAAGGGGAGGATAAAGTAGGAAAGGAGAGAGGAAGTGAGAGTGTAAAGTATGAAAGGAGAGAGGAAGGGAAAGTGTAAAGTAGGAAAGGAGAGAGTGAGGAGGAAGGGCGAAAAAAGAGTGGGAAAGGAAGGAGGGAGTTAGAGTAGGAAAAGAGAGAAGATAGGAGGGAAGTGAGAGTGGAAAGCTGGAAAGGAAGCAAGAAGGAGGAAGCAAGTGAGAATGAAAGGAGGGAGAAAGGGGAGGATGAATTAGGAAAAGAGAAGAAGGGGAGAGTTTAAAGTAGGAAAGGAGAGAGGAAGGGAGAGTGTAAAGTAGGAAAAGAGAGAGGAAGTGAGATTGTAAAGTAGGAAAGGAGAGAGGGAGTTAGATCGTAAAGGAGAGAGGGAGGAGGAAGGGCACAACAAAAGGGGGAAAAGGAGGGAGTTGGAGTGTAAAGTAGGACAGAAGATAGGAAGGAAGGGTGAAGGGTGAGTGTGGAGTAGGAAAACAGAGAAGAAAGGAGGGAAGACGGAGGAAGTGAGAGTATAAAGCTGGAGAGGAAGGAAGAAGGAGGAGGAGGGAGGAAGGGGAGGATAAATTAGGAAAGGATAGAGGAAGTGAGAGTGTAAAGTATAGGAAACAAGAGTGGAAGTGAGTGTGTAAAGTAGGAAAGGAGAGAGGGAGGGGGAAGGGCACAAAAGAGTGGGAAAGGAAGGAGGGAGTTGGATTAGGAAAGGAGAGAAGAAGGGAGGGAACACAGAGGAAGTGAGAGTGTAAAGCTGGAGAGGAAGGAAGAAGAAGGAGGAAGGAAGTGAGAGTGAAACAGGAAGGAGGGAGGAGAGGAGGATAAATTAGGAAAGGAGAGAGGAAGTGAGAGTGTAAAGTAGGAAAGGAGAGAGGAAGGTGGAATTTATAGAGTTTATTTTAAGATCCACGTCCTTTGTGGTGCGTTCAAGGACTCAAAACACCAAGCAGACTAAAGAGAGCACATGACAAGTCACAGCAGTCACCTCTTACTTGACTTAATGCTTTTATCTCTGTAAGATAATTCACTTTAAGTGTTTACATCCAATAACACGAGTACTGCCTTAATGTGATTAAGTTATTCATGTTTTTATAACAAAAACACATTTCTCTGTGTTATTCAATCCCATTTAAAGCCTCTCTGGCATGACTCACAGTGTTGAGGCTGCCAGCAGAGAGAAGATGAGCGGAACACAGCAATAACAACAACGACAATAACAACAAGAGCTTCCAACAATATCCATCAAACTTGTACCATATTTCAGACACAAGGTTAAAGAAGTTACAAGCAAAGGAACTACAGCACGGTCAGCGCTAAGCTAAAGGCGGCTAATGTTGGGCTATAAAGGAACTACAGCACGGTCACATGACTTCACGTCACCACCGCTAAGCTAAAGGTGGCTAATGTTGGGCTATAAAGGAACTACGGCACGGTCACATGACTTCACGTCACCACCGCTAAGCTAAAGGTGGCTAATGGTGGGCTATAAAGGAACTACAGCACGGTCACATGACTTCACGTCGACACCGCTAAGCTAAAGGTGGCTAATGTTGGGCTATAAAGGAACTACAGCACGGTCACATGACTTCACGTCAACACCGCTAAGCTAAAGGTGGCTAATGTTGGGCTATAAAGGAACTACAGCACGGTCACATGACTTCACGTCGACACCGCTAAGCTAAAGGTGGCTAATGTTGGGCTATAAAGGAACTACAGCACGGTCACATGACTTCACGTCAACACCGCTAAGCTAAAGGTGGCTAATGTTGGGCTATAAAGGAACTACAGCACGGTCACAGGACTTCATGTCCCCACCGCTAAGCTAAAGGTGGCTAATGTTGGCTGTGATGAAGTTTAATCGTCTGATTTAGACACCTGTTAGCAACCAACGTTTTCAAATTCACCAGTGGGGTATTTACTGACATATGTAATATCGTACAACTAAAATCTCTTCCGCTTGAGTTAACCACAGACCTTTAGTTCAGGCTAATAACCAAAAAAACATTCATAAAACCATTGTCTTCCTCTTCTCCCTCTTCCTCAGATCTACCTGTTGGCTCCTAAAAGTGCTCTGGGTCGCTTCGTAAAGAAACCCTTCATTAAGTTCATCTGCCACACAGCGTCGTACCTGACGTTCCTCTTCCTGTTGCTGCTCGCCTCGCAGCACATCGCCCGGACAAACCTCCACATGCAGGGACCCCCCCCCACCCTCGTGGAGTGGATGATCCTCCCCTGGGTGGTTGGTGAGTATTTATCAGATTTAGAATCAGAAACGGGTTTATTTTGTATTTGTTTTAATATTTGTACTGAAGGCACATAGAAAATACATTTGGGACATTGATAGGTTAGATTGAACAGTTCAAAGCTACTAGTGTTCAGCTTAGTCTCTACTATTGTACATCAATTGACAAGCCATACATAGTTGATCTTTCAGGAATGAGTTGCAACTACAGGTGTTTTTTTTTGCGATCACATGTTTTCTGTCCAAATAAAATAGCCCAGGGAGACGCAAGAGTTTAAACTGACTGATTGCATCTCCGTATTCTCTCTGAGATGATACAGAAGATTTCCAAATCATCTGTGATTTTTAAAAACCATCTGTTCTCCATTGTTGTCTTTCAAACACTCAGATACAACAAAACAAAACAAACATTTTGATATGTGGAGGAAATGAAAAATATGTGTGTGTGTGTGTGTGTGTGTGTGTGTGTGTGTGTGTGTGTGTGTGTGAATAATAATGTATGTGTGTGTGTGTGTTGCAGGCTTCATCTGGGCGGAGATTAAGGAGATGTGGGACGGCGGCTTCACAGAATATATCCACGACTGGTGGAACCTGATGGACTTCGCCATGAACTCTCTGTACCTCGCCACCATCTCGCTGAAGATAGTGGCCTACGTCAAAGTAAATATATTAAACTGTTAATTTAATATGTTGTATAAGTTACTGCTCTTCCCTACTGTGCAGTGAAATACACGTACCTGCAGGATATAGTGTCCTCAAAAGAGGAAGTGTTGAGACAATTCTCCTCCTTTTTGAAATGAGTGATTAATTAAATATGTGTAAATATTTATTTGTTAAAAAAATCAAATGTGATCAAAAATCCACAAAATACTGGAAAAGAATTCCTACAAAACCTGAGCGAAACCAAGGAAGCATCAAATAGAAAATAAAGTGGAAAAAGATAAGAGACAAATAAAATAGAAGTAACATCCTATTAACTTAAAAGTTGTCTGACTTTCTTTTGAAAAAACTCGGAATATTATAAGGGTAATATTATTTTATTTATATGTAAAGAAATTATACAAAACATATTAGCTAAGGATGAAAAAAACATCTCCAAATATGTATATTACAAAATAAATGATTAGAAAAACACCATATATAATAATAACATGAGTTGCACGATCAATACTTTTACTTTACTTCAAAGTACATTTAACAGATTACACTCTTTTGAATCAGGTTTTTTTCATGCCTTTTCCACCACTGTTGTTGTGAAACAATACAGAATGATTCTGTAAGGCACGCAGATTGTAGAAAAGCATAAATAGGAGCTGAATTTAGGAGCAAACTGTCAGTTAGTTGACTTCAGACATTGACCCTTGACCCTTTTTAAACGGCAAACTAAAGTTACTGATGAACGAAGAATTAAAACAAGAGTTTTACTTTGATGCAAACTCAGATAATATTAAAGAATAGTCTCCATAGATACAAGATCTATATATGTATTAAGAGCAATTTGGTGCACACACACACACACACACACACACACACACACACACACACACACACACACACACACACACACGCGCCAGACGGCCGGGCCATCTGCAGCAGCTGTGAGTCACTGATGGTGGCGGCTGGACCTCCTACACACACAGCTTTAAAAACACACATATATACATACAGATACACACAACTGTATCCTGACACGCACGCACACACACACACACACATACACACACACACACACGGACGACTGTAAACATGCACACAGATGCACACTCGTTAATTCCTATAATTTTGTTGCACCTTCTCTCAGATGCACTCACTTTAACTCCCTCTCTCACACACACACACACACACACACACACACACACACACACCACACACACACACAGTTACATTTAGCAGGAGACCATCAGCACTCCAGAGGATTTTAATTGTGGCTGAATATTTGAAGGAGAAAAGAAAAAGTAAAACATATTTTGAGCCAACAGCTTATTAGCGTGTGTGTGTGTGTGTGTGTGTGTGTGTGTGTGTGTGTGTGTGTGACGTGTGTTAATGCTAATAGCGGCAGAGTTAACAAGTCCAACGGCTGAATTGAGAATGAGGAGGAATCAGAGCGTGAGACGGAAAGATGAATAAACCAAAGTGAAGAGAGTCACAGAAACAGAGAGGATGCTGGGAGTAAAAAAGAGTGATGTGTGTGTAGAAGTGGCAGAAGAGGCGAGGAAGGTTTGTGAGCAGGAGGGATTGAGAGGAGAGTGTGTTGACTTTTTAAAGATCAGCGTCGAGCTTCAGGAGACTCAGAGGATTATGGGAAGTTATCCTGCTGTGTCAAGGACTCCATCAAATCTGTCTCACCTTCTCAGATTTGATGATTACTGTCAAAACGTGTTGGTTAGAGATAGGAACATCAGTGTGACGAAGTGCATTACCCCTAAAGCTCCTACAACTTAATGTTAGCATGTGTGCAAAGGCATCTGGCGATTGGTCGATTAGTTATTATATCATGTATATCTTATCACCGTTTGATATATGCATAAACCCCCCGATATTTAGCATTTAGTTTACGAAAACCTTAATACAAAGACTTCATCTTATGTCTCTTATAAAAGGCATTTCTGTGTTTATGCTGAGCTTGATAACACGTGGTTAATGTTCTTATTTCACTCATAAATAGACAGAATACAAACATATACACCCTCATTTTAGAGTGCTTTTCTCACTGTCCTTTAAAGGACGAGACTAAGGTGCCGTTTACACGAGGACAAAACGGGTTGTATCCGCTACTTTTCTCTCGCGTATAGCCCGTTCGTTCACATGAGGCCGACACGTAAACGCGGAAATGGACCCCGCAAACGATAAAGGGTCCCAAGGTGGATAGATCTGCAAAAGGAACGCTCTGGGGGGGCAAACGGCTCCGTGTGTACGCCCTATACGCCTATACGATCATTTTCTGATAACGATGAAATAGCCCCGCCTCCCTCTCCCCAGGTCTCCCTCTCCCCATGTCTCCCCCTCCCCATGTCTCCCTCTCCCCATGTCTCCCTCTCCCCATGTCTCCTGCTCAGAGATCAGCTGCTGGGCTGTCAGAAGAGGGGGAGGAAAAGAGAGGCTCCGTTTATTATTCTTATATTATTATATAGAGTCGTTATCAATTTGTTTTAAAGCTCAATAAATAACAAAGAAGACCTCTGACCGGCACTTTTCTAATTTTGTCCGGAAGATTTAAACTTTAACGGACATGTTGACCGGCGAAAAAAAATGTTAACGGAAACTCTGCCGCACAGTTCCCTCGTCCCTTGGAAGAGGCGGAGAGGTGGGTGTTTTTCATCTGCTGGTGGACTACCGGAGAGATTTACAGCAGGAGCACGAGCCGTCCACCGCGGAGAATAAACAGAAGGGCAACCATGGCAACCATGCTCCGGGGTCTTCTTCGCTGCTTTTGGTGTAGTTTGTGGCGGCAGCAGCGCCACTTACAGGCCCGGCATATGTACTACAGCGTTTCCAGCGGGTCAAGCGGTCTCGTGTGAACGGACACGTTAATTGAGCCGAATGCGTGTGAACGGAAGACTTTTTTGAAAACGAATTCGGTGCGTAAACGCAAACGTACCCGTTTCGTCCTCGTGTGAATGGGGCCTAAAAGAGTTACAGTGGATTTCAAAAAGGCTCTGCTTGTGTTTTTATTTATGCTATTTTTTTATTTCTTTGTCACTCAGTGTTTACTCTTCCTCTCTTTCTCCCCCGTCTCCCCCCCTGCAGTATTTTAGAAAATAAATGATTAGGAAAACCCCATATCTTTATACACCTTTCTGACTCTTTGTCACGAGTGTTCTCTCTTTCTCCCCCGTTGAAGTGAGGGAGGAAGAGTCTCTGATGGGTTGGATTTAATGCTATTCAACTTTTCCAACTGTTTATCACTGAGTGTCTACTTGTAATAAACTCTCTCAACTCTTTCTCTCTTTCTCCCCCGTCTCCCCCCCTGCAGTATAACTCCTCTCGGCCGAGGGTAATTCATGAAATATATGTAAATATTTGTTAAAAAAGTCAAATGTGATAGAAATCCCCAAAATACTGGGAAAAAATCCTACAAAATTTGAGAAAACCAAGGAAGCATAATAGTTAGAAAAACATCTCCAATAGAAAATACATTATAAGGAAAACCCCATATCTTTGTACACTTTTCCGACTCTCTGTCACTGTTTGTTTACTCTTTCTCTCTTTCTCCCCCGTTGAAGTGAGGGAGGAAGAGTCTCTGATGGGTTGGATTTAATGCTATTAAAGGTCTCCTATTAAGCAAAATCCTCTTCTTCATGTCTCTTCTACATCAACATGTGTCCCCTCTTCTTCATGTCTCTTCTACATCAACATGTATCCCCTCTTCTTCATGTCTCTTCTACATCAACATGTGTCCCCTCTTCTTCATGTCTCTTCTACATCAACATGTGTCCCCTCTTCTTCATGTCTCTTCTACATCAACATGTGTCCCCTCTTCTTCATGTCTCTTCTACATCAACATGTGTCCCCTCTTCTTCATGTCTCTTCTACATCAACATGTGTCCCCTCTTCTTCACGTCTCCTCTACATCAACATGTGTCCCCTCTTCTTCATGTCTCTTCTACATCAACATGTGTCCCCTCTGTGTAAAGAGACTCTGAAAGTTTCAGGAACAAAGATTCTCTCTCTTTTTGTCCTGATCCATTTCTATAAAAACCTGTCTGAAAATGAGCTGATCAGATTTTGGCCACTTTGTGATGTCATCACGATATGTTGGTTTGTGTAACCATTAGCCAATCAGCAACCAAGGTAACCCCCCCCCCCCCCCCCCTTATCACCTGAACCTGAATCTCCTCCTAGAGCACCATTGTATTCTTTTTAACCAAATCTCAGAGGGGCGTGGGGAGGGGCTCCTTATTTTCATCAAGTAACAGACAGAGAATCAGCACTTTGGAAACAGGGCTGAAACAGAGGGGATTATGGGATGCTGATGAAAAACAGTATAATAGGGGACCTTTAAACTGTTCCGACTGTTTCTCCGTGAGTGTTTACTTGTAATAAACTCTTTCTCCCCCCTCTCCCCCCTGCAGTATAACTCCTCTCGGCCCAGGGAGGAGTGGGAGATGTGGCACCCGACCCTCATCGCCGAGGCTCTGTTTGCCATCGCTAACATCTTCAGCTCTCTGAGGCTCATCTCTCTCTTCACCGCTAACTCCCACCTGGGCCCGCTGCAGATCTCCCTGGGGAGGATGCTGCTGGACATCCTCAAGTTCCTCTTCATCTACTGCCTGGTACGGACATTATAAAAACACCGCTTCTCATACTAGGATGGGTTAAATGCTAAATGCAGAGGCTAAAATACATTTGCACAAGTGTGGTTATTGAACACGGTTTATGTTTGAGTCCTACATGGCCTTTTTCATTTTTAATATCCACTTCAAAATAAACGTACCTGCTCATTAACTAGCTTATTCACAATACTATTCTGTAGATTCATTATATGTATGATTAAGAAGCATAAATACAAAGTTTAGCCTGCACAGAGGCCACTTTAGGACATCACAGATTAATCTTATCAGGCTCATTTCAGTTATTGCAAGATATTAAAAAAACACTAGAAAACTCATTTTAAATGGGAATTATTGGATATTTACATTTCTTCCACTAAAGAGGAAGAAATGTAAATAGTGTAGCCTGCACAGAGGCTATTTTAGGACATCAAAGACTTTTCTTGTTGTGCTCATTTCCAGCTTAGAAGCATGCTAATGGTTAGAGTTAACATCATGAAACCCAAACTAAATACTCTGATATTCTTCCCACTAATGATCTAAAGTCTGTCCTGAAAATGTTAGGGTATCTTAAATGTAGATAATCAGGCTAATTACAAGCATATTAGCATGCTAACGCTAAACCTTTAACAGTTAGTACGTTTCAACTACATTACTAGCCTACTACAACCTACCTAGTATACATATACATCAAATAAATTGTATACAAGAGAAAAATACAATATGTGCAAATGTGAAATGTCAAGTATGGTACAGCTATTAAAGCCATGCAGCATGTTTGCATCCATGCATACTGACCTTCACTATTGTCATATAGCATTTTGAATGTATTACATGGTAACATTTGCATTTTAGCAGGCCAACATATAAGCATTTCTCTTTTTAAGTTCAACCTGAATTCAGTCCTGACTTTAGGAGCAGCTGAGGTGTTGGACAGGAAAAGCAATCTAAAAGACACATACAATTTCTGTATCAAACTCTGGGACTCCACTTGCATGATTGCATACTTTTCTATTACAACTACACGTCTTTTTTCAAAGTGCACGTTTGAAGATAGAGAAAGTGAGAGAATCCTCCATTGATGGTGGAAGGACACTACAGGCCTGTTTCATTTCATCCAGATCTCATTAGTTCTGTCTCAAGGGGCTAACCCTCTCCGGATCCACAGGAGGACCGCTCGCTCCCTGAAGTCTTAGAATCAATCCCAGAGAGCCCGAGGGGCCTCGCTCTCGCTCAGCAGCTGCTCTTTATGTAACGCTGTCGTACCGTGATGTGTTTGAGAAGAAAGACGTGTTTCAATACGCCAGCAGCCGCTTAGGGTCAATCCTGAAACAAAATGTACCGTCAGATCCACGAGGGTAGAGGTTTAATTCCCTTTGATACGCTGTCATGTGAGGAAACACTGAGGTGGGAAGTAGTGGAGGACAAATACTTCGTTACTATACTTAAGTACATTTTTCTGGTATCAGTACTTTACGCCACTACTTATTTTCTGACGACTTTTTACTTTGACTTCTTACATGTTGAACACAAATACCTGTACTTTCTACTTCTTACATGTTGAACACAAATACCTGTACTTTCTACTTCTTACATGTTGAACACAAATACCTGAACTTTCTACTTCTTACATTTTCCAAACAGGCTGGTTCCTTTAGTTTGAATGTGTGTTTGGTGGCGTGATCATTATTATTTAGAGTCATTGCGTGCCTATTGATTTGAACACGATCCGTGTATCCATCATTTCCTGGTCTTCTCTAAAGAAGAGGGACCAATGAAAACGTTGTCATGTTGCCGTTGTTCAGCATGGAAACATTCATTAGCTAACAATGACATTATTGTTCTATTCATATAAAGGGAGGTCAGGTACTCTTTAAAACAGCTGCTAGTTATGGGTACTTTTTACTGAAGTACATTTCAAAGTTCTTTACTTTGACTTGAGTAAAGAAGTTTAGTCAGTACTTCTACTTTTACCAGAGTACTTTTAAACACGAGTATGTGTACTTCTACTTGAGTAAAGGATGTGTGTACTTATACACTGTGTTTCCTGTGCAGGTGCTGCTGGCGTTTGCTAACGGTCTGAACCAGCTGTACTTCTACTACGAGACGAAGGCCTCCGAGGAGCCGAACAACTGCAAAGGCATCCGCTGTGAGAGGCAGAACAACGCCTTCTCCACGTGAGCACACACACACACACACACACACACGCGCACACACACACACACACACACACA
>CM062286.1:3872393-3934893 GCA_031216635.1 Dissostichus eleginoides
CCTTGAGTGAGAAAAACTCCAGCTGTCTCGCCCATAGACGACCATGTTAAAATGTCAACAATTGTTGCCGGGCAGACTTTCAAACTTTCTCTACCACTTCTTCAAAATAAAATAAAAGCAACCAGACAGCCACTGCTATCAATACCTACAAAACGCTGGTGATATCAGCATCGTGAACAAAACCAAGTGCCAGCAGTCACACGGTCACATTTTCATGGAGGAACGTTTTCTAGTTTCTTTTTAGTTCTCCTTGGATGAATCCTTCAAAATAAAAGCCTTCTTGTGTGTCCTCAGGTTGTTCGAGACGCTGCAGTCGTTGTTCTGGTCGATATTCGGGCTTCTGAATCTGTACGTGACCAACGTGAAGGCGAGGCACGAGTTCACGGAGTTTGTCGGGGCGACGATGTTCGGGACGTACAACGTGATTTCTCTGGTGGTTCTGCTCAACATGCTGATCGCCATGATGAACAACTCCTACCAGCTCATCGCCGTGAGTCACAACGATGCAAAGAGAGTGGACAAATTATATAAACTATACTGAAAATATATCAAACATTGGCAGGTGGCAGGTGTTGCCGTTTCACATCATTCAAATTCAACTTGTTAGACTAAAACAGACTTAAAGCTCAGGTTGAAGACACTTTTTGGGGATATTTTACTTATTCTTTTATTGCACATTGATCACTTACTTATTTTATTTTACTTCTAAATTGTATTTTTATTTTATCTTTATATTGCACATTCTTACTTTTCTATTAAACTTTGCTTAACCTTTATTGGATATTTGTATATTATTTTATTACACATACACATTTTTAATCCATTTAATTTATTTCTTGCACATTGTTTCAGTTTTGAATTATTTATAAAAGTTTTTTATGTGTTTTATTTTATTTCATTCTAAAAAACAGCAACGAAACCACATTTCTCCAGGATAAATTAAAGGTCACCTGTCATGCTATTTGTAGGCAATAGCATAGGTCTCAGATATATAAAAATATATAAAAAACATGTCTATGAAGTGTTTTGCTCAAAATACCAAACAGATCCCCCATTCTAGCCATGCCTCATATCCCTCTATTTCACTTCCTGTTTCAAAAGTGCTGATTTGGGGTATAAAGCTTTAAAAAATTGATAAAAATAAAAAAGGAGGGGGCTGAGCTCATGCGGGACCCGGCAGCTACTGTTTAAACTAAATACTGCGGTGATGAATCGCCATATCATGGATTATCAAGGATTATCTCTGAAACAGTATGGAGCTCAAAGGCTTTCTCTCTTGCCGGTTATACCACAAGGTGAGTTCCTTTTTATTTCCTGCTTCTTCACATACATGCTCTCCTGTACAAGTTAGCTCTGAGTGTTAGCGATGCTAATGTAAACACCGACCATATTACGTCCAAAACAGTCAGCATTGTTTTTGATAGCAACGTTTCTGATTGGGCCGTGGGTCCACATTTCAGATATTACGTCATATCGGACGCAAATCTGGATCAGCTCCGTTGTAGCCCCGTTTTTAGAGATTTGGGTACGGAGGAAAAGAGAGAGGGTTTTATTTTCTGACGCTGCGTGAGTTCCCCGACACACCGGGGACACATCTTTATGTATAAAAGACATCACAAAGTGCATTTTGCAGGATAGGTCCCCTTTAAATCTAAAAAACAGCAACGAAACCCATCTTCTCCAGGATAAATAGTTTTCTGTCTCTGATCTGATCTTCGTCACCTCAAGGTCTTTAAGTGCTTTAATGACTAAATAACCAACATAACAACATCAATAAAGCCTCACAAACCCCTCCTCCTCTCTCTCTCCTCCTGCAGGATCACGCCGACATCGAGTGGAAGTTTGCTCGCACCAAACTGTGGATGAGTTACTTTGACGAGGGCGGCACGCTGCCCCCCCCCTTCAACATCATCCCCTCCCCCAAATCCATCCTCTTCCTGCTGCTGTGGCTCCACAACAAGCTGTGCAGGGGGGGCGGCCCCGCAGGCGAGCACTCGCACAAGTGTGAGAACCTGCGGGAGTTCACGGTAAGAGAGGAAACAATATTTTCTTCTTATGTCTTTATATAAAACTTGTATTCTTATTTGTATATATTTGTTTCATTTGTATTGCACATTCCTATCTTAAACTCATATGTTTATATAAATATTTGTATGTGTGAGGAAGCTTTGCAAGGCCACCAGTCACTCTCTTAGCATATCACCTATTTAAAGTAGTATTCCCAGTAACATTTATACACACAGCAGCTTTTTTTGCTAACATATTAGCCGTTATAGTTTGTGTCATCCATGTTAAGCTCCCTGCGCCTCAGAGAAACGATATTTTAATCATGCGTTCATGAAAAAAGCCGACTGTAATATTAGATTTGGATTCGTTGTGACCGACTGCAGCTCTGGACTCTCGCTCCACTTCAGAATAAAACTCCCCGAGTCGCTAACCTGAAGGAGAAAGATTTATTTATTCATGTGCAGACTAATACTCTGCCATCTGCCGTCACTGAAGCATCACGCAAACAAGCTGCGATCCTCCAAAAAAACAACAACAACCCATATGCTAAAACTCATGTTAACAAGTCGCCGAGGACTCTGTGCACGAGGCTGAGGGTTCAGAGAGGAACGAGTTCACAAACGTGACGTCTCTGCAGGGAAAGTGTGCTTTAAATCTCTCCGTTTGATGATAAAGTGCAACAGAAAACATGAGAAGCTACGTTCAGAACTCTGAGCAAAATATGTCTCATACTGTCACTGGTTTTCTTTACATATAACAACTCAAAGTCCTCATTTTGACAGTTTTATTCAGCTATAAGTATAAGAAAACAGCATTACACACTGCTCTTTTTAATATCTCTGCTCTGTTTTATTAAAAAAGATATAACTTTTGACTTTACATATGAATTGGGCTCATGCTGATACTAAAAAGCTCTTATTAAGAGATTTTATGACCAATAAATAATGGTTTGGATTACAATAATATGACATTTCTTAAAGTAAAATGTTGAGAAATGCATGTTTTTTGAGTACCAACACGTACATCTTTTAGTCAACGTGCCGTAGTATAAGCAATGTATTTAGCTTTCTCAATTTAAGAAACACTAATCACAAACAACGAATGGGACTAGTTTAAAGAGGACATATATTGCGAGTGTTGCGTACTGAATCAAAGTTTGAAAAGTAACTCAAGTTTGAAAAGAAAAGAAGTGGAATAGAAGTAGAACATTCAGAGTGAGGAGAAAAGTGATACATATATATTTTAAGAGAAACACAGTCAGACATCAGCTGTGTGTCTGCGAGCAGATAAACACATCCAACAGTCAGTCATCTGGAGACACACACACACACACACACACACACACACACAGAAACACACACACACACGCTGAGTACAGCTGGCATGTTCACCTCAACTAGAGTCGGCTGAGTTATATAAGCCAGCCCACACGAGTTCACACAGAGATCTGATCAAGGGAGTGTGTGTGTGTGTGTGTGTGTGCGTGCGTGCATGCGTGCGTGCGTGCGTGTGTGTGTGTGTGTGTGCGTGCGCGTGCGTCTCATGCTGTTTGCACGTGCGTGCAAACAGCATGAGATATGGAAGATGTGGGGAGGATGAATGCAGGTTTTTATCAGATCCTTCACTTAAGCAGAGTTAGGTACTTTTTGTGTATTTGTGCAAAACATCTATTTTTTATCTTTCTGCATATTATAATTGAATTGATAGGACAAATCGATCGACCCCTGCACCTCCTCTTGTTTACGTTTGATGATTTATATTTTGTTTTCCAGTGACTTTTATTGACTGTTATGGATTAAAGCATTCTTGAAGATAGACGAAAAAGATGGGAATACTTAATATAATTCATCTTTAAAGCTTTCTGCAGCTTATACTTTTCTAATGAAACCAACTAGGCTGTTTTGTTGAGGAATAATACAAGTGGAAGGTAAAATATTGCCTTAAACTATATGATTTGCATACAGTATGTCCTTTAATAAAATATGCATTAAAACAACTTCAAAAAGAAGTGCAAAAGTGTCCAATCAGCTCTCCTGCAAATGCAAATGTGCGTGCATGTCATTTAGGAGAAAACCCTAAACAACCGGAGGAACACCCTGCAGGAAAAGCAGCTATTTGAGCCTGCAACCCATAAATAAATGCTTAAATCACATGTGTTTCAGAAGATAATACTTCATTCTTGAATGCACATTTATCCCGTTCTCTGTTTCTCAAATGTTGTCTTCTTTTGTTTTGCTTTAAGTTACAAAGAGCTGCATGCTAAACCTGTTTACTCTGCAGAACATCCTTAAAAAGAAAGACATATCAAATTATGTTTCATTACATTTTAAAAGTGACTTTTTGCTTTAATAATTCCACATTTAAATGCACATTTATCACGTTGTCTGTTTCTCTTATTTTAACTCTTGTATGTCGTCTTTTGTTCAGCGTTGAGTCACAAAACATAAATAACGTTATTTCTGCAGCATCAGTTTCAGAGCGTGCTTCCTCTCTCTAAAATAATCTGAATGCTCTCAGTACTTGTTGTAATTGCCTCTAAAAGTTAATGAGGTGAGAAGAGGTTTTAAAAGCAGGGGTCACTTCAGGGGGTCTCTCCAAAATAAAAGTCCACCCAATACAGCCTTCATTAATCAGCAGCTCTCCAAAATGAAGTTAAAGTCATTCTGCGAGCCGGAGGCAATTTATCTTTTGTTCTAGTTTCTGATAATTATTCTTCAAAAGAGGATGTTGCTATATATTAAAAAGATACATGTGGATTTTATAATGAAAGTACGGAGCCCCTAAAGGTTCACGGAAAAAGAAAAAGTATCTCGTGCGCACGATATACTTTTTCGTTCGCACGATATACTTTCTCGTGCGAACGAAAAAGTTACCGGTGCGCCAAGTAGGAAGTGGAGCGCACAGGAGACCACCGTTTCATTGCAGACTGTTGTGTTTATGTGGGGAAATGGCAGAGCATACATTATTTGAGATATATTTCAAACTCTGACTTCATTTTAGGGACATGTCGGCCAGGGGCGTAGAGCTATTTGTTTAAGCACCGGATCGACAAAACAGGAGAGTGAACCAGTCTGCCTTGATCTATGAATTCACTCTCACAGTATCTGCTATCTGCGCGCAGAGAGCTGTGTCTTTTAAGCGCCGTCTTCACTGTGTTTTCCTTCATTAGAACAGCTGAATAGAGATCGAGGCTGCTACGTTTTAACCACACACACACACGCACACACATCGAACTGCCCGATTATTCCCCCTATTACTCGTTTTATGAAGGAGATGTCCGGTCACCAGGGCGCATGATGTGTAAATAACCCAATTTGTGTTCTGTGAAACTGAAAAGGATATTACATTGTTTGTGTTACTTTCGTTGCAGTTGTATATAGCCTATGTCTTAAATGTAATTTTAGGTTAACTTCCTGTTTTATTTAGATTTATTTTATTTTGAAGGCGAGTTTATGCTGTTGACAGGAAGTTGTTGTTGCTATGGAAACAACGTGACGGAGAAAAGGAGCGGAGATTAACGGAGAAAAGTAATATCTACATATAAAGACGGAGAAAGTAAAGGATAACGTTTATGTTTAAGTGTTAGCCCCCCCCGAAGAGGCACAAGCTCTTACGTTGATATTGGAGATTTCAATAAATTCATATCATCAGTCAACATGATGTGTGTGTTTGTGCTCTGCTCAGCTCCGCTTTGTATGTGTGTGTCCGACACCGGCATTTGTTTTCAAATTACCATGAACAGTAATTTACACACATCTGGCTAACTCCATATTTGTATTCCCAAGTGAAAGAAGTTTGTTTAATCTTAATCTCGATGTAGTGCTAAATGCTGTCGGCGTGCACCGGAACGACCGCCACTATCATAATATATTCTGAAAATAAATGCCCACACACACACAAACATACACACACACACACACCCTGGCGACCGGACATCTTCATAAAACTAATAATATGGCGTAATAATCGGGCAGTTCGATGTGTCTAACCATGAGAAAGTATCTTGTCCGAAAGTATATCGTGCGCACGAGAAAGTATATTGCGAACGAGATACTTTTTTTTTCATGAACCTTTTGGGGCTCCGTATGAAAGTGTGTGTGATTGGAGAAATGTGATTAACATGATGATCTGTTTTTGTGTTGCAGGAACGCCACGCTGACAGTCTGATTCAGAACCAGCATTACCAGGTCAGTGTGTGTGTGTGTGTGTGTGTGTGTGTGTGTGTGTGTGTGTGTGTGTGTGTGAGAGAGATAGGAGGTGACCCTTAACCTTGATGACAGTTATCTTTCCAAGCGATCAATACTTACATCCCTGGATTAATTTCCTCAGTTTCAAATTAAAACCAATAACAAAAACAAGAAATGTCGTTATTTTGTACATTTTAACACCTTATCCAACTTGAAGAGGTATATAGCCAAAAGAAAGAAAAAAGTTGTTATTATTTGATATATGCCCCCAGAGTTAAATGAGAAATTGATGCCTCTCTTATTTGTACGGTTCAAATGTAGCTATAAACAGGAGACTCTTAACTTAGCTTAGCATAATGGCTGGAAACAGATGGGAACTGCTAGCGTAGCTTATCTAAAGGAAACAAACTAAGGTCACCAATAAACACAATAAGCCTGACTTTTTAAAAGTGTTAAAAAGGGTATATAAGGGGAAAATGGACTACATCAGAATGTGTTTTTTATGTGGTTGTTTCATCTTTTCTTTGGGACTATATTTGTATTTCTTTACTGTGGTTAAACTTCTCGCAGCTGAGATTTAGAAATGTTCCGTGTCTTCAGATACAATTGAAAGTGAGCAGTGTTTTTAAAATTCTTAAGTAAGACACTTGATTGTTCTTGGCAGCCGTGATGTTATTCTGATTAGCTTTTGGGGGATTTTTGTTGCGAATAAATGGATATCTTGTGTTCTGACACCTCACGTTGGCAGTGTGTGTGCAGCAGTGTGTGTGTGTGTGCAGCGCCAGTACTTTGTGTTTGGCAGTGCCGAACGCTGCTTTGATTCCCGTCCATGTTCTGAAGGATTGCTGCAGGAACGTGCCCTTCACTTTAACTTTGAGTGTGTGGTGTGTTCCTGGCAGAGGAGGAGAGTGACATGTGTTACTGTGGGAGGATGCAGTGTGTGTGTGTGTGTGTGTGTGTGTGTGTGTGTGTGTGTGTGTGTGACCGCCCACTGAGCACCAAATGCTGGATAAATCTCTCTTTGCTCTTTAAATCAATCAGGGTCATCTGTCTCTTTGGCTGATTACTTAATGAGATAAATAACATTTTATTTCAACGGTTGGGTTTTAATATTCTGTATTTTGTGGCAAAATGAGCGAGTTTAACACGTAGGATAAGAGTTTTAAACATTACCATTTTATATATATTTATAAATATATATGAATTAAATAATGAAGTTCAAAGACAGTGAAGTAACCATGACAATTGTCTCCAACAGGAAGTGATCCGCAGCCTGGTGAAGAGGTACGTGGCGGCCATGATACGCAGCGCCAAGACGGACGAGGGACTGACGGAGGAAAACTTTAAGGTGGAGTATTTTTAGCTAATAGTTATTAGTTTTACGCTTTTTGTAACAACAATCAAAAAAAGTAATTTTCCTCCAATTTGCTTAAGGTGACATGTCTCCATGCTTTAATGTTCAAAAAGCTCTTTATTGTTCTCATACTGCCTGTGCTGCAGCACCTCTTTTCACCCTCTGTCTGAAACCAGAGCCCAGTCTGCTCTGATTGGTTAGCTGGCCGGCTCTGTTGTGATTGGTCAACCGCTTAGAGATGTCCCGCCCCTTAGCCTATCAGTACAATGTGTTGGAGCGCTAGCCAATAGAAGCGCGCGTGTTACACATTGGTGTCACTTTGTTGTGGAAGTAAAAAAAGGAGTCCAACAAGCATATTAGGGCCCCTTTAAATGTATTAGACGAGGGACTGTTGGTAGAAACATTTAAGGTGCCACTGTTGTCAGGGAGACGCTAACAAGGGATCCAAATAAGTGGATAAAAAAAGAAAACGGCAACAAAAAGGCTGAAACACAAGGTGCACACTGCAACTGTTTACAAAATGATATTGAATTGGATTGGAAAAATATTAAGATATATTATGTATTTCATATCGCTCAGCCTTATCTATATCTGATCTGGCATTTAAATGTATTTACACAATATTTATAATTTCTTTATCCTCTTCATTTCACCTCAGACTATGATTTTAAACTTCTAACAGCAACAAACATCCACTTTTAATTTGCAGATGAAGGGTTAGCATCGTGTTTACATTCACACCAAAAGGCAGACCTGCACATTAAGATAAAAACAATTATTTCACCTCCTGCCCAAAATCCACAGCTCCTCTGAATACCGAAAAATCCTCGCAGAACCGTAAATTATTCCCAACTGCTTAAGCTCCAGAGTCTGTTTCCCATGATGCATCTGGAGCGCAGCCTGGGCTTTGAAGTGGAAAATTCCTCTGGCTTTAAAAAACGCAAAAACAACATCAGGTGCACATCGGGCTGAATCACACACACACACTCCGAACCTGTGTGTGTGTGTGTGTGTGGTGTGTGTTGTGTGTGGTTGTGTGGTGTGGTGTGTGTGTGTGAGGAGTCGTCTTAAAAGTGCACAGATTGTTCATGTGTTTAACATCAGCTGCATGTTGAACTAAATCAGGAATACATGTGCAGCATTTGGATCCCAGATGGCGAGTAAAAAAGATATGAAGTAGTTGTGATCATATCTTTAAAAATTAAAAACATCAACGTTTACTGGTGCTTAGTGTTTGGTTTATAGCTCGGGACTAGTGTCTCTACTTTAAAGAGTCCTCTCCTGCTGATGTTCAGGTGTATATCAGTATGTCGTGTCTCTACTTTAAAGAGTCCTCTCCTGCTGATGTTCAGGTGTATATCAGTATGTAGTGTCTCTACTTTAAAGAGTCCTCTCCTGCTGATGTTCAGGTGTATATCAGTATGTAGTGTCTCTACTTTAAAGAGTCCTCTCCAGCTGATGTTCAAGTGTATATCAGTATGTAGTGTCTCTACTTTAAAGAGTCCTCTCCTGCTGATGTTCAGGTGTATATCAGTATGTAGTGTCTCTACTTTAAAGAGTCCTCTCCTGCTGATGTCCAGGTGTATATCAGTATGTAGTGTCTCTACTTTAAAGAGTCCTCTCCTGCTGATGTTCAGGTGTATATCAGTATGTAGTGTCTCTACTTTAAAGAGTCCTCTCCAGCTGATGTTCAGGTGTATATCAGTATGTAGTGTCTCTACTTTAAAGAGTCCTCTCCTGCTGATGTTCAGGTGTATATCAGTATGTAGTGTCTCTACTTTAAAGAGTCCTCTCCAGCTGATGTTCAGGTGTATATCAGTATGTAGTGTCTCTACTTTAAAGAGTCCTCTCCTGCTGATGTTCAGGTGTATATCAGTATGTGTGTCTCTACTTTAAAGAGTCCTCTCCTGCTGATGTTCAGGTGTATATCAGTATGTAGTGTCTCTACTTTAAAGAGTCCTCTCCTGCTGATGTTCAGGTGTATATCAGTATGTAGTGTCTCTACTTTAAAGAGTCCTATCCTGCTGATGTTTAGGTGTATATCAGTATGTAGTGTCTCTACTTTAAAGAGTCCTCTCCTGCTGATGTTCAAGTCTATATCAGTATGTAGTGTCTCTACTTTAAAGAGTCCTCTCCTGCTGATGTTCAGGTGTATATCAGTATGTAGTGTCTCTACTTTAAAGAGTCCTCTCCTGCTGATGTTCAGGTGTATATCAGTATGTAGTGTCTCTACTTTAAAGAGTCCTCTCCTGCTGATGTTCAGGTGTATATCAGTATGTAGTGTCTCTACCTCATGTCTCCATGCTTTAATGTTCAAAAAGCTCTTTATTTTTCTCATACTGCCTGTGCTGCAGCACCTCTTTTCACCCTCTGTCTGAAACCAGAGCCCAGTCTGCTCTGATTGGTTAGCTGGCCGGCTCTGTTGTGATTGGTCAACCGCTTAGAGATGTCCCTCCCCTTAGCCTATCATGTGTTCTTTAAATCATTAGTTAAATCTCTCCTTTAAATGAAATAGGCCTTTTATTTGATGGTGGAGTATTTCCCTCCTCTCTCTTCAGTCTCTACTCCCTCCACTTGTCCTCCCTCCTCCTCGTCTCCTTGACCTTTACCTTCCTCTCCTCAGCACCTCCTCCTGATTCCTTACCTCCTCTTCACCTTCTGCCTCTTATCATTGATGTCTCACCTTCCCTCCCTCCTCACCCTCCTCACCCTCTTCACCCTCTTATTCCTCTGTTATTTCATTTCAGTTTTTTCGCCTGAATGTAAGAATACTTATTTTCCTCTCTCTCTCTCTCTCTCTCTCTCTCTCTCTCTCTCTCTCTCTCTCTCTCTCTCTCTCTCTCTCTCTCTCTCTCCAGGAGTTGAAGCAGGACATCTCCAGTTTCCGATACGAAGTCCTGGATCTCCTCGGTAACCGTCGTCCTCCCCGGCGACAGTACTCCTCGTCCAGCGAGACGACGAGAGACGACGGCGCCGCGGCGTCAGAAGACGACAGCGAATCAGGCGACGGCTGCTCGAGCCAGAGGTCAAAGGGCGTGACCTTCATGACGCCGATGGAGGACGAGGAGGACGAGAAGAGGACGTCGCCAACGCTCGGCGTGTCCGCGTTGGTGCGCTCGACTCGGGCTTGACGAGGATAGAAGGATGTGGGCGATGGCGAGGAGGGAAGAGGAGGAAATGGAGGAAGAAGAGGAGGAGGAAGAGGAGGGGAAACCAAAGAGCAACGGGCTGAAAACGGCCGTCGTCCCTCATTCCTCCTCCTCCCCTTCGTCTTTCTCCTCGACTTTCTCCTCGTCGTTCGCCCGCACGAGGAGTCGCCTGCAGCGCCTGGCTCCCGGGTCGAAAACGGACTCCTTCAAACGCCTCTCCTTCCTGTTTTCCCGCTCAAAACGCCGAGCCCCGCCCACGCCGTTGCAGTCCTCCTCGTCGTCCTACACCATCTCAGACGGGTTCCTGCGCCCCCTGCGGAGCCACGACTTCGACCTGGCGACGGTGTCGAGAGCGAGTCGCGTCTGCACGAAGTGGGACGCCGTCGACGGTCGGGCGACCTCATCATCGGCGACCGGCGTTCTCCCCGCGGAGGACGAACGGGGGGCGGGACTCCTCCTCTTGCCCCTCCCCCTCCGTGCCCCTGCCAATCAACTGCACTGCGCTTCCAACATGTCAGAATCCAGCTCCCGCCTCCTGGACTCCAGCCGAGGACGTTTCCAGGCGAAGGAGGGAGCAGGTGAGGTGTGGAGGAAGGAGGAGGAGGAGGAGGGGGGGGGGTGGGGTGATGATGGTGATGGGCGGGTGGGTTGGACCGTGCGGTGATGATGTCATCGGGGACAGCTGTGATGTCATAGAGGAATCTGTCACCACGCAGCTATAGAAGGGACGGACAAAACTGTTGTTTTTCCTTTTGTTTTGTTTTTGTTTTGTTTTTAAAAATGGCGTTCGGAGGGACGGAGAGAGACGGAGAGAGACGGAGAGAGACAGAGAGAGAGGAGGCGGCGGAATGTTCTAGAACTCGAAGGGATGCGGGGTTCTGGAACCCTTCTGCGCGCGCTGAGGATTCTAGAATGCAACGATTCCAGAGATCAAAGGACGTTTTGATAATTGTTTTGGCGAGGAAAGATGGCATTCACTCTACAGAAGGTTCTGGAACTCTACGGAATGTTCTAGAACTCACTCTACAGAAGGTTCTAGAACTCTACGGAATGTTCTAGAACTCACTCTACGGAAGGTTCTAGAACTCTACGGAATGTTCTAGAACTCTACGGAATGTTCTAGAACTGAGGCGTGATTAAACAGGTTCCGGAACCCCTCCGCGCGCTGAGGATTCTAGAATGCAACGATTCCGAAGAAAATAACAAAGGGATGTTTCTTTCGATGGTGGTGGGTTTTTTGAGGGGGAAAGGCAAATGGTGGATGTTCATAAAGACAGTTTGACACATCATTATCCACAATGTTCATTATAAAAAGAACATTATAGAGAGGTAACAAGCTAGCAGGCGCTATACTCAGAGAGATAGCGGCTAACCGCAATAAAGCTGCATTCACACGGTGCAGGATTTGAGTTTGGGTGCAGTCATAGTGTTGAAAACAGAGTTGGTTTCATATGTTCACATCCCCTGCTAGCTTGCACCGCTACAGCTGTCTGTGACGTTACAAATCAGCAGTAAACAAAAGCAAGGTTGAAACTATTTGAACTTAATTTTTTCTATTTGAGCGGTGCAAGACGCAGAGGGTAGCACTTCTGCTCTCTAGATAAAAACACAACGGCATTGTAGAGACGTTTCACTATCATGTGAATGCAGCTTTAGCTAGCAGGTGCCATAGCGAAAGAAATAACAAGCTAACCGCTACTTAGTGAGCTAACTAGCTAGAGAGTTCAGGAGTTACCAAAGTAAACCGCTCGTCCGCTATCTAACTTGCTAGTGAGGTATTTCAAAAGAGACTCATGACATCCATTAACTGTAAAAACATTAAGTATACATTTAATTTAGCTTCGATGTTGCATTCAGTCTCGTTTCCTTAGCCTTTTCTCATGTTCTACCCTTTACCTGGAGTAAGGCTGACAATATAGCATTTGTACTACATAATTATTGTGGCTACAAAGATGTGCAATAACTATATTATCACGGTATCTAAAAACCAAAAATAATGCTATCAGTCAATTTCATATTTGACTTGATTTAAATGTGCGTTTTATCCGTTTCGCTAATTCATTTTTGCTTTGTGCTTCAGAAAAACAGAGCGATTTATTGGCGATGGATTATTTAATGTGTATTCTTACAATGATATCAACAATGTATTTTTTAAATAATATATAACATCATATATATGATACCATCATAGAAATAGATTTTCTCATCTCCTTTTTATTCACAATATGACGCCAAACTTGTCTTTATCAACCTCGGCCATTTCCCACGCTTACCACAACAGAAGAAGAAAGGAGGATATTTAAATCGAGGGTTCAACTTTTTTCCTCTTTCCTCCAAACACGCATGATTATCACGGATTTACAAGTAGCCAAAGGTACATTTCTGTTTGGTTTTTCAACACTTGATTTCCTCTTTCCCTTTAACCAAACTCCAAATCTGCAACGGGATTAAACCGTCCACTGGAACCCACTTTACCTTCGGATGAAAAGGGATGAAAATGCAACTTAAAATCACCAAAATGGAACGGGACGAATGGAATAAAACCTCCCCTTTAACTGGAATTTGATGGATTTATCCGAAATCCCTGGGAATTATCGAGCGTTGCTGTGGATAGCCTGCACCCTCTCTCTCTGCTTCAACAAGGGCCAAGGAACTTTCTTTTATCCTAATAACAGTTATACTAGTAATAATAATAATAATAATAACAATAAGAGACTTTAATAATAGTAATGAGGACTATTCTGGTTTCTTAAGACTGTCTTTGCTTCTCTTTGAGTTGCCTACGTTTACCCTGGCTTCTCGTTCAGCTCTTCCTTAATAAGTACACTTTAACCTGATGAATACAAATATTTATTGTGAGGAGGAGGAGGAGGGGTGATGATGTGTGAATGGGTGGAAATAAAAAGGGGGAGGAAATAACGGAAAGAGACGCCTTTCTATCTGGGATATCTATTTTAAAAAGGGAAATTGCACCAGAATTTCATCATGATTTTCTTTATTTTAAACGGTTGGCATGAGCAGAGGCTGTTGAATTTGTACTCTGCTTTATATAAAAACTGTCAGAGGAGAAAGTAGAGAAATTATGCATGTTTGATCAAAAATAACCACAGTTACCTGCAACACACACACACACACACACACACACACGCACACACACACACACACAGGTGAAATACCAGATGTGTGATGAGCAGCTCCTGGCCAAATGATTTGCCCTTTTTGAAATGTCTGCACACACACACACACTAACACACTCACACCTCGGGCCGACGCTGTGACCACCAGCCGTTTTTTGCCCCGCCGGCGACAGAAAGCATCATCGTGTTAACTACGGTGTAACCATGGAGACCCCATAACCCCCCGCTCAGCAGCCTGTAATCATAATGTCACGTCCTGAGTGTTCGCTGATGACACCTGTCTCTTTTGGGTTTAAATATAATCCATTTCACGTCATTTTAGAACAACGACACAGAGACAGGCGTCTAACTTTAACTGTCCTTATACTAGAAAAGGAAAATTGCCGCACTTAAAAAGTATGAATTGACCTACATTTTCATCTACTTTCATCTTTTTCCTTATCCGTTGAGTCTGGAGATCACCTGTTGGTCGCCTTTCCTAAATGTCAGCTTAACAGTAACTTGTAGCGTCCATTTCATATCATTTTTGCCACAAGAGAAGTATTTTAGAGCCGGTTTTACAGATGACACAGATGATTGTCCTAATGTTTATCTACTTTTAAAGCAGCACTCATCTGTAACTGTTCATGTGAAAGGCTCCGGTCTCATAGTTGTTTTGCTTCATCAAAGAAATTGACTGTATTTGGTGGAAAACGGTTAAAAGTTCTGATATTTTTTTTAAAGACAGAGCTCCAGATGAGGCTTCACATGCATGATTTCATCCTGGTATGAAATCAAACATTTAATGAGGAAATGTCTATTTTGACTACACAGTTCATTATAGACTTATTATAGGAGTTGAGGAAATTAGAGGGAAAGAAAAACACCGTTTGCAAAACTGAAAGTGCTGTAAAACCTCATAATTTCCCACTTTATTTATATTTTCAAGCACCTCTTTTTGTTGACGAAACACTACTAAATTAAACCTTAGTGCACCAAAACATTAGTCACATTAAAAAAAGTTCCCAGTTCTCTTTTCTCAGCACGTCTGATCTCCTCTACAGCAGACATGGAGACGGCAGAGAGACGGGAGAGCGGGAAAAACAGAAGGAGAAGAAGAAGAAATAAGAAAATAAAAGCCCCTCGATTCTCCCGGTTACCGCGGCAACCAGCCCTGCATGTCACCACCCCATAATCAAGACCACGCTGCGCCACAAAACCAAAGGGGTGTAGAAATCAATCACACCTCATCAATTGGCATGAAAACCGCAAGGGGCTGAAAATTAAAAAATATAACGATTACAGATTTAGATTTTATCTGAAAGATTACTTTTATTTTGAAATTGAGAAAATGAACTCAGGGATGCAAACACGGGAGTATTGATGGATCTGAACGGTTATCTGTCACCGCCTATTATTAACACACACACACACACCCTATTAGGCAGTGGGAAGGATTGATAATCAATCACTGATAGATAAATATTGATTATCTGATCCCCCTGTGGGTCTTTAAACCTGCTTCTGCACAGAGTGTGTGTTTGTGTGTGTGTGTGTGTGTGTCAGCTTTCAAATAGAAAACAAACTGACCACCATTGAAGAAGACTTGCTTCTAAGGAGACAGATGGGATATCACACACACACACAGAGACACACAGCTGCAGGTTAGACATTAAATTAAATAGTTTAAGGCGGCTGCAGCCAGCGGTCCATTTTGATAACCCTGTGTGATCACTGTAATGTGACACACACAGACACACACACACACACACACACACACACACACACACACAGGCCGCTAATAGTCCTGTGTGGCTTCTCTGCCTCCAAGGCAACAGCCTTGTCCACTGTTATAGATCTTAAAAGTGTGTGTGTGTGTGTGTGTGTGTTTGTGTGTGTGTGTGTGTGTGTGAGTGAGAGGGGAGGGATGTTTGTTGCATCACATAATGCTGACTACCTGCAGAGAAACCATGAACAAACATGAACCAACACACACGTTATGTACACTATACTGCATATACTACATGAAGGTTACTCCCCTTAATCCGTTTAAAATCTGACATGAATCATTTGTACATTTATTATTCCGACGTAAATTACCAACTGTATTTCGCCAAAAACAGACACAATTGTTTTTTTCAATATTCCCATATTTCAGGGTGGATGCATCCCCTTTAATAGCAAAACAACCAAAATGCATACCCCTTTTCTATCCTATAGCAGCAGGGAGAGTGCAGAGAGGTCGTTTAGTTAAATATATTGGTCTCGTCACGACTCATTGATCCTTTGTGTGACTGGTCTTGGTGCAAGTATCAGATATATTGATAAATCCACGCTTCTGTCTGTGGTGATGGATTATCACACGGACATCTAATTGCGACGTATCCCTATAGACCCGCCCTACTGTCAGTTTAGATCTATTGTGTAATGGAAGGTTTTAAACAAGAGTAATTTTTCTGATTTTTCAGGACACCACTTGAATATAGCACCTTCTCCCTCAACCGCATTGTTAACGAAAGTGAAAAATCTTTACTGTATCGGCAAAAGTCATTATTGTATGGGCACCGTGTTTTGGATTTGCTCCATGTTTGTATGAGTTATTTCTTCGTCCATACTGTACCCTTGCACCGAGTTTCATGGAAATCAGACAAGAAGTGTTCACGTTATGCTGCTGAAAACCACATAAAGCGAGCTGAAAACACAACCTCATTGGCGTAACTGAACCCCCTTTACCGCCATGTTAACGAAAGTGAAAAATCTTTACTGTATTGGCACCGTGTTTTGGATTTGCTCCAAATGTGTATGAGTCATTCCTTAATCCATGCTCTACCTTTTGACCAAGTTTCATGAAAATCAGACAAGTATTTTTGACGTTATGCAGCGGAAAACCAGATAAACCGAGCTGAAAACGTGACCTCATTGGCGTAACCGAACCCCCTTTACCGCCATGCTGATGAAAATATAAAACCATTACTGTATTGGCACCGTGTTTTGGATTTGCTCCATATTTGTACGAGTTCTTCCTCAGTCCATACTGTACCCTTGCACCAAGTTTCATGAAAATCAGACAATACGTTTTCATGTTATGCTGCTGAAAACCAGAAAAAGCGAGCTGAAAACACAACCTCATTGGCGTAACCGAACCCCCTTTACCGCCATGTTAACGAAAGTGAAAAATCTTTACTGTATTGGCACTGTGTTTTGGATTTGATCCTAATTTCTATGGGTTCTTCATTGGCCCATGCTACAACCTCTCACAAAGTTTCATGGAAATCAGACAAGTCGTTTTCACGTTATGTTGCTGAAAACCACATAAACCGAGCTGTAAACATGACCTCATTGGCGTAACCGAACCCCCTTTACCGCCATGTTAACGAAAATATAAAGCCATTACTGTATTGGCACCGTGTTTTGGATTTGCTCCATATTTGTATGAGTTCTTCCTCAGTCCATGCTTTACCGTTGCACCCAATTTCATGAAAATCGGGCTAGTAGTTTTAACGTTGTGCTGCTAGAATTCAGATAAACGGAGCCGAAAACGCAAGCGTAACCCCAGAAATAAAAAAAGGTATAAATCCGAAATAAAAGAACAAAAATGGGAAATACACAATCATTTTGGAGATTATAAAGCCATACATGTTTCTAAAGTAATATATCAATTCACTGTATCAATAAATAATGAAATACCAGCACTTATTTCATATTTTTGCTGAGGGAAAGTGTTTTTTTTTGTTACAGTTCCTTTAAGAAAAAGACCAAATGACTTGGCGGGGCTGCTCCCCACACACACACACACACACACACACACACACACACACACACACACACACACACTTAAACACGGCATCATTCAGGTTCCCCTCTCACCTCCTAAAGGGATTTTGAGCTGAAAGATAAAAACCTGTCCTTGTTTTTTCTGTTTTTTGGGATTTCCACATGGATGAATGTATGACTGTGTTATTTTCTAGAAGCGGACGGCTAGCGCACGTTGTTGACTCTTTAATAAAGGCATCCTTAGAAAAAAACTGGGCTCTGACTTCTTATTTTGACTCCTTTAATGTCTCCAATGATCTGTTTCCTCAATCTGTGGCTTTTAAAACTGGTTTCGCATCATTTTAGGGGTCATGTTTTGCTTTAAAAGCCTTTAAAAATCAACTAATATGATCTCAACACTCATTTTTTACTCCCATTTTTTTATAAAAATCCTTTCAAATGTAAGGTTTTCCAAAGAGGAACTGCTGTTTTGATAAATAAAAGTGCTTCCTCATTGAATATTATCTGTAAAATGTCCTTTAAGGCAATGATAGATGGGTAAATGTCTTTACTTCTGCAGGACATTACGTCAAAAAACGGATTTTGCAGAGAGCTTTCAAGAATTGGGTTAAAGTCATGGTGGTTCTGTTTCTTCAAATGATAGATATGTGATATACATAATGAAAATGAGGTGGTATTTTACCGTTAGAGATGGAAAATGGAGCTAATCCTACAAAATTGGCAAATCTACAAGTCAATGAAGAGAAGCTTAGAGTGTGATAAAAGTCACTTTAAACAGGAACGCTTGCTCTGTTGCAGCTCGGGTTGTTTTTAGACTGGTTTTGAGAAGAAAAAGGAATTTGGGTTAAAATCGAATGGTTCCTGTAATTTGTACTGATAAAGATACGATAAATACATAATTAGGATAAATAAATCAAGCTAATCCTTTAAATGGACGGTCTAGAAGTCGTTAAAGAGAGGCATTAGATGTAAATTGCCGTTTTTAAAGTCACATTAAACAGGAACACTTGCTCTGTTGCAGCTCGGGTTGTTTTTAGACTCGTTTTGGGAAGAAAGAATGTGCTTTTCTAGAGAATGTTGAAGAATTTGGGTTAAAATCATGTTGTTTCCTGAACTTTTTACTGATAAAGATACGATAAATACATAATTAGGAGGAATAAATCAAGCTAATCCTTTAAACGGACGGTCTAGAAGTCGTTAAACAGAGGCGACACATGTAAATTGGCATTTTTAAAGTCACGTTAAACAGGAACTCTTCACTTCACTCTGCAGCCCGGGTTATTTTTAGCCTGGTTTTGAGACTCAGAGACCGTGTCCTCTGACAGAGAGAGAGGGTTTAAAAGAAGCTGTTCTCCATGAAGCTGTGACGATGTGTTTCTAACGCAGATTCAGAATAAATCAGCTCCACAGAGTTCACTTATGTAAGCAGTGGGAGTTATTAGAGATGAGATAAAAACGGTTTCTTTATGTATGTGGCTGGAAATGGTGGTGAGCTGGCGTTCTTTACTTCTAATTAACACAAGTCTTAAAGCTGCGGTACACACATATATTTAGGACTAAATCCACACTTTTTCAGCGTGAAATCATGGATTGTTGTAATGCTTTTCTGAGGTGGAAAGGTTAGTGTGTTAAAAAACATGAGTATGGAATGCGGTTTAAGCCCAAATTAAATTGGCTCGTTTATTAATTTCAGAATTTATTTCATAGGCATATGTATTTATATAATTTGGGCTTAAAACGGCATTCCATATAAATGGGGCTGTGCTGAATTCAAGTGCCCCTTGCTGAATTGTATATTTATATAAGTCTTTCTTTGGACCTTGGTGTGTTTGTAAGCCTTAGTTTTTCAGCATGAAATCATGTCCATAATGTTCTAGATTTATAACCCTTGTACAAGATTTTCATTTGAAAATACATCTGCTTGACACATTACATTACATTACATTACATTACATTACACACACACATTATTCCCATTATTCAGGCACCATTTGAACGCAGCATTAGTGACCTTACATTTTCACCAAAAAAACAAAGACTTATATTTTGTATAAACGTAAGAAAATGCTCAATAAACATTATGATGCAAACATGTTTTGAGGCATGTGAGCTGTGGAGAACATTCAGATTTCAATGCAACTTTTAAATAAAAACATTCTTTGTTTAATACAAAGCCTTTTATCCTCTATTCTTCCTGTTGTTCGGGATGCTTTTAGTGACCAGGTTAGTGTCCCTGTTCAAGGTCAGTGTTTGTGTTTTAAAGCTGCCCCCTTTTTTGTCCTACAATACAGGATGTGTTGAGAGCTTTTCAACAGCGTGCTATATAATCTGAATGTATTATTATTTTATTCAAGGAACGGCTGAAAAGCAGAGCAAGGGAAAGAGAAATGAGAGGTTTTTATTTATTTTTACAAAGCCCTCGCTCGCCCGTTGTGTGGGATGCACTGCTGAATAAAACCAGCTTTCATCTCTCTCTTTCTCTCTCTACCTCCCCTCCACCAACTCAGTGTCAAGTTCTGCTATGAGACACACAGCGATCCGTGTGAGTGTGTGTGTGTGTGTGTGTGTGTGTGTGTGTGTGTGAGAGAGAGAGAGAGTGTCTGTGTGTGTGAGAGAGAGTGTGAGTGTGTGTGAGAGAGTGTGAGTGTGTGCGTGTGTGCGTGCGTGTGTGTGTGTGTGTGTGAGTGAGAGAGAGAGAGAGAGTGTGTGTGTTAGCTGGCTGTCCTTTTGGCAGGCAGCAGTAAACTGAAGCACCTCTCAGCAAAACTGGACTATTATTGAACTACTGAGAAACACAACTCTTTATTCCCTCTCTCACACACACACACACACACACACACACACACACACACACACACACACAAACACACACACACGCACACACACACACACGCAAACACACACACACACACGCACACACACACGCACACACACACGCACACACAATACACACACACACACACACACACACACACACACACACACTTTTTTGTCAATGTAATGTTGTATAACCAGTAATAACCTGTGTTTCAGGTGTGTGCATGGCGCCCTCTGCTGGAGGACATTGAGAATTACAGACCAACGGTAACACTGAAGCTCAAAGACAGTTTATTAACATGAGGAGCCACTCAGATGCAAACAAAAGAATTATGTTCTATAAGATCATCATTGTGTTTGTAGTTTTGTTGCTTTCTTGTGAAAACCACATGTCTGTTGAAAAGTCAAAACAGCCCTTTTTTCAGCTTTCTATAACGATGCATTTTCACACATACATTTTATAAATAAATAAACTTTGAATGCTTCATTTTATCAGAATCAATTAAATATGATTTATTTTTTTACTGGACGGGAAGCAAAGGGAAATTGTCTACCAACTGAAATGAATTAATACAATTGGATTAAAAAGTATCAGTACCTTATATGTGTATTAAAGTACAGGAGTAAATATGCCTAGTTACTTTCCACCACTGCTACTCACTCAACCCCCTCCCAACCAATATATATATATATATGTAGACATAAATAATTAAATATTAAATAAATAATTAAATATCAAATAAATAAATAAACAAATAAATAAATAAATAGATACATAAATAAATAAATAAATAAATAAATACATACATAATAAATACATGAATAAATAAATAAAGGTCAATTAGGAAAATTAATAACAGTTTCACTTCTTCTTTTCCGTATCGCACAGAAACCCTCAGAGTGAGACTTCCTACATTTACCCTTCTTTGTCCCTCCTCTGCCTTCCCATTGGTCGAGCCGCTGCCACTCCTTGCTCTCTGATTGGCCCCCACCCGAAAGCGGAAGTGATCGCTTCTTGTTTCTGCTGCAGCTGAGATGAACCAGAAAAGGATGCAGAAACTGAAAGAAAACGCGAATTTTTAGCCTATTTTTAAAAATAAAAACGCATTTTATAGGTAGTTAAAGAGTCAGAGAAAGCTGGGAACATGATTATAGTTTCATACTTGTCGTTTTTCTGCATGATTTTGTCGGTGGGAGCAGCTAAGAGTGCAGGAGACGATGACTGGGTTCATCTTCCAAACAAATGTGAAGGTAAGGAGAGCCTTTGTTTCCAGGAACAGACACAGACATGGAGGATAAATATCACCTTAATTCAATAACTGTAGCTCACATTAACACGTTAAGTCTCGTGATAATCACTGTTTACATTCGGCTTATATTTACAGGTTCAACTATCTACTCGTAATTGCGTTTAATTAAGAATAATTGTGATTAAAGTAACATTTCGTAGTTTAATTACATTAGCTTTCCAGCTGTGTTATCATGTCTCCATTAGCCTGATTGATTTTGCTGTGGAAAAGGTATTGCATTATGTTATTATTACAAGCCAAAAACAATAGCATATATATGTAAATGTATATTTTTACATGCCTTTACAACGTTTTCCAATACACACGTTCTAATATGAATGTCTTTAGTTGTTTTTAACGCCAGCTTTCATCTTTCTGTCAAAGCTCAATCCCTGATACTATATAGGTTATATGGCTGCTATTACACTATGCGTCTTATTTAATATTCTGATCTGTTTGGCTGTGGGCCCAATGAAGGGATTCTGATTTAGATTATAGAGTAATTTAAAAATTACATTACATTGCATTTAGCTGACGCTTTTATCCAAAGCGACTTACAATAAGTGCATTCGACCAAGAAGATACAACTTGAAGAAAACAGAATCATATAAGTACATCAGGTTTCATAGAGCCAAAACATTTCAAGTGCTACACAACTGGCTTTAGATAAGCCAGTCCTTTATTAGTATATAAGTGCTTTGTCAGTAATTTGCTCGAAGTGGAGTCGAAAGAGATGAGTTTTCAGTCTGCGCCGGAAGATGTGTAAGCTTTCTGCTGTCCTGATGTCAATGGAGAGCTCATTCCACCATTTTTGAGCCAGGATAGCAAACCGACGTGTTTTTGCTGATGGGAACTTGGGTCCCCCTCGCAGTGCGGGTGCAGCGAGCCGTTTGGCTGATGCAGAGCGGAGTGCACGTGCTGGGGTGTATGGTTTAACCATGTCCTGGATGTTGGAAGGTCCAGATCCATTCACAGCATGGTACGCAAGTACCAGTGTCTTGAAGTGGATTCTAGCAGTTAATGGAAGCCAGTGAAGGGAGCGGAGGAGCGGCGTGGTGTGGGAACATTTAGGAAGGTTGAAGACCAGACGAGCCGCTGCATTCTGGATGAGCTGCAGAGGTCGGATGGCACATGCAGGTAGACCAGCCAGGAGGGAGTTGCAGTAGTCTAGGTGTGAGATGACGAGAGCCTGGGCCAGAAGCTGCGTGGCTTTCTGGCTCAGGAGGGGACGTATCCTCCTGATGTTGTAAAGATGATAAAAGTAGTGAACTGTTACTGTGACATTTTATTTTTAAATGTGGCTTTTAAGCTACCAAGACATGTACTAAGGGGTACATTTCACAGTTTACATGTACTGATCTGAAGCATATATGTCAATATGGATGCCTGTAGTATATCATTAACTCATAATACTGGCTTTAAATGATATCCTGAAGTCTATAAGGAGCTTCAGGGTCACTCAAATGTAAAAATAGAGTCAGAAGAGTTCATCTTTGTGTCTCCTCTCAGTGTGTAAGTTTGTGAGCATCGAGATGAAGTCGGCCTTCGATGAGACGGGGAAGACGAAGGAAGTCATCGGGAGGAACTACCGCTTCATCGACGGCAAGGGGGCGCCACCAATCAAATACGTCAAATCGTAAGTGCGTGCGTGCGTACGTGCGTGCGTGCGTGCGTGCGTGCGTGCGTGCGTGCGTGCGTGCGTGCGTGGTTCAGATTGGTGTCATGGTAGTAAAGCGACTGCAGGGATCTTTCTCTCTCTCTTCTCTATCAGCAGGGGACAGGAACTTGTTCAGGTTCAGTTCCTCTGGTGGAACTTATTATAGAACAAGGAAGCTGCAGAGCTGCTGATAGTGGAGTGTGAGAGAGTGTGTGTGTGAGAGCAGTCTTTAACTAACGTCTTAAACTCCTCCAAATGTAGGACTATTAAAACATTGAAATGTCCAGTTTGAAGTTATGTGTGTGTCCCCTCTTTGCTCTTTAAATAAAATGTTCCTTCCTAGGTGAGGGGAACCTTATGATTTAAGACTTAATTTAAGATGTCCTGTCTGTGATATAATCAGAACATTAGATTCATAACATGTCAGAAAGTTATTCCAGTGTGTTCGAATCATGGGATCAAGGATAATCGGGACACGCTTGAAGTATCGTAACATTGTCTCAAATCCCACACAAATGTGTAATATCAACATGTGGGTGAGTCAGTAAGTCATATAACTCTCCCCCTTTTTCTCCCCCCTCTCTCCACAGAGACCTCCGGTTCATCGAGGTCGTGGAGAACGTGTGTCAGAGGCTGCTGGGGTACAATCTGCACAAAGAGAGGACAGGAAGCAACCGCTTCGCCAAGGTCTGTGTGTGTGTGTGTGTGAGAGAGAGTGTGTGTGTGTGTGAGGGTTTGTTTTGTCTACAGCCCTGTGGTATTTAACTTTGATATTGTGCAGCTGCAGTTTCATGGTAAAAGGAGTTTGGATGTTCTGTGCTCATTGAAAGACAACAATTGCTTCGTGTCCTATTTGATATTAACGTGTGTGTGTGTGTGTGTGTGTGTGGTGTGTGTGTGTGTGTGTGTGTGTGTGTGGTGGTGTGTGTGTGTTGTGTGTGTGTGTGTGTGGTGTGTGGTGTGTGTGTGTGGTGTGTGTGTGGTGTGTGTGTGTGTGTGTGTGTGTGTGTGTGTGTGTGTGTGTGTGTGTGTGTGTGTGTGTGTGTGCAGGGCATGTCAGAGACGTTCTCCACCCTCCATGGGTTGGTGAATAAAGGAGTGAACGTGGTGATGGATATTCCCTTCGAGCTGTGGAACGAGACGTCAGCTGAAGTGTCCGAGCTCAAGAAACAGGTGAGGACACTCTCTCTGAAATATATTACAGAACATCTGGGAACATCTTTGAGGAGTTTTTCAAAAGCAGAAACGTAGAGTGATTTTTCGTAAATATATTAAATGTATTATTATATTATTGTGTGTGTGTGTGTGTGTGTGTGTGTGTTAGTGTGACGTGTTGATCGAGCGGTATGAGGACGTGATTGAGGACTGGTACAAAGGGAGCCAAGAGGAAGACCTGACCACCTACCTGTGTGAGAAACATGTTCTCAAAGGACAGGACGCAGGTAACACACACACACACACACACACACACACACACACACACACACACACACACACACACACACACACACACACACAGACTCCCCATGGATCCATTTCCACCTCAGTCCTTTTTTTTTTACAGTTATTTTAATTCCTCCATCTATGCTTGCTCTCTCTCTCTCTCTCTTTCTCTCTCTCTCTCTCTCTCTCTCTCTCTCTCTCTTTCTCTCTCTGTCCACCTGTCTCTCTCTCTCTTTCTCTCTCTCTCTCTCTCTCTCTCTCTCTCTCTGTCCACCTCTCTTTCTCTCTCTCTCTCTCTCTCTCTCTTTCTCTCTCTCTCTCTTTCTCTCTCTGTCCACCTGTCTCTCTTTCTCTCTCTCTCTCTGTCTCTCTCTCTCTCTCTCTCCCTCTCTCTCTCTCTCTCTCTCATATGATAATAAAGCCTTTAAATCCATGAAATACTCACAAAAAAAAGCTATTTTTTATTTTTTTCCTCTAAATATCTTTGACCAATTGCCCTTATCCCTCTCCTTGGTATATATATATATTTAAGGTAAACAATTTTCTATATATAAATGTTAATATATTTTTTTTTTAAACTAGTTGTGGCTAGTAATAGTTCTCATTTGTTGCTTGTTTTTCTTACATTTGATCTTCTTTAGCTGCGTTTGTTTGCACCAAACACACCAAGGTGAATTCCTCGATGTGTTCCCTACTTGTGAATAAACCTGTTTCTGATTCACATCTCCCTCCAGCCTGTCTGAACGAGGAGTGGACGGCGAAGAAGAAAGGCGACCAGGCGGCCATTGCAGAGGACAAGAAGAAGAAGAAGACGAAGAAGAAGGGAGGAGACGGCGGCTCGGAGGGAGAGAAGTCCCTGAAGAAGAAGAAGGAGAAGAAGGCGGCGAAGAAGAAGAAGAAGAGCAAAGCTCCGGTGGAGAAGGTGAGCGGGGGGGCGACGTCTGAAGAGGACATCCAGCCTCAGAGGCCTCTTTCTGGGCAGAAGACGGAGCTGTGAGACCCCCCTCTGGTTCCTCCTCTGGAGACTAAACGCTTAGTAAACATGGCTAAAGACATCCTGTACTGTTACGGTTTAATACTCTCTACTTTAGTTACATCATCAACATTTAAGTGAAATCATCTTAACTGCCATTTTAAGGTTTATTTTTGTCATAAAAGGACATTTTTAAAAATATTAATTGAACTTTTAGGCTGCTTAAATAACGGTAAATGTCTCTAATTAATGATCTTAACTATACAATGTTAAGGTTTATTTTGTCATGAAAAGGAGAGGATTTTTAAAATATGAATTGACTTTCAGGCTGCCTAAATAACTTTAAAATGTCTCTAGGTTATATTATTGTAAATTCTTTAGATTTTGGACCGCTGTCCTGACAGAAAGGCAATCTGAAGACACTGGGAAAGTATGATTTTCACTATTTTCTGCCATTATATCAACAATATTTTAGTAACATATTCAGAATTTAAATCAAATTAAATGAAATTATCTTAACTGTACAAATGTAAGTTTTATTTTTGTCATTTTTTAAATTATTAATTGACTTTCACGCTGCCTAAATGACTTTTATCTTGGAGTTAATTCCCATTTTCAGTGTTATTTGGTACTTGTGCCGATCATTTCTAAGCGTTATGATGACATCACACCCTCTAAATTAACTCCACATGGCAAAAAACGTACTTTTAAATCAAATCAGCGTATTAATCCACTAAAAAATGTATCGCAAACATGTAGCGCTGAATCTAATCGTCCATATATATAATTAAAATACATCAATACCATATGGAACATTTCTCTAGCTTATATGATTGTAAATTGAATATCTTTAGATTTTTGGACGGCTGGCTTAAAAAGTATCAGTACCTTACATGTGTATTCAGTAATCAGAGTACTTTAAATGTTGTTATCCCGACCATCGGAGCTGTAGATTTAAAAGGGAATTTAGTTTCTTTGTTTTCCTCTCGGTTGATTGTGGATTTGCCGTTTGGCTTTCCGGCTGTTTCTCATCAAAATGTGAATTTAAACGTATCTGCTGTTCCGACATTTTCTTGTATTTACTGAAATATTCATTCCTCCGTGGGACTTTTACGTTATTTGTTTAGGTTTAATATCTTTTTAGGACCTAGAAATGCTCAAATTAAGTTATCCTGTGATAGTCAACTCTTGCAAACCTACTTTGAGACAATATTTAGAACTGTGTTATACCAGTAAAGGAAACTATCTGACCATAATTATGACCTTTTAACCATTTCCAGTAATACAGACCACAATATTTCATGTTATTGCCATTATTATTATAAGTGAAATTTCCCTTTAATGAGTAAATTCAACACGTGAGGTACATTTTTTTCAGTAATTGGTGTTTCTGTAATTGTTTTATTTCCATTGATTGTGTTTTGTATTTGCTTGTGTATGTGCTGCAAAACAGCTGCTATTTAAGGCGTGTGTGTCTGTTATTGTGTGTGTGTGTGTGTGTGTGTGTGTGTGTGTGTGTGTGTGTGTGTGTGTGTGTGTGTGTGTGTGTGTGTGTGTGTGTGTGTGTGTGTGTGTGTGTGTGTGCTTGTTGACTCCCAGGCTGATGATGAAGGTGTGTGTTTTTTGCATTTTTTCCAATATGTATGTGTGTGTGTGTGTTTTTACAGATTTGTATTCTGAATTGAAATGCTGGCTGTGTTGTATTGGAGTTGCTTTTTTAAAAACGACACATCAGAGGATTAATAAAGACAGATTTAAACTCTGTAAACGCAGAGTGATCAACTCATTATTTGTGTCATTTTAAATGTGTACTCGTGTGTCAGAAAGAATGCTAATATCATCCTGAAAATAAGTAAATAAAAGGAAGTCTGTATATGTCTGCCTCTGTCTCCAGGTGCTTTTTAACAGCCACTTTATACACATAATATATTAGCAATACATTGTCTAGTGGTCATTCTCCTAATTACCTTTTGTCAAGTAAGTGTAATGTATACATACAAACACTGGAGGGAGGCACAGTTCAAGTCTTTCTTTGTAAACACATTTATTTTTTAAAGAAAATTGTGTATTAAATGTGATTTATGGCTAAAGTTCAAATAGGTTTTTGCAAGGTAATTTGCTTTTCAAAGCTCAAATCAGAGTATATCATTCAACAGATCATCTTGTTGAATTAAGATAAGTTGTAGATCCCATAACACACACATTAACAGGCAGTATAAATACATAAAGTCAGGGAAATAGCTATCCTTGGTGACATGTCTCATATTTCTGGAAAATAATCAGGCTAACATAGGAACGTTTTACTCACAATTGAACAAAAAAGTGTATATTTTACAGTAATAATAAAAAATAAATAGGTAGCAACGTCAATTATTAAGGTTTAGTCCAGGTTTAGGTTTGTTTATAGCCTAGGTGTATTGTTGGACTTTAGAACGAGCGATTTCTCCGCTTATCCCAAATTAGTCAAGCTAAGCTAAGCTAATCATGTCACACATACAGTATATGTAGCAAACAACCTGAAGATAATTTCTGGTTAGTTAGTTAATACTGTATTTGCACCATTGACTCAACATAAGGGCCATAAAGGTTTGTTAATGACTCTTGATGAATAAAGTTAAACAAAACAAAAAACGGAGCTGGGAGGCGTTCAAGAACGGAACGTTGGGAAAGCATAACAACGGTAACTAAGGGGGCGGGGCTTAGGGTTCACCTGATTATTAATAAAGCCACTCGGGGCTCAGATGAGAGTAACGTTAGCGGCAAAAAGCTAACATAACTGCTTATTTTTTAGCTTAAGTTAAATGGGAAACGTTTGCTAAGGTTGTAACTTAATAATTTGCCAAAGAAAATAAAGAGAAGAGGTAATGCTTGGCTGTTATTGTCAAAAATACACCTGCTCCCGCGCTTTTCGCTACGAAGCTAGTTAGCATGCTAGCTAGAGAAGTGGATGCTAATAGCACCAAAACCAAAACAAGCTGCCAGCTGTGGAGGATTTGACTTCTTTGTAAACAGAAAAGGGACTTTCTCTAAAGTTTATTTTAAAAACTGGTATCAGGACTTTACTGCTGACACTCCATCAATCATTGGACTACAAAAGGTAAACAATAAAAGATAATTTATGGGTTATAAGCAGTGTAAAGATACTCTGTTAGGAGTTTAAAAAACGTCCTCTATTTAAAATCCAATTATTATTGTTAAGTATTTGCTTTAAAATATATTCAAATACCAAAAGTGGCTGGCTCATTTTAAGGAAATTCAATATGTATAACAGAAATACTTAAAGTTCCAAAAATACCGTTTATTCCAAATATACTTAAAGTTCCAAATATACTTAACGATCCAAAAATACTTAAAGTTCCAAAAATACCGTTTATTCCAAATATACTTAAAGTTCCAAATATACTTAACGATCCAAAAATACTTAAAGTTCCAAACATACCGCAAATGGTTGGAAGATAAAGGAGGAAGGACAATCAATACTGTATATAGTAAATGTGAGGTAAAGTGTGTCGCCAATGTAACCGGTTAAAACTCAAAGTGGCGATGAGGTCTTAAAATGTATGGAAAGGGTCTTAAAACATACTTTTAACTGTCTCAACAACTTTTGAGACAGTTAAAAGTATGTATCAGTCTCAAAATACTTGGTTCTGGCTCCCAAAATGTGATGATTTGCGTATTTTTTCACTTGTATTAATCATTGTAAACGGAATATCTTAGTGTTTTGAACTGTGAGTCGGACAGAGACTATATTTGCCGGCAGCACTTTTTGTCTTTGGACTTTTATTACTATTACTATTTTTGACATTTTATAAACCTAACAACATTTTAAAATCCCAATTAATTAAATGAATAATAGTTGCAGACCTGGTAGATTTAGGCTTATGGTTTTTGTTAAATTTACTGCTGAAGTTTTTATGTTGTTTAGGTTGCTTTGCCAGGCTGAATCTTTAGTGCTTTTGAGTTTCCTTTCCAGCATTATTTCATTACTAAAAGGAGGTTACCTTTTGTAATGAATGCTTTACTTTCCCTCATAGTTTTCCTCATTTGAAAGCACTCTGGGATACCTGTATGTTTTGAATAATGGCATAGTTTATATGTATTATACACATCATATCCTATTCTTTTTGGGACTCTTTTAGGGGTCTCATACAGTTGGCTTATGGTAAAGACTATCTCATACATTGTTCGTTTTTGTTGATTTAATGGATGTCTTTGGCGCTTGTCTTTTGATTCCTTGGTCTATGTGCACTTTAATGCTGCTGCAACAAATATGATCAGTCAATTTACCAGAAGATTAGACTATAATGATGATAATTCCTTAATATTAAGCAAAAATACCATATCTTTTCTGTTTCCTGATTGTCAAATGTGTGTTTTAAGACACACACACACACACACACACACACACCTTGTCAGTCTGAAGAGAGCAGGTTGTTTGAGTGCAGTACCTCCATCAGTCTTTAGGTGTCACCCCGTCATTGAATGCAACAGCAGTTTGTGTTTCACCTTCCTCTGAACTGACCAACAGCCAAATCCACTTAAGATGAGACAAAATGAAATGGCCTGTGTGTGTGTGTGTGTGTGTGTGTGTGTGTGTGTGTGTGTGAAAGAGTGTGTTTGTGTGGCTGTGTTTCTGAAGTGAATTCAATCCATCAGCCTCTTTTCTCCTTTCAACAATCAAATCCGCACACTTCTAAGTGTGTGTGTAGTCGTGTGAATCATGGCTGTACTGAGAACCCAATGTTAGGTATGTGTGTGCGTGTGTGTGTGTGTGCGCGTGTGTGTGTGCGTGCGTGTTAATCTAGTGCATTGAATAACATTTATCCATCTTTAAAATATGTGTTTTGTCTCAATACGTGTGCAAGGTTGCTTGTGTTTGAAAAGACTGAGTACAACACATACTGTGTGTGTGTGTGTGTGTGTGTTTGAGGTGTTGGATGTGTTTATTTGTTGAATAATTCACAGCATTGTGTTTATAGAAGACTCTGTGGCCTCAGAGCTCCAATAACACAGGACAAATATTGTGATGCACACACACACACACACACACACACACACACACACACACACTCATCAGCCGTGTGTGTGATGACAGTTTATTTGGTCACTGTGGACGGTGGAAATTGGATGTAGGGAGTCCGAATGTGGACTGGCACACACATTTATTTTACCTATGGAGGGCTTCATACGTCCCATATCTTCACCTTTCCTCAAACAAACAAACAAACACACACACACACACACACACATAGGTAAACACACACAGTGACATTGGTGTGTACGTGAGTCGGTGATGGAGTAGAGAGAAAGGGTCTTCTCCAATCTGGAGAAAATGAAACAGACGTTTGAATGGAAATATTGATTCCTTCTCCCATTTCAATCTTCATCTGGTATTATCTGTGTGTGTGTGTGTGTGTGTGTCTGTGTGTGTGTGTTTGTGTATGTGTGTTTGTTACAAGCTCACCTTTCTCCCAGTCTTTAACACGCCCTCTGAAATGATTTTCTGTCCCATGAAACACGTACACAATAACTAGTAAATTATATACATACACACCTATAAAATGCTACAGATCTTCCTTTTCTGCTCACGGTGAAGTGTGTGTGTGTGGGGGGGTGTGTGTGGGGGGGAGGGGGTGTGTGGGTGTGTGTGTGTGTGTGGGGGGGAGGGGGTGTACCTGTTTGCATGAAGAAAAAACAATGGCAGGGCAGTCTCTAAGACATTGAAAGATGTTAGGAAATCTCTTAATTTTGCAGAAAAATACAATATAGGCAATTCAATACAGTATCCACTTTATATTTAGCGATATAAAAAAGTATTTAAAAGTAGCATTAACATACAAATAATCAGCAATGACTACAGTTTAACAACCTAAAAAGAGCAGTAAATAATATATAATGCAGCACAATCTACAAAGTAAAGAAGATCTTATTTCGTATAATTGTTGAATTTTCTTAAAATGAATGGCTCTTTTCTTTCCTGTAGGACATCCATACATTTATTTTGTATTAAAAAGACAGAAATATGGATGGTTGTACGGAGGAAATAGACGCTCTTTGAATTGCAATTGGATGCTTTTAGGTCCAGCGTCATCTACAAAATGTATCTGAAGAAATGTGTTTCAGACCACTTTAGGATATTCTTTGCAAGTGCATCGTTCTGTAAAAGCCTCAATAATTACAGTTAAGCTGCGTTTCCTTTCTTTTTAATATTCCAAATTGTTGACATGTGACATTATGATAATGCTCTTTTAACAAAAGCTCTGTCATAATCATTTATCTCCGATGTTTACCGACTACTTCAGAGTTATTCACATCAACACTTTGCAGCGACAAAATGTCATCCTGTTTGTCCCGATGTGACCTGAGCGTGACGCCAAAGGAGCTGATGGAAATTACCAGAGAGCGAGGAAACATTTGAGTACAAAGAAGAACCACTAGATGTGTTTCCAGGATACAAGAGGAGATCTCTAACCCTCTTTAACCCAGGAAAACAAACACCATCATGTGTGGAGCTGCAGAGGTTCAACAAATCAAATCTTTCTCTGCTTCTGCGCAATCCATTTTCCTCTATTTTTGTTTGGCGTTGACGTGTGTTGTCCAAAAGAACCTCTGGAGCTGACCTCCATTTCTGCGAGGAACAGACAAACAGAAAGAAGGAATGAGACTAATATCCATCAGTTAGTCTCTGTTTTTTTACTCCTTCTCCCGAGTGGACAGCCTCGGCGCTCCAATTCATCTTCGTTCTGCTCACAGCGGTGCATTCAGGGAAGGTCAAAACCCGGAAAATAGGCTACACACACCAGGCATTTTGTCACCAGACACCCTTCACCTGCCTCCTCCTCGACACCACAACACACACAACTGGGACATCCAAAAATACATCCGGTGGAGCGTGCTTTCACACCGCATTCGTTCTGCATTTTCCGTCGCATTCGCTGTCCTTTTTTTGGGGAGAAGAAGCAGCGTGACAGACGGGGTGACATTTTGTTGTAACTTTGGAGAATTACAATCGTTAAATAAATGATAGTACAGCTGATTAAAGATGCATTCAGTCCTTCAGAGTCACTCCCACTTCACTTTGGACTGAGAGAACGTTTGTCATCACTATCAACTTAGCCAATTAGCAAGAGGCGTTACCTAGTGTGTTTTAAGGTGAAACAGTGTTTATTGGGGCAGCACTAATCAGTGTCTTGTCTTTAAAAAAGGTCTGGGTACTTCTTATTCCTTCTTAAATAAATATAATTGTAGCTCTCTTCACGACAGACACAGGTCGGTTCTTTAAAACGGGCGTTTATTTCTTGGAGTTTTCATCTTGTAGCCTCCCCTCTTCCGTTACGCCGTGAGAACTACAACAACGAATCACACGTATCCATAGCCAAACATATTAGCATATTGTGCTACACATATATGAATGAAAATAGGACATATGAAAACACAAAACAAATACCTCGTTGGCCGCTTGTCGTGAAAGGAGATTCATCTTTAAAGTTCCTTTTCCGTATAACCTTGTCAAATTATAACTTTGTCACAGACTTCAGCAGAGCTTCAAATAAAGACGCCAACCCACGTTGAGTTGTCCAGTGCATCAACAAAACACGCAGTACCAGCACATGAACAAACATTCGTTCCTATAGGCACAGGAAACAACAAACACTTACGCATATTGGTTTAACATATAAAACAAACTATTAAATCATGCCATATTTGACGAGTATAATATTACATGAAATAAAGTATTTATTGAATTGAACTATGAAATTAATTGTGTTGTTCTTTTTAATTAAGGCAATTTTGCTACGTCATTTACAATAATGTTTTTGTTGAATGTGAGAATATTGTTCTATTTCTAATCAATCGATTCGAATCAGACTATTTTATTTATTTATTAATTGGGTTTTGTGACAGTTGCTCCATTTCAGATATAAATATAAGGACATATTAAAAAAGAAAAATTATTATTATAAAAACATGAGAAATTAAAGTAAAAATTCAAAAAAATAAAATGCACAATAAAAAGATAAAATTAAATAGATTTATATAAACATAAAAAATGTAATTAAGAAAGTGCAGTAAAAAAAAAATATATATGTATAAAAACATTGGACGTAAAAATATCCAATTAAAAAATAAAGATATTAATATTAACTTAAGATGTAAAAGTCCAATAAAAGATAACATTTTTTTTAAATAAAAGTAAGAATAAGAATGTGCAATAAAAAATTAAATAAAATTCTAATAAAACCTAAAATAAAATAAAAAATGTTTGTAATATCCATAATTTAATAACATTATGTATGAAAGTGAATATAATTTGAGTTAAAATTAACTATACTAACACTGGATTGATTGACATTCCCTGGATTGCTCACAAAAGATAAAAAAGATTTAAGAAACTAAATAAGAAAACAGATGTTGTTTTCCCAAAAGTAACTCAGGAGCATCAGGTGGAAGGTCAGACACCTTCCCTAGTTTTTTCTTGTCTCCTAACGGATAGATAAAGCGTTCCTGTTGTCTTTGTAGAATCTAACGTTCAGGTTAATTTCCCGACGCTCCCTGACTCTTCCGCCCCGCGGGGACGATGCAGAAACGACACTAATGGCACGCTACATGGCATTTGGAGCATAAAGGTGTGACATGCAAGCCTTCACTTCACTGCCTGTCTCACACACATTTACATACCCCGACACACACTCACACACACCCACACACACTCCTCAGGGCCTGCCATTAATAACAGCTGACCTTTGCACGTTTAGGCTGTGAAATGATAGTAAAGCGGACCTGAGGACGGCATATCACACCTTCCTCCATCCCTCCATCTTTAATCTGTCCATCATTCCCCCCCCCTGTGGAGACACTGATGCAAAAATAGCAACCTGTTTCTATTGTGGAGTATGATCTAAGGCTGCACAATTAATCTACATTTGATCAAAATTGCAAGATGGATTGTGAAATATCCAAATTGCAAGATACACAATATTTGTTAAATGCTAAATATGTGTTAAAATACATTTTAAATGACGTGTTGTGGAGCTGCGGAGATATCCTGACCTACAAGTTGTTCTCTACAGACTTAAGAAAAGACGTAATAAAGAAAGGAACACATTTTTGTTTTAAATGCCCAGTACCACACAGTGTGTTAGAGGAAACTAAATAATGATTAATGCTGAATTATGCTTATTATTCATGGGGGAAATGGGGTTTGGTGACAGTTCTTCATTATAGAATGAAATATATACACAAATAATACAATGAAAATGTTTATACAACCATTAGAAGAACAAGAAGAAGTTTTATGTGCAATAAAATATAGAATACAGGGTTTTGTCTGCACCTTACTCTCGGCGTGCGCCCTCACACCAAAATGCAGATTTCCCCCCGTAAAATGTTAAAGTGATGCCAGAAAACAATATTTCTGTTCGTCCAAAACTGAATAATTACTCCAGAAATATGAAAATGGTATCGAATGGCAGAGACGGCTTTGTTTTTACGGAGCTCCGACGTCACGTTGCTGTTTACGTCTGCGGCGCCATTTTGTATACGGGCGTCATGTTCTCGCCAGAATTGAGATATCTTATAGACAAGATCAGAGATCAGACTATCGTTCTAGAGGAACCCATGAGAAGTTCAATATTTTTCAATAAATAAAATGTTATAAAAATATATTTAAATATACAAAATACGGTTAAGTAAAATGTCCAATAAAAAACAAAATAAGAGATGGAAATGTGGAAATGTGCACAGTAGATATATTTATTTATCTTATTTATATATATGTTTTCATTTTATTATACGGTGTGACGGTAGCCACATGGATAAAGTTTTAGGAGTGGAGCAGCTCTAACTTCCTCCCTGTGATCTGAACTCAAAGACTTTCTGTTGGCTCCAGAGCTAACGGAGCGCTCAGCCAAACCCACTTTACTTTCCTCTTTCTTCCTCAGCTTTATTTCAGATAAAAGACCCAAAAATTGCCAAATTAATTTCTCTCAGTTCCTGTTTGAGCCTCTTCTCTCACTTCCTGTTTCCTCTTTTCCAGGGAGGTCGACGAACGACAGAGTTTTTTTATTTTGGTATTTCTGTCGTCGCTCCGCTTCACTCTCTCTCCATCTGCTTTTCAGATTGTTGCAAACCAAAACAAAGTTAAAACTGAGAGAGACGACCAGCTGCTATCTTTGTAAAGGTCAACAAGGAATCTAAGGCCTCCCAGCTAAAGCAACACACACACACACACACACACACACACACACACACACACACACACACACACACACACACACACACACACACTCCCCATGGATCCATTTCCACCTCACTCTTTTTTTTGTTACAGTTATTTTAATTCCTCCATCTCTATCAATCCTTTTCCTTTCTCTTTCTCACGTTCCCTTTTTCTCTCTCTCTCTCTCTCTCTCTCTCTCTCTCTCTGTCCACCTCTCTCTCACCTTCCAACTCCTCTTTTTTCTCCCCCCCCCTCCCAAATCTCTCGTCAAGTGTTCATCCCGCCTGCCAAGCTCAGAAAAAACAGTTTCTAATTTGGTATCAATCTGAAGAGTCCAGTTTTGTCATTGCCCTGTGTTTCACTGTGTGTGTGTGTGTGTGTGTGTGTGTGTGTGTCTGTGTGCATGTGTGTGTGTCTGTGTGAGAGTGTGTGTGGCTGTCTTTCATTACTCCCATGATACCATACCACACACACACACACACACACACGTTCCCACCCCCAGATTCGCATCTGACAGAAATAGTTGTTCCTACTTTTCGGATGATGATGTTCACATCCTGTTGTCCATGTGGACGTCTATTTCTAAACAGTTTTATGAATGTTAATATCAGCTGGTTCGTCGTGCTAAACTAAGATGGGGATCATGGTTAACATCATATTTACTAAACAGCATTATATTGATGATATAGCTTCGGTTCCATCTGTTAAAAGGAGAGAATTTGCTTTTTTGTGGTATCTTAACTTGTAACATACGTATATTTTTGGTGATTTCTTTGCACCATTTATTCACAGGCAGTTTACCCAATACAAAACATCCTTTATTGAACTCATAGATGTCGTTGGTGGTCCCGTGTGACCCAAATACGACAAGGAATAAAAAAGAAAATGAAGAATTTGTGATAGAACACACAGTAAACGGCTGTTAGAGTGAATCCTAATGAGACCAGTGGGAAGCAAAGCTGTCACCTTTTCATCTTGGGTGATTATGTTACGGCTACATACTTTTATCTCTTTCAGTTTCAAATATCTGGAGCTGCTATGTTCTCTTTCTAAAGGGTAACTTGGTGTGTAGTTATCGCGGACGTTTCTCCGTTCTCAGTGGGATTTGAACCGTTGTCCTGAGGGTCATCTCCCCCTCTGCCGCTGGACATCTCTCCTCTATGGAGATAAACTGTTGTTTACACTGCAGGCCACATAACAAGTCAACCATGGCAAGAGGAATCTGTGTGTTAGAGTGTGTGTGTTAGTGTGCGTGTGTGTGTGTGTGTGTGTGTGCGTGTGTGTGTGCGTGTGCGTGTGTGTGTGCAGTTATGCATTTGGTCCTCACAAGAATAGAAAAAAAAGGAAACTGTTGACTGATTTTTGTTGTATTAATTCTCTCACGAAATCAGTGGTCAGGAATGAAAACTGCTGATTGAAATGTGTGCGTACCTGTGTGTGTGTGTGAGTGTGTGTGTGAGTGTGTGTGTTCACATTTACATTTGTGAATGTGCTTAAAGTCCACCTATCATGCTATTTTTAGGCAATAGCATAGGTCTCAGATATATACAAATATATAAAAAACATGTCTATGAAGTGTTTTGCTCAAAGTACCAAACAGATCACCCATTCTAGCCATGCCTCATATCCCTCTATTTCACTTCCTGTTTCTAAAGTGCTGATTGGGGGTATAAAGCTTTAAAAAATAAAAAAGGAGGGGTCTGAGCTCATGCGGGACCCGGCAGCTACTGTCTAAACTAAATACTGCCGTGATGAAACGCCATATCATGGATTATCAAGGATTATTTCTGAAACAGTATGGAGCTCAAAGGCTTTCTCTCTTGTTATACCACAAGGTGAGTTCCTTTTTATTTCCTGCTTCTTCACACACATGCTCTCCAGTACAGGTTAGCTCTGAGTGTTAGCGATGCTAATGTAAACACCGACCATATTACGTCCAAAACAGTCGGGCATTGTTTCTGATAGCAACTTTCTGATAGGGCCGTGGGTCCACATTTCAGATATTACGTCATATTGGACGCAAATCTGGATCAGCTCCGTTGTTCCCCGTTTTTAGAGATTTGGGTACGGAGGAAAAGAGAGAGGGTTTTATTTTCTGACGCTGCGTGAGTTCCCCGACACACCGGGGACACATCTTTATGTATAAAAGACATCAAAAAGGGCATTTTGCATGCTAGGTCCCCTTTAAATGTTGTTCTGTGTGTTTGTGCTAATCTTTTTATCTTTTTTTTCAAATGAAGTATTTTCACCTATAAAAAAAAACACTCATCTGACAGTGTTTGTGTGTGTATGTGTGTGTTTGCATGTATGTGTGTGTGTGTGTGGCAGGTGTTTTGCGTCACCACCCACCATCCATCAAGTCAAATGGGCGAATGACAGGAAGAACAAAAACAAACCCGTCGCTTCGGCAAGAATAAACCACTGATGGCGACCAATGACATGTGTTTATTGTGTGTGTGTGTGTGTGTGTGTGTGTGTGAGAGAGAGAGAGAGATGAAGGTGTGTGTGTGTGTGTGTGTGTGTGTGTGTGTATGTATCTTTGTCTGTATGTATATTTGTGTGTGTGTGGGTTGAATTGAAAGAGAGACAAAACAAAGCAAATGAGAGAGTGAGATGGAGGAGAGGAGAAAAGCTGTTTATTGGTTTACCATTTCAGTAAGCCAACACACACAACACACCACACACACACCACACACACACACACACACACACACACACACACACATATTGTCCTGCTCTGTAAGCATACAAAGTAGATATTTCCAAGATAAAAGAACTCTCCATCCCAGTTACGCTCATGATATACTCATTTTTACCAGCTGCACTTGGAGGAATACAATTTGAAATTCATTTTTACTTTTACTTAAAATGTCATTATATGATATTTGTAAAAAGCCTTTGGAAAAGTAAAGACATTGTTTGGAAAGTGAGGACTTTCTTCTAAAATGAGGAGAGCTTTTAATGTAAAATGTAATTGTTTTCCATAGATGAAGGTTTTTGTAAGATATTGTAAAAAAAGTAAAAGAAAGGACATTGTTGAAAGTCATGAATTAGGTTAGTTTAACATTAGGGTTAGGGGCTATAGCGTGTGTGTGTGTGTGTGTGTGTGTGTGTGTGTGTGTGTGTGTGTGTGAGACAGATAGTGGTGACCTCCTCCAGCTGTCTGTGGATAATGAGAAGCTGTCAGCAGCAATAGGACACAACACACACACACACACATATTCACAGTCCCACAAGCACATATTCACAGTCACACACACACACACATATTCACAGTCACACACGCACAGGCACATATTCACAGTCACACACACACATATTCACAGTCACACACGCACACGCACATATTCACAGTCACACACACACGCACATATTCACAGTCACACACGCACACGCACATATTCACAGTCACACACGCACACACACACACATATTCACAGTCACACACGCACATATTCACAGTCACACACGCACACACACACACATATTCACAGTCACACACGCACATATTCACAGTCACACACGCACATATTCACAGTCACACACGCACATATTCACAGTCACACACACGCACACGCACATATTCACAGTCACACACACACACGCACATATTCACAGTCACACACATCACTTTATATTAATGTAAAGATTTCAAGTTCAATGTTTTTAATATCCGTTATGTGCTTGTTTATCCGACTTACTAGTTTATTTATGTTGCAAAATGCAGTGTACCGCTCATATTACATAATGTGCATTTTTCTTTACAAAGACTCTTATACACCTTTATATATTTCACTCCCCCCCCCTTCTTCCTAATAACTGTCTCTTCTGTTCCTGATTGTGTGTATGTGTGTGAATCATACCCCCCCATACACACATACATTTCCTTCCTTCATCTACTGAAACCCATGCAGAAATAACCACACACACACACACACACACACACACACACACACACAAACACAAACACAAACACACACACACTCGCCAGCAGGTTGGACCCCAGGGCTCAGTTTGGGAGGAAACTCCCTTTCTAATTTTCCTCATAAAGACTCTAATGAAGACTAATGACGGAGCAAGGTGTGTCTGCGCGTATGTGTGTGTGTGTGTGTCTGCGCATATGTTTGTGTGTGTGTGTGTGTGTGTCTGCGCATATGTGTGTGTGTGTGTGTGTGTGTGTGTGTGTGTGTGTTTTAACAGCCTGTTCTGTCTGGGAATGTCTCTGTTCTCCTCTCGCTCCTTCCTCCTTCCATCATTATATTTTCCCGATCCCTCCTTTCAAAATTCTCTCTCAGTCTTTTCATGTTTATTATTCTTGTGTTTTTTTTATCTTTGTTTTTTGTTTGCTTTAGAAAGGCTGGAGTTGAAGTCATAACGAGTAACGAGAGACTGATCATGGTGAAGGGAATAACAAAGCAGTCAACACGGTCAAATAATATAGGTGCATACAAATTGGGTAAATTATTGTTTTTATTTAATTATTTTAGCAAACATAGAGGAAATTATCTTCGTTAAAATGTAAATAAAAATAAGAGAAAGTAAAGTAAATCATAACAAATATTAATACAAAAATATTAATAGAAAGATATTTAAAAAATCAAAGTTTAATATGCCATAAAAAAATATTAAGAATAACAAAGTTAAGTCTGCCAAAAAAATTAAAATAATAAAAAAGACACAGTAAAGTTAGCCATAAAGAAATATTTAAAAAGTCATAAAAAAGCTATAAAAAAATATAAAAAGTCAGTAAATGTATCCATTAAATAATAAAAAGTCATAGTTTATTGTATATTAAAAGAAGTAAAATCTTCATTTCTACAACCTATTTCAGTCTACACTGAATGACGAGATCGTGCACGCGTTGAGGTTGACGTGTTTCTCTGGATATTTATAACTCCATACATGCAACCCTTCGTACTCATATAGTGTCTGAGTGCTGCAGTTTTTGCAGACTCAACGATAGCTCACTCAAAATGTCCTTTGTTTACTCTGAGAAAATGTATGTAGACACACAGGAAGTGATGCATTTTAGAAACACAAAAGAGGTGTAGTTACAGCGACCAATCGTAGTGTTTTTGGGTGGATTCCCCTTTAAATAACAATGTTTTTATGATGTTTTTACAAGACATGTTATCCACTTTTTACCTTTTCATTACCCATCATCCTCTGCCCTCTCTCTCTATCTTTAACCGTCATTTCATCACATCTTTCTCCCCCCTTTTCTCCAACTTTCCCTCCACGGATCCTTCAATCTCTCTCCCGTCGCGCTGTCACCTTTTCATCCTTTCTCGTTTCCTCCTTCACTTTCTATCCATCCTTCTTCATCTCGGGCTGCTTTCCCCCCTCCGTCCATCGCTCTGAGTTTTCTGCCTCCATTAGGGGGGAAATGGAAAAAGTGACATCAGCTATTTGGTAAACGGAGAGAGATGGAGGGAACGGGACGAACCCAAGGGTAGAGAGATGGAAAGCAAAGATCAAAAGAGTGACGTTAGGAGGGATTGTGAAAGAGAGAAAAGGAAACAAAGAGGAGAGGAAAGAGTGGCAGGGGTGAGGAAGAGTTAAAGAGCGATGAAGAGGAGAAAGGGGGGAGGTAGAGATCCATTATAGAGAGAGTGAGAGGCTTCACCTCATTAACCTCGTAATGCAGAGTAAATATACAGTCTAAATGGAACATAGACTGTGTGTGTGTGTGTGTGTGTGTGTGTGTGTGTGTGTGTGTTTATCCCGGGCTTCTGTGAGTGTGTGTGTGTGTGCGAAATACATTACCAGAATACCAGAGTGCCTATCTGTGTTTGTATTGTGTGTGTGTGTGTGTGAATATATTCCTAAATACCACAGTGTGTTAAATCCCAGAAGGGTGATATTAGATCATGGAAAGATAACGATATGGTATCAGCGTTTTTTTATTTGTTTTTTACACGTGTTTGGCGTCATCTTATGTATTATTCAGTGGTGGAAGATCAGATGTTATACTTAAGTAAACGTTAAAATACCGCAGTGTAGAAACAAGTAAATGTCCTGCATTCATAATGTTATATAAGTACAAGTGTATTAGCAGCAGAATATATAATAATATATATCACTAGACGTATAATTAGTGATGCATTCAGGTGTCTATCTTTCAAATGTTGCTGCTGTTAAAGGTTGAGAAATCATTGATAACTTCTTTGACTGACAGGTATCTGTGATAACCATAATATCACATTATAGTTTACTAGTTGCTGCAAAAGTTAGTAACTCATGTTTTAAAATAGATCTAGAGTTTAAAAAGTACAATATTTTCTGCCAAAATGTAGTAAAATAGAAGTAGCATGAAATGAAAATACTCAATTACAGGTACCTTAGAAATGTCCTGAAGTAAAGTACTTGATTACATTTACTTTCCACCACTTGTATTACTTTATATCTAATGGAAACACATCAATGTTTAAGTCTGTCTTTACTACTTCCTGCCCATCGCTTCTTGTTGGTCTTTTAAATCTTTAAACACAAGTTATATTTTGAGAAAACTGAGTAAATTCCTAAAATAGCTGTAGTTTTTATTAAAATGTCACTCAAAATAGGAGGAATTGTGTGTTTATTCAGGGACTATATTCTGCGGCGGATTAATCCACATTTGTTGCTCTAGTGGGGGGCGCAGAGGCATGGCAGGGGGGGCGCGAGAGACCAGGAGGAAAGATGGTTTTACATTTTCTTTTTTTTAAAATCATAATTTCAAATAATTATTGATTCTAAAATAATATGATACAGAACAAGTACGTCTGGGTCTCTGTGTTTCATTCAAGCTCGGCTCTGTGTGTGTGTGGAACGAGCACATTTTGTGTGCACGCGCGAGCGAGAGACAGAGAGAGAGCGCACCGGTACCGGAGATTGTTGTTGTTAGCTTCTGGTGCTAGCGAGCTAGTGGCCGGGTCTCAAACGGTTTGGTCACGATTAATGTAAACAATTATTTCCGAGGCACACGTTTATATGATCATTATAGTTATAAAAAAATAAGAGAATAAATGAAAAACAGGTATGAAATACTATATGACATTAAAACAAGAATACAGTTTAAAAGGGGAGTGATTTGTAAAATATCCATAAAGAAAAAGTAAATCTGTTTACAGTTCTGTTTCATGCGTGTGGAGAGATGTATCCATAGATCTCTTCATTTTGCTCTCAAAGTGCACCAGATTGATGCTTTTAACTTCAATATTTAAAAAATAATCTTCCCGGGGGAGCTTGCCCCCGGACCCCCCTATGTGAGCTCCACACACCACTTATAAAAATAGCACTTTACCCCTGCTTACACCTATATGCCGTGAGCTGATTATCGAGCCCTCATTGTAACAGTCGCGGGTGTACTGTGTATGTGCGTGGGGATTGTTGCAGTAGAACATTCCACTGTAGCGCCCGGTACATTAATGGGAAACCCTACATGTTCGAGCACCCTCTATGAAATGTCAAGCTACCCCACAGCACCCCCAAAAGAAATCTCTGGCGCCGCCACTGAGCCAGCAACCCCGTTTTGAGGAAATGTGCAGAGCAACACAGGCTCATTGCAGCCACCTGTGATAAGACACACTTTCTGCCAAATATCAGCATTTTCTTTCTTTTCATTTTTTTGCACAGATTGCAAAGTGGCAAAGTATTATAACTTATTGTTCTAGCGAAGGGATCGCACAATTGTATTATTTATTTATTTTTTGAGCACACATGGAGCATTGTTTTATTATCACTGTTCTAGCAAAGTGATTTTTTTATTTTTTTGAAAGGTTCATATTGATGTATTTTAATAAATGTTAACTTGGCCCATTACGTGACTATTTTTTTTCTCCAAAGGGGGGTCCTGAGAACCACTGCCCTAGTCTGTATTAATGGCATCAGGATGGTGTGTGTGATTGAGTTAGATTAACCTTTGGTGTGTGTGTGTGTGTGTGTGTGTGTGTGTGTGTGTGTGTGGTGTGTGTGTGTGTGTGTATGTGTGTGTAATGAATGCTAGGGTTATTGCTTTAGTGTTGGTCAGTCTTCCACCGATTTGGTCCAAACCACATATTTAATGAATTACCATGAAACTGTTTTATTAACATTCATGTTCCCTTGAGGGTCTAACCCAGACTTCGGTCAGGTTGACATTTAAGTGACATATTCGGGCAATTATTGGATGAATCGGCATGCAATTTGGTACAAATGCTTCCCAGAGAAACACTTTTATAGACGTGTGGAGATCCTCTGACTTTTCCTCTTCCGCCACTACAGACCCGGCGCCAGAGCATATGATTTTCATGGGAGGGCACACAAAACCGCCATGTGCCGCGGCACAATATAGATCGTATCAAACAGCATGGCCAACAGCATTGCGTAAAGACGCACACCTATCGCAAATAAATACACAAATAAAGGGCAACATAGAAACCACTTTTGAAACATTGTGTGCGTGGCGGCACAAACACTGGTAACTCATGAGCAAGGCACACATTTGAAATAAAAAGATAACAGCAACAGCTTTGCTTGGGCCTTAAACTTGGGCAACCGTTGACCAGAGCAGCAAACATAATAATACAGAGCGACACCACATTATGCAGTGCGTACTAGCGTCAGCCCCAGGGTTTGCCGAGGTCAAGCTAGTAACATTAAGGCGTGCTGCTGCATCGGCAGGTGCAGGGTCGCCAGCAGCACCATCGGCTGCAGTTCTTTCATCGCGATTTATTTGTAATAAATCCTTAGACCTACTCGTGGTTTTAAGCCCATTGCTGATGTGCATTTTGTAATTTAAAACAGAAATGGGAGTCTACAGAATGCATAATATGTGACGCTTTGATTGGTCTAAATGTGGACGAATAACAAATCACAAAAGATACAGGAATTTATTTGACGTAGCCCACAATTTTTTTTTGTAGTTACTATCTGACATCACATACATCGCAGTTTATTTATAATATTATTATTATTTGTATTTTTTCTAAAAAAAAAAAAAAGAAATGTTTATGGGGAGGGCCTGGCCCTCTGTGGCCCTCTCTGGCCCTCTCTGGCCCTCTCTGGCCCTCTCTGGCCCTCTCTGGTCCTCTCTGGCCCTCTCTGGCCCTCTCTGGCCCTCTCTGGCGCTCTCTGGCCCTCTCTGGCCCTCTCTGGCCCTCTCTGGCCCTCCCACGGCGCCGGGTCTGCGCCACTATGACATTTGTAGTTTTGAGGGAAATATCTTGACAACTATTGGATGAATCGGCATGAAATGTGGTACAAATCTTACTAGAAAAATCTTTTTAAAGAGGATGACATTTCCTGTACCGCCAACATGAGGTTGACATTTGTGGTTTTTAGTTAAATATCTTGACTCTTGGCAGATTGTATTAGTTGTACCCTTGGTTCAGACGTTGTTAACTATCCCAAGATCAAGTCGAGAAATAAACATTTTAAAATTATACACACAATGGCTTTAAAAAAAGGCGTTGTCTTGAGTGAAAATGGCAAAAAAAGGTGGGCAAATTACATTTAAAATGTGGTTCTGAGGGTGTTCAATCCAATCTGAAAAATATTTATGGGGCTTTCATTTGGTGAAAAGAGACTTTCAGTTCTAGTATCTGAGATTAGTTAACCTGGTTTCATTGTTTCTGGTACTTTTTGGTCAATAAGGGCAATGAGAGTTTTGTTCCAGATCTGTGAACATTTGTTACAGATGGATCCCAGAGAAATCATTTTACAGACTTCGATTAACCTTGAATTTTCCTCATGAGGTTGGTGGTTTTGAGTCAAATATCTCAACAGCAATTGAGTACTTGTGGTGTTGTAGTTTCTTTGTGTAACATGTCGTTGAGTCATATCATTGGGGCTTTGGATTCGGTGGAAAAAATAATGTGCAAGTCATGACCGAAAGAACGAGATCGCGGATACAAGCGGCCGAGATGGGTTTTCTCCGCAGGGTGGCTGGCGTCTCCCTTAGGGATAAGGTGAGAAGTTCAGTCATCCGGGAGGGACTCGGAGTTGAACCGCTCCTCCTTTGCGTCGAAAGGAGCCAGTTGAGGTGGTTCGGGCACCTAGTAAGGATGCCACCTGGGCGCCTCCCTAGGGAGGTGTTCCAGGCACGTCCAGCTGGGAAGAGACCGAGGGGTAGACCTAGGACCAGGTGGAGAGATTATATCTCTTCGCTGGCCTGGGAGCGCCTTGGGATCCCCCAGTCAGAGCTGGTTGATGTGGCCAGGGAAAGGAACGTTTGGGGCTCTCTGCTGGAACTGCTACCTCTGCGACCCGACCACGGATAAGCGGGAGAAGATGGATGGATGGAATAATGTGCAAAAGTGACTTTTCTTTCAAGAAGCTTGGTGAAGTTCCCCCGAGTTTCATCGTTACTGGGACTTTTGTACGCTATGTTTGTGTGTGTGTGTGTGTGTGTGTGTGTGTGTGTGTGTGTGTGTGTGTGTGTGTGTGTGTGTGTGTAAAACACCACAGGACAGCAGTCATTATAATACTGTATATTTGCAGTCAGCTCAAACCCAGAGAACAGTGACAGACTGAGGAGAAACAAATAAGAATAAAACAAGACTGAATGTTTTTGTTTCTATCTACACGGAATATCCCTTTAACACCCCCAAATATCCCCCCCCCCCACCCCCACCCTGACATCCCCCACCCCTCATCCCTCCCGTACACATTTCAAATAGTAATCAACAAATAAACAAAACAAATAAACACGCAGTGGAATAAACAAAACTGCAACACAACAGTCTGCACTCTTAGTAGGTCAGAAAATCAGGGAGTAAAACGTCTCTTGTGTTTGTTTTTCGAGGAGCGCTTGATTTCAACATCTGAAGTACTCTTGCATCGGGGCAGTTTTTAATAAACAAATCAAACCTTCCATGTTGATCATTTCACAAACACCAGGAACTCAATGTCTTGGTCGCGGGAAACAAGGGGTCAAACGGTGAAAAGGAAGAGAATCCAACGCACCTTTTCTTTCTTTAAAGGATCAAATATCGGGTCGAAAAATCACTCCATTGTCATAAAAAAAGGGTTTGTTTTGTTAACGTTTTGCTTGGTTTGAGAAACAGGTTATTATTATTATTCAGAGGTGATAGAAAATACATTGAAAAGCGGCATCCAACATTTTCAGAGTAATGCCTCCTTAAAAAGGGAAAAAGAGATAGAAGTAGAAGAAGCAGGAGATAGAAGAGGGCGAGGGGAGGTAAAGGAGGATAAAATAAGCCAAACGACAACATAAGAAGTTTTCCCATGCATTCTTTTCAGTCCCTGTACGGAAAACAAAAATGAATGAAACATGAGAGACAGAAATAGCCTCCAGAGTTTTACTTTTTTTTTTACATCCCTTCCCGATATTTTTTTTTTTACACTACACGTCTCAAATCCTGAGCTCCTCTTAATGGCTGATTATCGTCCAATCAGAAGGGAGTAGACAACCAGCCAATGAGGTCAACCGAAGTTTTTTTTAAGTCATTTCAAAAACCGATTCATCGCATCAGCGGACGATGTTTTGTTTTTTCGTTGCCACAAGATGTCCGAACCGAGTTCATTCGTGAAAGCTTGTTGACGTTATTCCGGTACTTTTCCGTTGCTTCCATCGTCTTGTTTTTATTTATTCTTACCAAAACAAACAAGGTGAGATAAGTCCCAGTGCAGGTAGAGAAAAAGAGGAATGAATGGAGTGGATTTTAAGAAGATAAAGAAGTAGAGACGACCCCAGCGAGTCCAAATCAGGAGTGTTTGTGTCTTCTAGTAGTCTCATAGTTTGTTTTGTAGCAACGTTCCGGGGGAAAGTGGGTTCGTGATTTCGTGGAAACGGGCTGGTGGAGTTCTTCTGTGCAGGAGCGGGGAAAGTGGCAAAGGGGGCGGGGCTTCACGGAGAGAAGGCGGGGCTTCATGAGGAGAAGGCGGGGCTTCAGGGAGAGGAGGCGGGGCTTCAGGACGAGGAGGCAGTCTTTCTAGAACATCATGGGGGTCTTCAGAAAGGACCGGGAGTCTAGGGGGGAAATAAACAGAAATAATTCCGTTAAAGACGACATTTTAGGCTTATTTTCACGTTCATATTTGTATGAAGTGTCTCTACTGTGACATGTTTCCATGCTTTAATAAAAGGTCTACCAAGGTGCTTTTTCAATTATTTTTAAACCTTTTTATTGACTAAAGGCCAAGTTGACATATTTAAATGTCTGGTTTTTCACCGACCAGCAGCGTGAAACCCAAATAATGTGGTTAACTATCAAAGAAGTCCAAAAGTGTTTCAGATTAGTTTTCTGTTGATCGACTAATCATTTCTTCTCCACTATTAAGTCACTTAACCAATTATAGGACAAGTTAATTTGACGCCAGTAAGATTTCCCAATTTCTAACATTTGAAAGTGTTTTTTTCTAGATTTCTGTCAGGTGAATAGGTCAAAGTTTGTCAGGAAAATGGTGTGTCTTAGTGGTAAACTGACATTTAACATATGTAAAAGATCAGACAAACTGACATTAGTCTCATGATATCAGTAGCTAACATGCTGGTCTAGGAACAACCCAAGCATTTAGTTTATTTATTTCAATAAACCCAACCTTTTCAGTCTTAAAACCCCCATCGCTGCACATAATACACCCTATCGATCTATACCTTACAACACAATTTAAATCAGTGGTGCCTCTTTATGTGTATTAACAATGTAGATGTTTCACTGTATATCTAAAGAGCTCCATTTGTACAGAAACCCCTCGCTCTGATCATGATTATTAACGCAGGACGTGGACTTTTAGCTGAATTAGTTGCATGTTGTTCTCCCTTTATGCAGCGTTTATGATACAAATCTCATATCTCCAATTTTGCCCCGGTCGGCTCTCTCTCTCTCTCTCTCTCATTTCACCTCCGTCGTTCTCCTTCCGCTCCCCGTAGTGCTTTAACTGCACCACACACACACACACACACACACACACACGCACACGCACACACCTTCCTCTCCCTGCGGTGTCATTGTTTTCTGCGAACGTTGCAAAGTGTTTACATTTCTGCATAACAGCAACCATAAACCTGCCCTCCTGTTTCTCCTCTCGGCCTTCACTACTTTTTTACTCGTCTTCATCCTCTCTTTTTCATATTACCCTCTAGTCTTGTCCTTTTCTTCATCATTATTTGGGGATATGGAACAGGTTTGAGGTGTTACTTTGTTAAATCTCTCTTTCATCTCGCCTCCTTCATCTCTCTTCGCCTGCCCTTCCCTATTTTTATCACTCGGACCCCCTCCTATCTTCCTCTTTCATCCCTCTATTCTACGTGCATCCTCTTCCTCCTCGTCCTCTATCTGTTACTCTCATATTATTTTTATCCCGACCCATTCTTCTCTCTGTCCTCTCCTGTCCTTTCTTTCGGCAGCAGCTTCGGCCGGGTGCTTAAAAAAACTCTCCTGCAACTTATAAAGTCGTCGCTTGCAACCCCTTCTTAAAACTTTAATCTGTAACGTCATCATTTATTTTCTTCGTGGTGCTAAATTGATCGGATTTGTACGTTGTCTGTGGCTGGATTAATACTGGTTCCTGCCTGACACTTACGGCTACAACTAATGATTATTTTCAATATCAATAAGGCCAAGTTGTTCTTTTTATAAATATGGACAGAAATGTCCATCAACATTTGTGACATTTGAACCGTCTTTTCCGGCCTAAAACAAAACAATATTCATTTTTGAAACTACACATTTTCAAGCACTCGTCAATTATTAAACTAATTGTTTCACATTAATTAAGAATAAATTGTTCGAACCAGAGGAAGTGTCATGTTTTCCGCAATTGTTTCATCATTTTAAAAAGATCTGCAACTTATAAAAGATAATTTCTATTAAGAATATTATTTCGACATAAAATCTCAGAAAAATAATTAGTTTGTGTTTGTTTGGAAAATGACAGCTACATGCGTAAATGATTTCATTGAAAGATGATACACGATATGACATTTTTGTTTTCCAGGTTTCCAAGAAACTCCCGGAACTTTGCTGAAGTTTCTCCTGCTGTGACTATCCCCTTTATTCCTCTTTGTGCAATGCATCATGGGATAATAATATATCCCAACGACACCTCATTAAGAATTCAAACATTTATAAAGGAAGCAAAAGTGTGGATTTGAGACAAGGTTCCTTTTTTTTTTTTAAATAGCATCTTTTAATGTTTAATATTTAATAAATTTCTTGTTTTTTTTGTTCGTCTTTCCTGTTTTTCCTCCTCTCTGTTTCTCTTTTACTTGTAACAGTTTGTACCTGGCAACCCCGTTTCCCTTCCCTCTCACCTCCATCTGTCACTGTAACACACACCTCCTGCCTCTGTGTGTGTGTGTGTGTGTGTGTGTGTGTGTGTGTGTGACCTAGCATTGCTATCCTTGTGGGGACCTAAATCTGTTTACACAGGGAGGTCCCGAGGGGAATCATTAATTTTAGGGTGAAGACTTGGTTAGGGTTAGGATAAGTCTCCAGGAAATGCATGTAAGTCAATGTAATGTCCCCTGAAGTGATGTATACATGGTATGTGTGTGTGCGTGCGTGCGTGCGCATGTGTGTGTGTGTGCGCGTGTGTGTGCGTGCGTGTGTGTGTGTGTGTGTGTCCTGGTTACAAATGGTGCTGACCTGCCCTTGTTAAGAGTCTATCAGCTGGAGGAGGAAATGTCACCAGGTCTTGCAACAAGGTCACATTTTTCAACTTCCTCCTGTCCTCCTTTTCCTCCTCTCCCATTCGTCCCCTTTTTCCTTCTCTTTCTCGTTCTTATTTCCCTTTTTTATCCTCTTCACTACTCTCTCTCTCTATCCTTCCTGTCTTCCCAACTCTTACTTTTCCCTTTCTTCCTCTTTATCTCTCGTCTTTCATGACTCTTCTTCATCTGTTCTTCCTCGTCAACCTTTTCTTTCCTCTTGCCCTTTATCTTTTTTCTGATTCCCCCTCTTTCCCCCTTTTCTCTCCTCTTTCAGTTCCCATCATCACCTCTTTTCCTTCCTCTCTTCCCTGTTTCCTCCCCTTTTTGTTCTTTCCCTTCAGTCCTCATCCCCCCTTTTATTATGTAACCTAATCTTTTTCTTTCCTCTTGCACTTTCTAAGTCTGCTCTTCTTCCTCTCCCACATTTTCCCTTTTCCTCCTTTATTATTTCCTTCCCTCATTCCCTCTCCTCATTCCCACTTTCTCCACACTTCTCTCTCCTCCCTGTTTCCTCTTCCTTATTTCTCCCTGTCTCCCCCCCTTTCTATGCATTATATTATTTCCCTTCAGTCCTCATCCCCCCTTTTTTTAATTAAACCTAATCTTTGTCTTTCCTCTTGCACTTTTATTTTTCCGATACTCATTCTTTCTGTCTGCTCTTCTTCCTCCCACATTTCCCCGTTTTTCTTACCCTCCTTTATTTCCTTGACTCCTTCTCTCTCCTCCTTCCCACTTTCTCCACTCCTTTTCCCTCCCTTCCTGTTTCCTTCCTCTCCTTTCTATCCTGTTCTTGATCCCCTTTCCTTTTTATTGTTCCCGTTCACGTCTTCCTTTACTCTTCCTCACATCCTTTCCTTTTTAGTTCCCATCACCCCTGCATCACTCTTCTTCCATCTCGACCTTTTCATCCCTCTCTGCTTTTATTCTACCTCTTTTTATTGTTTCTTTAACTTCCTCTCCTCCTTCTCCCTATACCTCTACCCCCTTTTCCTCCTCTTTCTCAATTCCCTCTGATATTTTACCGTCTAATTAGTCACGTTGGCTTTAAACTTCCAGAAGAAACCGATCTCTTTTCTCTCTGACCCTCTCTCTCTCGTTTTCCCTCTCTCTTTCTGATTGTAATGCGATGTCTTTCTTTGTGTTCAGCAGTTTTCTCCTCACTCGTTAATTAAGAGTGTGGAAGGTGAGAGAGGCAGGGGAGAGGTGTGTGTGTGTGTGTGTGTGTGTGTGTGTGTGTGTGTGTGTGTGTGTGTGTGAGAGAGTGTGAGTAAACCACTGTAGGTGCAAAATGCTTTTATGGCAGGAGCGGTGTTTGTGTGTGTGTGTGTGTGTATAAAAGGCAGCAGAGAGGTCCTACTGGGCCAATCAACATTAATGAAATCAGGTGGGTCTGTGTGTGTGTGTGTGTGTGTGTGTGTGTGTGTGTGTGTGTGGGAGTGCTTGGCTTGCAGAAGAGAGGGGATCTAAAAGGGGTCTAAAGAGGAGAGAGAGCTAATTAGAGTTCCCTGTCTCACCAGAGTGTGGATCAAACACACACACACACACACACACACACACACACACACACAGGTTGAGATATTCATTTATACACACACTGAGTTTCAAGTGAAGGTTTTCAATGTCAGGGAGGACTGAGCACAGCTGGTGGAGAGAGGACGACATGCATACTAACACACACACACACACACACACACACAGACACACACACACACACACACACCCACACACACACACACACACACACACACACACACACCAGTATTGTACCTGTGAGGACCTTTATTGGCTTAATGCATTCCCTAAGTCCATAACTGTAACCTCATTTCCGAACCTGAGGAAGTGAAGACTATTTTTTTATTTTTAGAGGCTTACAATCATAAAATGTCCTCGGTTTTCAACCATTTTCCTCTTTTACGAGCTATTATGGCTTACAAAACGTCTGCGATTTCCAAAAGATGTCCACATTTTCCTTAGTGAGGACATTTGTGTAAATAGGACAGTTTGCAAACTATCTACATTTGAGAGAACCGACAAAAATATCATGCTTATTTTCTAGAATATTTACAAAGTCTATACCGTGTTTTTGAATATTCCTTTTGCATACCTTTTCCGCTTTCAAATGTCCCACACACACACACACACACACACACACACACACACACACACACACACACACACACTCACACTGACATGGGCTGGATGAAATATTTGCACACACTCACATGTGTGTCTGATAAGGTGAACACATCAAAGGGAGGCCACGGTGTCTCAGTGTCTGCTTAATGTCTCCACTAATCTAGCCTGGGCCCCAGCACACACACGCACACACACACACACACACACACACACACACACACACACACATATGCTCACCACGTGTATGTGTATGTCTACAAAGGTGTAACTCTGCCTTTGAACATGCTTGTTGTGTACAGTGTGTGTTTCAGCGTGTGTTTAATGATGTTTTTTTGATTGTGTTTTCGGGTACCTTGTACAGCGCCGTTGTCTTGCTGGTTTCCATTAAGTTCAGATTTCTCCTCGGCTCCAGCAGCGTCTGGTGAGAAACACAAAGACAAGACAGAGTCTCAGCGGGTCGCCAGTAAAAAGACAAACAGCTCCTTGTAACGTGGTGCAGGTCAGGAACACACAGCGTTTACTAAGAAGCCACAAACACAGCTTTTTGGACAGGAAATTAGATTTTAGGATGACTTTTAAGTGTGTGACAACAACATTATTTTGTTTTCAGATCCAAAACAAGTTTAAATCAGAGGTAAAACACCACATTTAGCACAAATAACCCAACAAACATGGCATCCTACCGTTGTTGTTGTTGTTGAATCACAGCTTTTTGGACAGGAAATTAGACTTTAGGATGACCTTTGAATGTGTCACGACTAAATAATTGTACTTTTCAGATCCAAAACAAGCTTAAATCAGAGGTAAAACACCCAATTTAGCACAAATAACCCAACAAACACGGCTTTTTGGACAGGACATTTGACTTTAGGATGACTTTGTAAGGTTTCACAACAATCTAATGTAGATTTCAGATCCAAATCAAGCCTAAATCAGAGATAAAACACCAGCACAAATAACCCAGCAAACATGCCGTTGTCATCCTACCATTGTTGTTGTTGTTGTTATTGTTGTTGTTGTTGTTGTGCAGCGGCTCGGGGGACGGGCAGGAGGAGGACGAGTGTTTGAGGACGTCCTCCACCCTCGCCCTCCTCTTGGACTCGAACTCCAGCGCCTCCTGCAGCTTCCTCTTGGCCTTCTTCTCCTTCTTCAGGCGCTTCTGGATGGAGGCTGACGGAGAAAAACATACGATCACATGAAGCACACTATGACTTTTCCCCATTGATTTAGACATACTATGACTTTCCCCATTGATGTAGACATACATCTTTTCCCCATTGATTTAGACATACTATGACTTTCCCATTGATTTAGACATACTATGACTTTTCCCCTTTGATTTAGACATACTATGACTTTCCCATTGATTTAAACATACTATGACTTTTCCCCTTTGATTTAGACATACATCTTTTCCCCTTTGATTTAGACATACATCTTTTCCCCATTGATTTAGACATACATCTTTTCCCCATTGATTTAGACATACTATGACTTTTCCCATTGATTTAGACATACATCTTTTCCCCATTGATTTAGACATACATCTTTTCCCCATTGATTTAGACATACTATGACTTTTCCCATTGATTTAGACATACATCTTTTCCCCATTGATATAGACATACATCTTTTCCCCATTGATTTAGACATACTATGACTTTCCCATTGATTTAGACATACTATGACTTTCCCATTGATTTAGACATACTATGACTTTTCCCCATTGATTTAGACATACTATGACTTTTCCCCATTGATTTAGACATACTATGACTTTTCCCCATTGATTTAGACATACATCTTTTCCCCATTGATTTAGACATACTATGACTTTCCCCATTGATTTAGACATACTATGACTTTTCCCATTGATTTAGACATACATCTTTTCCCCATTGATTTAGACATACATCTTTTCCCCATTGATTTAGACATACATCTTTTCCCCATTGATTTAGACATACTATGACTTTCCCCATTGATTTAGACATACATCTTTTCCCCATTGATTTAGACATACATCTTTTCCCCATTGATTTAGACATACTATGACTTTTTTTCAATATTTTCGACTTTGACTTTTTTAGATATTTTCGACATGCTATACTTTGACTTTATTCCGATATTTTCGACATGCTATACTTTGACTTTTCCTGATATTTTGACCAACTATACTCTGACTTTTTTCCTATATTTTCAACATACTATACCTTGACTTTTATTCTATATTTTGGACATGCTAAGACTTTTTTCCCAATATCTTTGACATACTATACTATGACTCGTTTATTTACGTGGTCTCTCGCTGCTTTATGTTCCGGATGTTTCACAGTAACTGTGTCTCTATGAAATGTCTCCTATATCTCTGTGAAATGTCCCCTTTCTCTCTGTGTCTCTGTGTCTCTGTGTCTCTCTGTCTCTCTGTGTCTCTGTGTCTCTGTCTCTCTGTGTCTCTGTGTCTCTGTGTCTCTGTGTGTCTCTGTGTCTCTCTGTGTCTCTGTCTCTCTGTGTCTCTGTGTCTCTCTGTCTCTGCTCACCTCTGCTCTGTAGTTCGGAGGTCAGCTGTCTCTCCAGACTCTCTCTCATCTCTCTCTCTCTGTGTCTCTCTGTCTCTCTGTCTCTCTGTGTCTCTGTCTCTCTGTGTCTCTCTGTCTCTCTGTGTCTCTGTGTCTCTCTGTCTCTGCTCACCTCTGCTCTGTAGTTCGGAGGTGAGCTGTCTCTCCAGACTCTCTCTCATCTCTCTCTCTCTGTACAGCTCCATCTTCAGCTCTCGTTTCTCCGCCTGGATCTGTTTGTCCTGAACCCGGGCGTTCTCCACGGCCACCTTCAGAAGACCCTGAGGAACACGTGAGGAAGAGGAAGAGGATGAAGAACAACACTATAAGGACTTTAGATGACCTAAATGTCAAATTATAAGCAGCAGGAATTAAACATCTTGATAAAGAAAAGGTCTTCGATTTGACTTTATTCTGTTTCACCACTTTGCTGGATCGACAGCTTTAGTTCAGTCAATAATACGCTCTACATCACCTACAGTGGTGCTATTGGACTATTATACCTTTTCAATAATACTAGTACATTTCAAAATGGTAGGTATCAACAAACCTTGATATTAATAATAAGAATATACAAAAATGTACTTGTAAAATCTTGTATATTTCACTTTTTGCCACTGTCTTCTTTTTTAATTTGAGCTTGTATTCATTAGTTTTATCTCGTCTTTTAAAGGACTGTTTTTCCATGTATTTAATCTTTTTTTTGCCCTTTATTTAAAGTCTTAATGTCTTTTTTTAATTGCCTTGTTTATATTAAACTTACCTTTCCTAGTTCTTATTTGGATTTCTCATTTTTAAAAATAATGTTATTTTTATTGTTGCTTTTCACCATTTTCAAACATTCTTCTTTACTGCACTTGTGTTGGTTAAATTGTGAAAGTCAGCAGCGTGATCCAGAGACATGCTTGTTTGTGAAATAGGCAATAAAACGTGATTCTGGACCGGGTCGTCTCACTTTCTTTACTACAGACATTATCGATAATGTCTTGTAATGTTTAAAGGTCCCCTATTAGACTGTTTTTCACCAATATATTATAGGTCTCAGATATATACAGAGCCTGTCTCTGATTGGCTCGAAACACCAAACAGATCATTGCAGCATCCCATAATCCCCTCTGTTTCAGCCCTGTTTCCAAAGTGCTGATTCTCTGTCTGTTACTTTAGATGAAAATAAGGAGCCCCTCCCCACGCCCCTCTGAGAGACATTTGGTTAAAAAGAACTCAATGGTGCTCTAGGAGGAGATTCAGGTGATAAGGTGGGGGGGGGGGTTACCTTGGTTGCTGATTGGCTGATGGTTACACAAGACAAAACATCGTTATGACATCATAAGTGGCCAAAATCTGATCAGCTCATTTTCAGACAGGTTTTTATAGAAATGGATCAGGAGAAAAAGAGAGAGAATCTTTGTTCCTGAAACTTTCAGAGTCTCTTTACACAGAGGGGACACATGTTGATGTAGAAGAGACATGAAGAAGAGGGGACACATGTTGATGTAGAAGAGACATGAAGAAGAGGGGACACATGTTGATGTAGAAGAGACATGAAGAAGAGGGGACACATGTTGATGTAGAAGAGACATGAAGAAGAGGGGACACATGTTGATGTAGAAGAGACATGAAGAAGAGGGGACACATGTTGATGTAGAAGAGACATGAAGAAGAGGGGACACATGTTGATGTAGAAGAGACATGAAGAGAGGGGACACATGTTGATGTAGAAGAGACATGAAGAAGAGGGGACACATGTTGATGTAGAAGAGACATGAAGAAGAGGGGACACATGTTGATGTAGAAGAGACATGAAGAAGAGGGGACACATGTTGATGTAGAAGAGACATGAAGAAGAGGGGACACATGTTGATGTAGAAGAGACATGAAGAAGAGGGGACACATGTTGATGTAGAAGACATGAAGAAGAGGGGACACATGTTGATGTAGAAGAGACATGAAGAAGAGGGGACACATGTTGATGTAGAAGAGACATGAAGAAGAGGGGACACATGTTGATGTAGAAGAGACATGAAGAAGAGGGGACACATGTTGATGTAGAAGAGACATGAAGAAGAGGGGACACATGTTGATGTAGAAGAGACATGAAAGAGGGGACACATGTTGATGTAGAAGAGACATGAAGAAGAGGGGACACATGTTGATGTAGAAGAGACATGAAGAAGAGGGGACACATGTTGATGTAGAAGAGACATGAAGAAGAGGGGACACATGTTGATGTAGAAGAGACATGAAGAAGAGGGGACACATGTTGATGTAGAAGAGACATGAAGAAGAGGGGACACATGTTGATGTAGAAGAGACATGAAGAAGAGGGGACACATGTTGATGTAGAAGAGACATGAAGAAGAGGGGACACATGTTGATGTAGAAGAGACATGAAGAAGAGGGGACACATGTTGATGTAGAAGAGACATGAAGAAGAGGGGACACATGTTGATGTAGAAGAGACATGAAGAAGAGGGGACACATGTTGATGTAGAAGAGACATGAAGAAGAGGGGACACATGTTGATGTAGAAGAGACATGAAGAAGAGGGGACACATGTTGATGTAGAAGAGACATGAAGAAGAGGATTTTGCATAATAGGTGAGCTTTAATAAAGAGTGTAAGGTACCTGTATGTTGGTGAGCAGGGTCTCCACTGACGAGAGGCCGTCAGCGAACAGGAAGGGAGCGGGGAACCCGGGGGGGAGCGCCGGCCCCAGAGAGCACTCTTCTGAGGGGGGAGAACAGAGTAAGGGTTAGGTTTTGGGGAGAATAGATGACATATTTATCTTTTTGAATGATGACATAATAAGAAAAACATTTCTATTAGTATGTATGACTTTTTGGTACATACTATATTTATTTTTGTACATACAATACTATTACTTTTGTTGACATACTATACTATTACTTTTTTCTTTATATACTATACTATAAAGATTTTTTAAATACTATACTATTACTTTTTTTGTACATACTACACTATTACATTTTTTTTCTGTATGCCATTTTGTAGTTTCATCATACCATATACTCTGACCTTTTTATCACATAGTATAGTATGCATTCAAAAAAAAACTTTAAAAATGTTACGAAAAGGTGGTTACAAATATAATATACTGTAATTTTTGGTACATTTTTTCACAATCCAACACATTTTGAAGTGAATAAATGTAATACATATATTCTTTAATACTCAATAGTATGTGTGTGTGTGTGTTTTAAATAAATACATGTTTGAGATGTTTCCATCAGCGATATATCGTCACGAGCTCCGAGCGACGTTTATGAAATGTTGATGTTTACTAAGGTATAAAAAGCAACGAAGCAACATCAGAGAAATCAATTACTCTAAACACACTCACACACTCACACACACACACACACACGGGTCATTAGTATTCAGACAATCATGTGTGGTACTAATTGGCAAGGATTAAAGACATCCTTGATTTGTGTGTGTGTGTGTGTGTGTGAGTGTGTGTTAATCGTGAGTGCGTCACAGTGTCTGATCAGCCCTTAATGCCTAACAAACTGACAACTGGGTTAACTCTGCTGTGAAATTAACGCTGATTAAGATGCACTTTAACACACTGACACACACACACACACACACACTCTATCCCCTATCTGCCACTTCATCCATACATCCCTCTGCTCCACCTCTCCTCTCATATCTTTCTTCATCACTTCTTCCCCTCATCTTCATCCTTACAACTTTGTTCTTTCCCAATTTCCACATCTTCATTTTCTTCCTCTTTCTCCATCATGTTTCTCTTCCTGTCCTTGTTCATGATTAACCTGTTCTCCCCGAATCATTACAATATGTTCTGTCTTTCCGTTTCTTTATTTAAAGGGGACCTAATATGCTCAATACATATAATAAAACAACTCTTAGGCTAAGGCTCTTCACTGTCCCAGAGAAAATAGATGATATGAAGGTTGCTTAAAGCATAAGAAGTGAAAGCATATCAGTAAAAACGAACGAATAGCCCAATTTGTAGTAATATTTAGGAAAATGTCTTCATGGGAGGACAATCTGGGAATGCTCAGTATAGAAAAGTGTGTGTTGGATTTCCACAGGCAGAAGAATGGATAAAGGACACTTGCATAAGGCTGCAAAACATTCTTTTCGAAGGTTTCTCAGACGTTTTTTTGCTGTCTTTTATTCATACTCTGTAGAAGTCTCTTCGCACATCATTTAGACATCGTTTAATATTGAATAAAGATCGTAGATTAGCAGCTTTTTCTGACAAAAGTCTCTATGCTGTAAAGGTTTTAACACTTGTGTCAAACATGTCAAATAATTGATTTCATGAAAAGCTTTGTTGGATATACTGTAGTACACTTGGATGAAGCAGCATAGGATTTCTGCTGTCTTTCTTTCGTCTCTTTCAAAGTGTGTTAGCTCAACTTTCTCTAAGACCACAGAGAGCCTAAGGAGACGACTCCTATCTGCTCTTTACAATATTTGAAGGTGGGGTAGGTAATTTTGGAGAAACCAGCTCGAGTGCGCTAGAATTTGAAAATACACAGCCGGAAGAAATCTGCTACTTCCTTACAGAGCCCCTCCTCCAACACACACGAACGCGCACATGACCAATGAGGGCACGAGATAAGTTTGTGCACAGATGGAAGGCTGACAGGCAGGTAGGCCATCCAGTTATTTTAGCCGGGCCGGCTCAGATGATTGGTCGTGCTTTTTACAGCGCCACAGCTTCCACAGATGACATTTTTTAATGGATTTTTTGTCAAAGCACTTAAGATATTCATTGCTATCGGGATGTTAAGAGCATTCCATGGAATATAACAACAAGTGTATCTCGAGCCAGTTTCTCAAACTTACCTACCCCACTTTTAAGGGTTTAATATTCCTTTAAATACCACACTCTTAAGAGCAGCAGATTCCTGTATTGATTTTAAAGAGCTGCAGCAGCAGGATGAACAGAGAGGTGAAGAATTAAAACAGAGTGTGTTATAAGAATGGAAAACACACTCCGAGTGTGTGTTTGAGGGAGGAGAGGCCTCGCATGCTTTTAGTGTGTGACCTCTTGACCCCTTTTAGCCATGCCTCCTTCACTTAGCCTCCCCTCCTCCCCCATCTATCTCCCTCTATCTGTGCCTCCTCACTCCTCATCCTCTGATTGATGGCTCAGAGACAGGTGATCAATAGGAGGGGCCGAACATCCTGACGTGTGTGTGCGTGTGTGTGTGTGTGTGTGTGTGGGTGTGTGTGTGTGTGTGTGTGTGTGTGTGTGTGTGCATGTGTGTGTGTAAATACAGTAGATGAGGAAATCCCTCTAAGTGAGGACAATTTGTCAGTTGTCAAAACCAAATGGGTGAGGGTTTAGATTAAGGTGGGTAATGGAATATCTTCACTTATATAAGAGTATGTGTGACAGTGTGTGTGTCTGTGTGTTCGTGTGTGTGTGTGTTTGTGTCTATGTGTGTGGTCCAACCTTTGTCCTTTGTTATTTTCTTGATGGGTGCAGCAGGGTTGGTCAGTGCAACATCTGCATCAGCTGACACCAATCCTGTTGAGAGGAAAAGGCACAGTGAGTGTGTGTGTGTCTGTGTGTGTGTGCTTAAACACACAGTATGTCTGCATGTATGTTGTGTCTGCAGAGGCATGTGTATCTGTGGGTGCGACTTGTTTGTTTAAATTGTAGATTACATGCAAGGTGTGTACACATAACTAAGTACAAAATATTCAGTTTTATATTTTCTCCATTGTACTTCACAGATAATCTTTCATGCATAACATCTCAGAAAATCTGATAAAAAAGTAAAGAAATAAAAGGTTCTTAAATGTTTTGTCTGACCACCAACATAATAGTTTAACATAATATATAAAAGAGTAAATTCAAGAGAAAATAGAGGCATTTAAGACGCTAACACTAGTAAATATTTACCACTGGTGCATTAAAACTTGCCCTTATCCAAACAGTTGCTGGAAGAATTTTCAACCCACTTATCCTTGCAGCTTTACTCAGTATATGTGTCATACTGGTGTGTGTGTGTGTGTGTGTGTGTGTGTGTGTGTGTGTGTGTGTACCCAGTCTTTCGGGCGAGCTGGAGGCCGAGCTGCTGGGCTGCGACTGCAGAGGAGTGTTCGTCTCATCGACAGACGGAGAGAGAGAGGGACTGTCACACACTCTCTCCTGCAGAGAGGGGGAGAAAGAGAGGGGTGAGATATGGAGGGGTGAGATATGAAGAGGTTGAGGTGTGAAAGAGTGCATTGATGTGAAGATCTGAAGTAAATCATTAGAGGTTTCTATGGGTTACCATGGATTTAAGAGACACTACAATGTTGAAGATTTACTGTTGGGTAGTTTAATATGCAGCAGTGTATCGTATTCTATAAAGAAAGATTTTCAAAACGTTTGGACATTGACATCTTTTGCATAATTATACTTCATTATTTCCTTTTTTTCTGACCATTATTTAAACCTTTTTTTAGGACATTTTCATATATTTTCAGATGTTTTCACATAATCTTTCACCATATTATGTTTCTTTGGAAAATTCTCACATTCATTCAGAAACTTTTCACATAATTATCCGAGTTTTTTTACATATTTTCGGACCATTTAAAGAAAATCTAAATATTTTTACGGAACATTTTCACATATTTTAGGGATTTTTTTTAATATACTTTAGGCTATTTCTTTTAAACTTCTTTTACATATTTATTCATATTTATTATTCACATAAATACATGTTGTTGTGTGTATTTATCACTTAAAATGAACTGCCTTTTGCAATGTCAATGAAGTTGAATTTAATCTAAAAGAATAACAAAAGCTAATTGTCGAGGTGTTCCACAGGGATCATATTTGGATCCTCTTTGGTTTTCATTTAAACGTTTTTCAGAGTCCGTAAAAACGTGTGTGTGTGTCTCACCTTGATGACGGGCGCCCGATGTACGTGAGTGTGTATCTGCTGCGCGGCGGCGGCCATGTTGGCGATGGTGTTGAGGTGGTTCATCTGGGACATCGCCATGGCAACAGATGCAGGGGGCAGGCCCATGGGAAGCAGCGGGTGAGGCATCATCATGAAGGGGAGGTCCAACCCTGAGAGAGGGAAATTAACTTTATATAAAGGGAAATACATTGAATTAAATAAGGGTAGAGAGAAAAACATTAACGTCACATTGTCATTATTTGATTCTGCATGGTACAGTTTATTCA